>OZ023312.1:39705831-39740831 GCA_964007375.1 Ophion obscuratus | reverse complement strand
AAGATCTATATAATTAAGTAATTATACGGAGCTTTATACTATCTTCATAAAATAATTATTATTCTACCATAAGTTTGCAATGATCCAAAGTGATATTAAGTTTTGCAGTTATCTGAAGTGTCTGAATACTTTTGACTGGTAGTGTATATTCGAATATATTAATGCAATCACATATTTCGAGTATAATATATGTATATAGTATTATATAATATATACCGTCGCTTAAAAGTTTTGATACACCATAGTCGATATTTCTTGCTGCACGAAAAGTTACATAGCTTCGTAAATAAAAAAATAACCAAATTTACCGAACGGCGTTTTGACGGGAATAAATTCAGCTTTATATTGCTTTTCTGAAATATTTTTTTATAATTTTCTTTTCGACCCGGTACGCACTTTTATACGTTACTGATTTTCGGCTTCTTTTCGACCATCGAGAATTGGGCGCATGACTTATGCAAAAAAAATTGTTGCGTTTATCCATGATAAACTTGAACGGGGTAGCAAGAACTCCATTTGCGTTTTTATAAAGTTTTGTACGATTTTTTTCGCAATGTTATTTCATTTTTTGCTAAAAAAGACTAATTCTAGATAATGCAATGTAACTCAAGAACTAGAGGGTTTAAGAAGAAATGTCAAGGACGAAAAACGTCGCGTAAGCTTATACTGGATACACTGACATTTTTGAAGAATTTTCCTGTGAGATTTTTTCTGACAGGAAAACGCCCATTAATCCGATAGAATTGGAGTAGGACTGTATATACAAGCATTCTTTTATGAATTGCCTATAAAATAATAATAAATCGATATTGAGAAAATTTGATTGTTTTCGCATATTAATATTGCACTAATAATTTGATAAGGGGACGATGTATTTTTATTAATTTCGTATTATTTTCGTCATCGAACGGGTTACCGACCAGGCCACAATGGAATGATGATGGAGGAGATATCGAATTTGGGCCGAAAGCAGGTTAGATGGGGTCGAGGCAACAGTTTGAGGTTGAAAGCAGGTTAAGGAGGCCTGTGCTCTGCACGTTTCACTGAAACTGGGGTCGAGAGAAGGTTTGGGAGGTCTAGCAGAGGCTACCCTGGGCCAAGAGGAGGTCTCTGCATGGCACTGAACTCGACAAATGAGGTTTCGTAGGTTCAACGGAGGCTGGCGGTTTATGTATTACAAAAGAAATGGGTCCTGCGAGGGTTCAGAGGAGGCTAAAAATGTTGACTCGGGCGGTGATGTGAATTAGCCACCAAGATCGTGCGAGTTGGGTGGGGGGACAAATGTCGAACGATCGATATGTAGATGGGCCAAAATGTCGAATTCGGAAATGACGAATGTTCGCATATAGATCGATCAATCTTACTGGAGTCTGTGGAGTTGAAAATAACAATTACGAATATGAACATCTCGGAAGTTGATATGTAGCGAAAAACAAAAATCAGATTTAATAAAATATCGAAAAACATAAAATCGATGGGCCTGTATGCATAACACCAAATAATTCGAGACGACAAATCTCCGAATTAAAAAAATGGCGATGGTTCACAATGCAGAAAATCATTAAAGCGAACGGCCGAAAAGTCGAGTGGTTGAAATCGCGGAGGGCTGGTGGTCTGTAGGCTAAAATATAGTAGGGTAGGGCCCCACCACGTTTGCCATTTTGGCCGTTCGACTTTTCGGCGTTCGACATTTCGGGCCATCGACATTTTGCGTTTCGATATATTGCTTTTCGCCATAGACGGTATTACGCATATTAGGCACTCGCTATTTTCTGTTTCGGAGATATGGGTGTTCTACATTTTTCGATTCTGTGATTTTATGTTCCGAATTGCAGACAATCTGAATATTCGTTTTCGAATAAATTACCTCTCCAATAAATAATGGTTCGATTTATAGTCATTCGATTTTTTTATCAGTCGAAAGATACAATTTCGCATGATTTAACCTTCGTTATTTTGAGAGTTCATAATTCTGTCGTTTCGAAATCTTTGTCGTTCTATATTTGGTGATTCGACATTTCTACCCCGACCCGTGCGAGTTCACGCGATTGGACTTCTTTCTCTGCACTTTTTTGAAAGGAAAAGTGCACGCCAATGATCCACAGACCATTCCGGAGCTCGAGGATGCATCCGGACGCAACATTAATGAAATTCGTCTGCAGTTATGCCAA
Source organism: Ophion obscuratus (assembly GCA_964007375.1). NCBI lineage: Eukaryota > Metazoa > Arthropoda > Insecta > Hymenoptera > Ichneumonidae > Ophion > Ophion obscuratus. The sequence goes on along the minus strand of OZ023312.1, from coordinate 39,738,660 downwards.
AATGCTATTGAAAATTTCAACAGAGTGAACGTTTGCAAACAGGGAGGAGGCGGCCATTTATCGGATATTGTGTTCCACACATAAACTCTATGTTTGTATTTTATATTAAAATAAAAATATTCATACTTTTCAACTGAATAATATGTTCTATTGATAAATTATTTATTAATCATTAATATTAATAAATATATTAATTAATGTTTAATAATTAATTAATAAATATCGATATCATTAATTAATAATAATTAATAATTAATTAACAAAAAATCAGTCTTATTGAGTTATATTGAGACACCCTATATTTAAGGGAAGGGTAGGGGTTTCGGCGTGAAAAAAAACACTTTTTTGCGATTTTTTTTTTCCTATATGGATGGAGTAAATTTATTGAAACCCTTTATACGCTGTTAAGTGTGATTTCAAGAACATTTCGTGAAATTTGTACGCGAAAATATCCACAAACAAGCCGGTGCCGCGTTTTTCTCGGAACCACTTTTTCAAAGTCCGTGTTCACTGTCATTTGAAAACTACATGACCGATTTATTTCAAACTTGGTATACACTTTCTACATATAAAATACCTCCCCCCAACGGTTAGTTTGAAATTTTTTTTGTTACATCCCAGGTAGAAATTGTGTTTGGAATCCTATAGGATTCCCCTACTTCTCCCTACTCCCTGATAGGGATCCAACGGGACACCCCATTGGATCCCTATCAGGAAACGTCACGCTCGTACATTGGATTCCAAGAGGGACTCCCCATCGGGATCCAAAAGGGATTCCATAGGGATTCCATAGGGATTCCCTATTAGGATCCAATAGGGATTTCCCATCGGAATCCAATGTAAGAATCTTAAAGCTTCCCCACAGTATTGAACGGAATCCGATACGATGCTTGATCGATCATATCGCATTCTGTAAGCCCAAAATGCTACAAAAAATAAAAGCATCGATACACTAAAGAGATCAATTTATTGTTTACAAAGGAGTACATATCGAATACCACAATATACTTTTTTTGTTTTTTTTTTAAATTGTTTACCCATACTGAACATTTATAGTGCTTTGTATAGTATTCTTCGAATACTTATATCTTATATCTATATCTTCGAGTACTTTTTATACTTTATGAACTTTTTAAAAATACTTTAAATACTTCTTATGCTGTAACGTAGTTTTTATACACTTTTTATACTATTATTAAGCAAAAATACTTGTGCAGTTATGGGCGGGATATTCTTTGAATACTTTTCATATTATATAAAATTTAAACACTTTAATAAGGTTGATGCTTGCATCATTGGAATGTAACAAACATTAATGCGTGTTTGGAGTAAATAAATTTTACGATCGCGATTGCGCAGTAACTCGATCGTCGCGCGCTTTTCAACGACGACACGAATATATATGTACCCTGCGACGCTTATGTTCTATCGCCCGACGTCTTTCTTTTGTCGGAAGCGACTTTCTAAATCCTTATTGGATCCCGATAGGGAATTCCTATTGGATCCCGATGAAAAATCCACCGGGTCGGGTGGAAATTGATGTTACGGGCTACAAACTTAAGCGAATGTGTAATAGATATCATGTTTATAAAAATATGATTTCATACTTACATTTAATTTTCTTTTAAAACCTCATTTAAGCCGCTCTAACAAAACTCCACACCCACAGCGATAAACCGCAGACGCAATCGTAACCCGATTGCCGTCACGTCCAAAACAAATTTTTATGCGCACAAGTATTAAAAATTCAAAAAGTGTGCATATTAACATTTATAACAAGCTTTTTTATTCGTATAAAAAATACTAGCCCATAACAAACTATAAATATACAATATGGGTAAGCACTAAAGTAAAGAAGTTACTAAAGAATATAGTTATATATTGTATTATTCGATATCCTAACAAATTCCTAGAAACACGTTGGTGCATCTTGAAACTCCTAAGCAAATCTGTGCACGGGACCATCAAAAAATAATTTTTTACAGAGCGTCGCGAAATCCTATTTTATATAATTTCTAGTAAAAAATTCTCAAACCACGTTAATCTGGAAACAGCCCAGGATCCATTTGGATTCCAATGTGGTCTCCCTACCTGGGGTGTCCATATCAAATCCCCATAAGGATCTGGTAGAACCTGGGGAATCCCCAACAAATCTATTTGGATTCCAGTGTGGACTCCTTACTTGGGGCGTCCCTATCAAATCCCCATAGGGATCTGGTAGGATCTGGGGAGTCCCCAAAAAATGTCTGCATGGGATTGAGGGTTTTGCATCCCTAAAATGGCAGAATTTTTCGTGAAAAATAGCAAAAAAAAAATTTAGAAAAAAAAACTATCAAAGACCGTTCGGGGAGGATTTGATGATACTTTGACTAAATTTTAATGGTACTTGATTTCAGATAATTTCTAGCTGAGATGCAGTGAACACCGCAAATCGTGTTTTTCCAAAGGCGTTCTTGGAAAAGCTTTGTCACCGGCTTGTTTGTGGATATTTTCGCGTACAAATTTGACGGAATATTCTTGAAATGACACTTAACAATGTACAAAAGGTTTCAATAAATGTACTGTATCCATATAGATGAAAAAAATGCGCAAAAAAGTTTTTTTTCACGCTGAAACCCCTACCCTCCTCTTAAGACGAAACGACACGCTGAAGAATTTCGATGCCGGCTTTCTCTTGCTGTTGTACTTCGAGACGAATTTTCTTTAGCATATCAAAGCTGTTTTTTTCCTCAATATCAAGAATGTCGGGGAGGATCTTCCTCTAGTAATTAAACTTCGAATGTCCACATTTTGAGTCACTCGGTCCAGCGGTTGTTGCGAAAAGTCTTTTCGTGGATTATCTTATCGGCGAATCGTGTCATTTCGCGCTAAAAATCTCCATAAGCTTGAAATTTTGAAATTACGATGTTTTATTGGACAGTTTTTTAGCCTAGGTTCTTATCCTTTAATCTGCATCAGAGATTTTGTAAATAATACAATAATTGACCGAGCCATGACGATTTTTGTGACGGGACAGTGCGCAACGGCGAACGGTTTTATCTTCTGCGTTTTTCTCGAAACTTTGATTTACGAAACGGTGTAATTGGTATTACAAAATCTACTCGTCTAATCCTATAGGATGGGGACAATTTTCCTTCCATTGCCCCTAAATTACATTTCCTTCGTTTGAATTAAATCTAAGAGGAGAAGGGCTCTTCTAAGAGGATCATTCTCTATAGGACGAGTGGACAATTTTCCTATATGTTTATTTATTTGTTGATAACGAATGGTTATCAACCATTTCACTAAAGTGTTTTTCGTTGTCGAAAATCGAACTTTTTCTTCCATGACTTGCCGTTTTCGTAATTACCAAAATTTCAAAAAAGTATCCGGGCATACGAAAGTTTTGTCGTACTAAAATTACATTTTTCTTATTTTTGACTTCCGATTGTTCGAGTTGCCAGAATCATTTACACCGATTGGCCACACAGCAACGGCGGCACTTTGTTTACATAAGAATTACTTAATTTTTTATCAATGTTTTTAAATTTAAAAAAAACTCAATCTTGGCAAGACTATGACTTGATAGTGTGTGAAATTCCGACCTGGCGATCCCAATAGCCTCGTCGGAAAAAAATATTGAAAATCGACTTGTTTTTTGGGCTCCAAGCTGATGCAGGGGTGTTAAGGGGTCTTCTCAATTTAGACGCTAAAAATGCTATTTTCATGATTTTTTTTATATTAAAGATATTGATTTAAAAAATGTTACACTTAACAAATACACTTTCGAAATGCATTTACAGAAATGTTTTCTATTTATGTAAGTCACTATAGACGAAAAAGATGGTTAAAAAAATGGCCAAAGATATTGTATGTCTGCGCTGTTGATGAAATTCCGGAGATGGATCATCCGAAACAAAAAAATCAAACGGCTTTAGATTCAGTATGTTAATGGCTATAGCGGATATCATACGATTTTTGATATATGTAAAAATAACAAAATGGCGGACATATTTCGAAAAAAAAACAAAAAAAAGTGTTTTTTTTAACGTTTTTGGCAAAACAATATCACAATTTCATAAGGATCGGCTCCGTAGTTTCGAAGCTTTGTATTAACAAGGCGGTAAAAAACGTTGGGTTTACATACATACATTGTTTTTTTTAAATTTATTTCGAAAGTGCATTTATTAAGTTCGACAACTTTTATATCAATATCGATAATATAACCCTATCAAGAAAATTGATGAAAATAGCCTTTTTTAGCGTCTGAAGTGAGAAGACCCTTTAAGGCTGTACGGGAGGTGTAAAAAAATACTACTCTGACATTCTCTTCATTATTAGATTTTACAGAAAAAACACGATGAAAGAAATGTTTCCCATCTTTTTGTGTGGGTAATTTATGAAAGAACGTCGGTGAACAATACCACGATCAGTTGTTACCCAGTCTATCAACCGTGACGTGCCGGATTTGTGCTGGTTTTCTAATGAAGTTAACATAAACGCTAGAACGTATGAGAATTCAAATCGATCCGGTATTAAACCACGAAAATTCAGTCGAACGCAATGCCTAGTAACTTCTCTCAACCTTTATAAATTTATTTCCATATTCTGACAATATTTGGGTAATTCTTGTGTTTTTTTTATTCGTTCAAATTCTATAAAATATCGGGCAACGAGAGTATCCATACGAGTCGAGCATTCAATTCCACAGTGGTGATCGATTTCTTTGAGCAACAAATTATATAAATTAAATGATGGTTAAAATCCGCAGGCGTCCCTCTGTGCGTGTATTTACACGCAACAATAACCATATTCATAGAATAATAGGCGGGAAATTAACGTGCATTGGCTTGGTAAATCAAAAGGTGATTTCAAATTTCGCGTCGGTAGAGCAACCGCTGAATCACCAGCGGCAGCGTATATTATTTTAATGAATATACTAGATCTACGTTTTGACGTTCTTTCATATTTTGGCAGCCGGCGTGCTGCATTGCGCGAATTCTCTTCCTCTCTCTCTCTCTCTCTCGTTCTCTTTCGCGCTTTTATGCTCTCCCGAACATTCTCTCCGCCCGTAATACCCTACCGGTGCGCATCCGCCACAGCTTTTATCGATTCAGTCTCATAATTCGCCGGGAATTATGGAAAAATTGGCGGGCACAAAAAATTTATCGAGAATCGAAGACAGAAGGGCGTGGGTGAGAAAAAAATTCGCAAAAAGTTCATTATAGAGCCTCCTGTGCCATGCATTGGATCATTGGTCCGTTCTCGCGTGTCGGTATGGTCGACGTCCTCTCTCTCTTCCACTTTCTCTGTCCCGTCCACGCCCCCCCCTTCCCCTCTTACTGCTGATGGAAATTCGATAACGAGAACTGTGCATGGAAAAAATTAACGTTGCCTATTTTTGTCTCCTGCTATATTGGTTGTGTCGAATAATCGAGAGGGAGAAGAGAGAGAGAGAGAGAGAGAGAGAGAGAGAGAGAGAGAGAGAGAGAGAGAGAGAGAGAGAGAGAGAGAGAGAGAGAGAGAGAAAGGGAGAGAGGGAGAGGGAGAGGGAGAGGGAGAGAGAGAGAGAGAGAGAGAGAGAGAGAGAGAGAGAGGGAGAGATGGGACAAAATTCTAATTCCAGTAGGCGTTTCGATTTGGCAAGAAAGATGTTCTGCATTTCAGATTTCAGTACTTGAAGATTCGAATAGAGCGAAAAAATGGAGAGAAAATCCTTGGCACATGTTGTGTAGGCTTGGCAATGATAAATATAGTCGGATCAGATCAGAGTCTGACATTGAGTACCCTAAAACGGGGTTAAATTGACATTAAGGGTAACTTTGACCGTTTCTAGGGCTACTTTAACAGAGTGTCAAAATACGGTTTTAATGTGTGCGCAATTGAATGTGTTTAAATTTGTTGTTCAAGTTTATTATAATGTTGCTAAAGTTGATGGTAATGTTGCTCAAGTTGATTTTGATCTGAATGATAACTACGAAACTGATTGTGCCTACAATAGTACCCTAGGTGCTTAATATTTTTATGTAAAATGTTTCCTTAATAGAGATGACGATTTCATTGTAAAAAGTCGTTGTTTTTAATTTAATTCCATGTATAATGCATAAAATATAATTTTTTTAAAATTAAAATGACGTCAAAGTCTTCGATATAAGCTGCACTTCCATGCCTTGTCCGAGAAACCCCACATCCGAGGTTACGTTGACACTTTTTTTAAATATATGAAATTGTGGGCTGGCTTGACTTTTTTGTACATTTGGTAGCCAAAGGACACATTGTTCTATTGGAACAAAAAAGTTGGAATGTAGGATGTTAAAAAACGAGTTACCTACAAAAAACTTCCAAAGCCTGTTCAAAGTAACCGCACTTTACGATAGCCACTTTCGAATGCCCAGTGGCTTCCCAGTCGTCTGTCATGTGGCAAGAATCAGCTGTTCGTTCCCGGAAAGACACTTTTCCTCATGGAAATTCTGCAATTAATTCTTAATCCCTCGCGACTCAACTCTGAAGACATATTGTCTCATAGTTCATTAATAATTCTCACGAAATACGCAAGAAGCGAATACAAAATTATTCATCAAGAATTTTACTCCAATAAGCTTTTTCCAGGGCCTCCTCATCGAGCTCTCCGGTTCTGATAAAAAAAAAGCGGGATCACAGCAAAGAGAGAAAATCAATCGCTCAATAAATTTACCCTTTAGGATCCGCCAAAGGGAGTATTTTACTGAAGAGAGAATTGAATCTCTTCGATGAGAAGAAACGCTTTGAACGGCTTTCATTTCTCATAGCAAATATATAATTTCCGATATCCCCCCCCCCCCCCCCTCACTCTCTCGCGCCATCATCGTCGCGAAGAGTGTCGAATAGGGTGGCAAGAGTGAGGGAGCGGGGTACGTCGAAAACAAAAACAATTAAGTACAACAGGAGAAAAGATGCAAGAGGGAAGAGGAGCTAAGAGAGAGAGAGAGAGAGAGAGAGAGAGAGAGAGAGAGAGAGAGAGAGAAAGTTTGGCTTGCATGATAATGCGTTGTAACCTCTCGGTAGCGAGGACAGAAACGGATATGCCGCATAAAAGAAGAGACAACCACAGCGCGAGAAGGCTAAGGGGTGTTGGAAGTCGCATCGGTGAAGGGCTGGTTGGCAACCGTGCCAGCAAATAGTGCAGGAGCTCGCTGTGCCGTCGGGTCGCGAGCTAGCCGAGATTCTTACTTTGCATTCCTTTGTGTATGCGAATCTCTCATACTCGATCCTTCAACCCTCTCTTTTCCTCTACCCTTACGCTTTCTCTCTCTCTCTCTCTCTCTCTCTCTCTCTATCTCTTTCCACATCCCTTCGGTGTGTAACTCTCTTACAGCCGCCCACGCGACCGGCAGAGGGCGCTAGCGCGAGCACCCGCGGTTTTTTTTCCCCCCAGAGAATACGCCTCTTCCTTCTTTTCTCTTCGCTCGTATTCTCCAAAGAGCATATCCACCCTCTTGAGGCTTGAACTAACGCCCGAGGTTTTAATGCACTTGTCTACTCCAGATGCGTTCATAAAGACGGCGATATATGCCGTCTCTCTGCGGAAACGAGTGCGCGCGAGCAAAAGAGTTAAGCTCTTCTTTCCTCCGCCGCAGTTGTGCATACACGCGGGGCGCGGGGGGGGGGGGGGGGGCGTCACTCGCTGCACATACGTCAGTACGAAGCGCATGTTGGAGAGCACCCACGGAGGAACAGGCAGAGTGCGACAGGCGTGCGCGAGATAGCGAGACGAGTCGCTGCCGATCCGAATTGCACACAACTCACCCTTCCGGTCTTCCATCCAGCCCCCAAGTATCCCGACGTACGCGTGTAGGTGTCCCAATGCGACGTGGCTTGGGCCGGACCAAGAGAAAGAAAGAGAGAGAGAGAGAGAGAGAGAGAGAGAGAGAGAGAGAGAGAGAGAGAGAGAGAGATTTCATTATATCTTACCCGTGCAGAAATTTTGGCAGGGATACAGCTGGATTCTGACTTGTATCCCGGGCTCCCAGTCGGGATCTAGTCCGATATCGGATCAGATTCGAAGACTAAATGTAAGATCCGTAAACTGGATTCCATTAGGGATCCAGAACCGGATCCTTTAATGACTCTAAATACATTCCCCATGGAATCATTGAGGAATCTGGGAAGGATCACGGATGAATACAAGCTGAAATGAAATGTCAAAAATGGAATTATGACATGTTAAATTTATTATAAAAATTAATAACATTTATACAGTTTTGGTGCATTAAACTACCAATAAAAAAAATTTGTCCAAAGATTCAAATGGCAGATCGCGCTCATCGCGAGATTTTGATGTGAATTAAAAAAAATTCACATCAAACTCTGTGAATGCAAATGTATTGACAAGAAATTATAAATACAAAAAAATTGACAAAATTAGTTGTGAATTTTTTTGTATTTAAGACAAATTAAAATCAAATTCAAAATGATTAGATTAAAATTTGCGCCAAAAGTGAGTTCGTACGTATTTTGAGAGAAAACATTGCTTCGAGGCAAAGACATTTGTGCACATAACTTTTTGTGCGAACATTTCTTTGCCTCAACACAATGTTTTCTCTCAAAATACGTTTACACTTGTGGTGTAAATTTTAATATAACTGTCGTGAATTCGATTTTTATTTTCTTCAACTTGAGGAAATTCACAACTCATTTTGTGATTTTTTTCATATTTATAATGTAATATTTGAAACTCACAACTTTTTTTGCAAAAATTTCTTTGCCTCGACGAAATGTTTTCTCTCGAAATACGTAAGAACTCACGGTTGGTGTAAATTTTAATCTAATCATTGTGAATTTGATTTTAATTTGTCTTAAATACATGTTTGTACCCACCGACATGTCGGTGGGTGTAAACAGAGACTTATTCCCCAAAACCGGTATCCCGGTTAGAATCCACCTTGCATCAGTATCGGAATATGTACGACGACGATGGCATAATTTTGAAAATGTTGGCATCACGTGTATTTTCGGTATTACTATGTAATTCCTATCTATAGATAGGAATTTTATAGATAGGAATCTATAGACAGAAATTCCTATCTATAGATAGGAATTCCATAGTAATACAGAAAATACACGTGACGCCAAAATTTTCAAAATGATGCCATCGTCGTCGTACATATGCCGATACTGATGCAAGTTGGATTCTAACAGGGATACCGGTTTTGGGGAATCCACGACAAATCCTGATCGGGATTTGATCGGACATAGGGTATCCCGGTCAAAATTTCTGCACGGGTAGTAAGAGATACTTTGAGGCAAATTATAAATACATTAAGGGGCTATACCAGTGTGAACGCTGAAAATTTGGGTGATTTTCGGGAATTTTTTGGAAGAAAAATACTCAATTAAATGTTTCGGAAAATTAAGAATATATTTGGCTATATTTGACCTATATTACATAATTTTTCATAGAAAAATATTGAGATCCAAGTGACTTATGCGCTGCCTTCGGAGAGGCAAAAAAAAAAGTTCCTCCACTGCTGACATGATTCCGGCCGATTGAGTAGCCGAAACCGAAAAAGGAAAAAATGTCGTTGAAGTGGACGGTATTTCCTGCACAATGACGTAGGATTTTCGAAAAATATCAAAATCTAACAAAATGGCGTAGTTATGAAAAAAAGTCTGTTTTCGTGCCTATAAAATGGTCGTTTTTTTCAATGCCAAATCGTCAATTTTCATCCAATCAAAAATATCCTACGTCATTGTAGAGTAAATATATTCAAGAGTACTCAGTTAACATTTCAAGTCGATAGGCTAATTGCTCTTTGAGTTACAATGTCAGCAAATTTGAAAAATCTCATTTCGAGAAAAACGCGTTTAAAGATTTAACTATCGATTTTTGCAAGATAAAATGATACTGATATAAATGATATAAATGATAATGATATTCTTGAAAGTATAAACTGTTGAAAAAGGCAAAAAAATCGTTTTTTTTTAAGTTTCACACTGGTAGAGCCCCTTAAATTAGAATACAACATATTGCTCTCTAGGAAGGATGTAACCCGAAATAAAAACTCGGCCAAGTGCGACTCGGGCCTCGCTCTATTAGGATTCCGTACATATGATAGATTATCTTTTTTTTTTAAACTAGCCACTCAATCAGGTAATCCTTTTTTCTGTCCTAGTTCTTAGGTAGTACTAAACTGAAAACATATGGGGTGATGATAGCTGAAGAAAGCTTTGTATACTCTTGCTGTAAGCTAATAATAAAAATGTATAAAATTAATGTTATTTGAATCATTACATCAAAAAATGACTTATTTTTGGAGTCGATACCAGCCAATTGCTAATATCGTCACATTTTTTGCAGAAAAAGAGGAGGCGAAAAAAAATTAATCAAATAGACGATCGACTTCTTCAAATTTGGAATCTCGTTTCTTCTTCAAATTTAAAATCTCGTTTCTTCCGTGGAGGCAATCTGGGGCCGGGTTGAAATTCCGAACTTTGAATGGTCAGAACGCTCAAAACTCCGCAAGAATTTTACACGAAAGACCAAAACTCCGAAAATCTCAATACCGTCAAAATAATTCGGCTATGAAAGTTTTAAAAAGTTTCACCATTTTCAATAAATCGACGAATTATTTCAAGAATTTTTTTTTGTTTTATTTTTTTTAGAGAGAGAGGGAGAGAGAGAGAGAGAGAGAGAGAGAGAGAGAGAGAGAGAGAGAGAGAGAGAGAGAGAGAGAGAGAGAGAGAGAGAGAGAGAGAGAGAGAAAGAGAGAGAGAGAGAGAGAGAGGGTGCACCTAAAATTGTGGAAGATATGAGCGAGAAAAAGAAGAGATAAATAGAAGAGAGGGAAGTCACATCCGTCATACATGTGGACAAGAACGCTGACAGCTTCGCGATAAACGGAACCAAGATGCGTGTGCGCCATAGAAATGGATAAAGAATTGCATTTTATGTTTTTATGGTGCGTGTGTGCAGCAGTCATCCCACGGGGATTTATATAGGAATGGTCTTCTAGGCTGTCGTACGTTTTAGTGAATTGGCCTTTCGTAAGAGAGAACTTACGTGAAATGGAATCGTGGGTGTCACGCAACTGAATTTGTAGTGAGAGGAATTGGAGACGTTTATTTGACGTGGTACCATTTTTAGACACCGGCAATTTTCACGCTGTTTAGGTAAAATCGTGAATATTATTGACTGTTGAGATTGGCGCTGATGAAGCGCTTTTTTGATATTAATCAGGATCGTCAAAGGTAAAGCTGCCATTTTGAACTGCGTAAATGTTACCTATAGTCTTCGAACGATAGACTCGAACAGTTTTGCTATACCCATATTCATAAAAATCCATATATTTTTTATCGGCTCAGTCCATTGGCTTGATTAATTCTCTGCATGGGACGTCATAAGCGTCAGGGATTGCAATGATGATCCGGAAATTGCTCGATACCAATATTCCTCGTACTCAATCGGTATTACAGTTGTTGAAAGTTGCGAACTTGTACGGCCGGTTGAAAATGTGGAGTTGACGAACAAAACCACACTTGTCCATTGTACATAAAGTTTTTAAAATTCTTTGTTATTTTCTGCCTAAAAATTGCCTTTTAGCTCGAAAAGGCAGTTTTTAATAAACTGCAAAGTGTTTCGAGCCGAATTTGATTCAAAATATTTCGGGAGCTAATAAAGGTGCCCTTGAAAAACGCGAAAATAAAAATGACGTAACTTGGACGACGTTTTGTTCGCCAGCTCCTCAAATAGTTCGGAAAGCAAGTCTGAAATAAAAAACACATGTGGCTTACCAAAATATGAGACTGTTGCTAATTTTTTTGAGATTTTCATCACAGCCGTCAAAATAAGTTTCGGAGGGTTTATTCTTCATGTGTTGACGTATACAAAAAAATGTCTTTTTAGATAAGGCTCCGAAAAGCCTCAACCTCCGATAAGCTGAAATTTTGCAGAAACCTTCCCTGTGACTTTTTAGGACACCTAAAGGGATTTTTGGCGACTCGCAATAGTTTTCGAGATATTGAATTTTTTAGTTTTTTTTTAAGGGTATGGTCCCGAAGTCCCCCCTCAAACGATCGAGCTGAAATTTTGCACAGACCTTCCTTTTAATATTTTAAGACAACCCTTAAAGGGATTTTTGGCGACTTGCAATAGTTTTCGAGATATTGAATTTTTAAGTTCTTTTTTCAACGCGCGCCGATTATATCTATATCTGCTACGTCTACTTTCATACCTAGGTATGTTATCGGGCTCTTCGTTTTGTCCAAACCAAAATATTCAAACAAACCCAAACCGAAGCCCAAATCTAAACCCCACAAACCTAAGCCAAAACCTAAACCGAAACCTAAACCCAAATCCAAACAAATCTAAACCCAAAAGCTATTGCGCGTCGCCGAAAAACCCTTTAACGGCTGTTTTAAGGAAGTTGGAGCGTTAGCCACAATCCGAGGTTAAATTTAATAAAAAAATACATGTTATTGTTAAGACTATACTGAGTTTTCACGAATTTTATGACATTTTTTCAGAACCAAACACCAGAGATAAAAAATAATTTAATGTGTGTAATTTAACGTGCAGTTAAATGGGCAAGACTTTCAGACTAAAGGTGATGTAATTTTTTTTTTGTTATTTAGCATCCAGATAAAACATTCATAACAACGGATTAACGCAAACTAAACCTTTGTAAACATTTAGAAAAAACATCCTCATCTTCCCCATCGTAAACCATGGGCCAATAATCTCGTGACGTAAATATGAATAGGCATAATTATAAATTACTCAGAATTTCATTGTGAATTGTTTAAACAATTCGTTATCGTAGTTTTTTAAATAATAACAATCGTTAATGTCATACTTTTTAAAGTTGATAGTAACACAAAAGTTTTTCTAATTTACGTGATAAAAATATTAAAATGCACAATTTTGCCCTTTGATTATTTTTAAAAAATTAGCATATACAGAATAAATCTGAACCTCGTATGAATTTTTTTGAGGTTCAGAGGAAAAAAAAATGATTAAACCGTCGTTTGACTCAACTGAATCGCTCCAACCTTCTTAAAATATTAAAATGGAGGTATGTGCAAAATTTCAGCTCGATCGGAGATTGGGGGTTTTCAGAACCTTACCCTTTTTTTTAAAGAATACAAAATGACGACGCGTTCGAAGCTACACTGAAAACGTTTTGATACATAGAACTTTCACGAATCGGCACTTCGAAGAAAATCGTCCGGGAGCAATAATATCTATCGTTAAAGGATGAAAACGTCTCAACGACCCATCATTTTGCATCGATAAAATTACGTGCAGCGAGATTTCCCGAAATTCAATGACTCGAGAGCCAAAGCCTTAAAATATTTACGAGACGTCAATGGCCCGTGTACGGATCGAGAAGTTTTGTATTTATTTCGGTATCGAATCGGGATGCATCAGGCGTCGCGATTTCCTTCGTCGAATAAATATCTGATCAGCATTATTTTTGAATTGGCGGATCGATCGAGAGGTGGAGGAGCTATAAGTGGCGCAAGGATAGAGAAAAATTGTGAAAAACCGTGTCCGGCGTCCCCCTCATTTCTCCCCTCGCCCTTTTGGCTCTCGCGGCGTCGCCTTTTTCCACCGCTTTATCCACAGTTGCCACGGGCGCCGTCGCCGGGCCACTGATGCGTCGCACTGTCTTGGCGCTCTCGTCGCTTTCCCGCGAGGAATGGACTGCCCCTCGACCGGGGCGCCATCTCGCGGAAACCGTGAGAACCTTGCAGGACTCGGCGACGCGGACAGGCTCGTCCTGACCCTTCGATAATTCAGCAAGCGCCGCGACCGCACGTATATACGTATATATAAGTATACAGGCGCGAATAAAAAAATGCATCGTAAAGTTAAGGCGAAGTAGAATATCTACCACGTGACATGTGAGCGCGAGAGAGATAGCTGAAATGTTCGAACAGAGATTTCTCAGAGATGAATAATATTTAGGACAAAAGGAAATCATCAAGCTCTGCATCAGGAAATTCTCCGGAGCCTAATGCTTTGTTTTTTCCTTAAAAAATAACCATTCGTGAGAAAATTGGGATGGGAAATTTGTGAGGTTATGTTGACCTTGTACATGCCCTTAAGAATGGAGATACTAGATTTCCTTCAGGCGAGGAACAAATGTGCTGATTTCCGTGATTTTTTTTTTAAGAATATATTTCTTTACCTTTTTGAGACTTATATGGAATATATCTTGAAAAATACATTGTCTATTGTAGTACGTAGGAGTTTTTTTGTTATATTGCATAGTTCATTTGTTATTAACAATTATCTGACGATTTTTTAGGCTTTTTTTGGAAAGTGAAAAAATCAGGCTAAAAAATCGTCGCCTAACAAATGAACTATACAATATTTTTGAAAAATCAAAAGACAATGTATTTTTCAAGATATATTCAACATTTCAAGTGAATCGGTTGAAAACTGTCTGAATTATGTTTCCGGCCAACTTAAAAAATGCAGTTTTGAGATAGACGCTGCACAGCCGCCATCATGAAATTAATCGCTTCAAAAAAATTATTGTATACAGTCATATTGTATACAGTACAGTATTGTAAAATTATTGTATACTGATATGTATGATAAACACCCTTTCTTGTAATCTCGATTTATTTTCTAGTTTTTCTGAAAAAAAAATCCCCAAAAAGCCTTTTTTCGGCCTTTAGAGTGGCCTAACCCTTTAATGAAATTAGTCCGCAATTATACCAAATATTATTGAAGATTTCGTCAAAAGAGTGAACGTTTGCAAACAGGGACGAGGCGGCCATTTATCGGATATTGTGTTACACACATAACCTCCATGTTTGTACCTTATATTAAAATAAAAATATTCGTACTTTTCGAATAAATGATACATTTTATAAATAAATTAAAATGTCAGGTCATTTTGAGACACCCTATAGTTTGTGTGGAGAACATGACATGAAAGAAAGACAATGGAGTAGTTTGGATATCACAATCCAAAGTACTTCCATACCAAAACCGTCTCCACGTTGACGGTCTTAATGACAATGGTCATTCTTCAATTCGCGTTGATCTCGGCATTTTTAGCGACGAACCTTTCTTTATCACGCAGATATCGACAAGTGCTTACTGCGCGTAAAAAAATGAATGGTAAACTACAGCCGCCTTGCAAAATTTACTGCTCCAAAGCCTGCGCGGAATTCCATCCCTTCGTATTGTCGACTTTCAAAGGTAAGGGACCACCGCATACGAGTAATTACGAAATACTGATGATCAAGTACAACAATTTCGATAGAAGTATGGTGGATGGAGAAATTATATTATTCTACCCTGTACGTATATTCATTGTACGCTCATCGAAGTTAAAAAAAAATAGCAACTACTAGTGCACGATGTGTAGTGATATATCGACATACTGACCGAAAATTCAACGCTAATAGACAACATTATCGTGTCACGTGAATTACTTACCTAGTTTGTAAAGTGTGTACACGCACCAGCTGGCTCTGCGTTAGGGTGTCATTGTTCGATCTGCAATACGAGAAACATGAAGTCTTATTGAAGATTTATTAAATGAAAATTTCGCAAATCGAGAAGTTACATTTAACAGTTAATTACTCAATGCATCTTTTATGACTAATATTTGATAGGACGTAAACGCCAATTAAAAAAAAACATTAAATAACTGAATTGTTAAAACATGACGGAAATATCCGTTGATGTTTAATTTAATCAGTCGTTGATACATACAACTAAATACGTTCAATCAGAACACTAATAGTTCACTGTAGTGCCTGTTCATTATAGGGCCCGCTTGTCTTGAAAAAGGATCCTCACAATTTTTCAACAACCAGCTGCCTTCATCAATTCTCGCCAAATCCACGACCAATCTCCCCCCAATTAATTTTCCCATTACAGTACAAATTTCCCGACAGTTAAGAAAAAACTGATATTTCACCACATCTGTGTTCCCTCATGGACCACCCCCAGACACGTTGCAAACAACCTCCCTTCCGGCAAGAACAAAGACACAGCAAAGAAAAAAGGCGAACGAAAAATTAAGGGGTTATTGTTAAGGGGGAGTTGTGCAAGTCGAAAAATCAATTTTTCCAAAATCAATATACTTTGACAGTATATCATCTTACAAATGTTCCCTCGAAATTTCAAATTGATCGGATCAAATTCACAGATTTATAGGCTGTTATATTCACGCCCGTCGGAACGTCGTTCGAAAATTTGAGCGCTTTTTTTTCTTGAAAGTACGTTTTCAAAATCCGTGAGCACAATATTTAAAAAACGACTGTATCGATCTTTCTGAAATTTCGAGGACTTTTCTAGATGTAAAAATACAGTATTTGATCGAAGGATTTTATTTCTGATGTATACTTTCAATTTGATGAACGAAAAATGCCCAGGTCGCAAAATTCACGACCCGCATTTTGAAAATGCGCCATTTTTTAATTATTTGATATTTCGGAAAATCCTTCGATTAATTATAAGATGAACTGATATACTAACGAAATCTGTTTGATTTTTTGATATTAGACAACCTGGATATGCTTCCCGCACATCGGCTGTGAATCGATTATAATTAAATATTTTTACACAAAAAATGACACGGTGTTCTTCAGACGATACTTTTCCGAATACCTAAATTTTGTAGAAATTTATCATCACGATTTTTTTAAATTAGAAATCCCAAAAATAACCAGTTTTTGATGGTTACAACTAGGCATAACCCGTTGAGGCGGGATATACATTTACAACGATAAAAAAATGGATTTCGTTTTTTTTTCTCTTCATACGATAGAACTATATATGTAGAAAATTTTCCCAAAGTTTCAAAGCGAAATACGAAAAATTTCAAACGTTGAAGCCCGCCAACGCTGTGCTACACAGCTCGGATTCGGAGTGGGCGTAAACTTCAAACGTGTTTTTCTCAAAACTGCATTTTCGAAATTGGCGTGCAGAATTACTCAAAAACTATTAAGCCGATTGAGTTGAAACTTGGTAGAGATATTGCTAATATTGCTACCTTCCACTTGACGAGAATTGTTTTAAAAAAAAATAGAAAAAAACTACATTTTTAATCCAAATCTTACAGAAATTAGGCGGGGAATGTTGATTTTTGTTGTAAACGGGTGCCATTATTTTAAATTTGCATTTTCTTCATTTTAATTACTGTCAAATAGAAACAAAACATGTTCCAACTGAAAAAAAAAATTGAATTTTTTGCAAATCAAAGTCCACGGAAAGTTAGCCCGCACGCCGATTCGCATTCACTTTGCCGCAGCTCCGCCATTTTGATTATAAATAAATTTCAAAACGTCGTTTTGTATACTTAAATATACTCTTAAAGTGTACCTACAGTTTGATAAATGTGGAATAATTGTTTCTTCGTTTAAACTATCCCTCAAAATTGCTTAATTTTTTCCCGTTTAACAAGGAACATCACATTGGTGTCTCCGATTTCGTTGAAACTTTTTTATGTGGAAAAGAATCAAAAACTAAGAGACATGTTTTTTTTATCGGCGGAAAAACGGTTTTAAGGGGTGAAACGCACCCTCGAAAATAGGGGTGTTTTCGTTTTTCGTCTATAACGATATCGTTCTCATCTCCACTGTGAAGTACACAAAGAAATAAACATAGTTGCAATTTAACATTTTTCTATATCTCGTACCGTTAAAACGTTATCGACGAAAAACGAAAAACATCCCTATTTTTGAGGGTGCGTTTTTTTCGCCGATAA
The DNA here is from genome assembly GCA_964007375.1 of Ophion obscuratus. Lineage (NCBI taxonomy): Eukaryota > Metazoa > Arthropoda > Insecta > Hymenoptera > Ichneumonidae > Ophion > Ophion obscuratus. The sequence continues at coordinate 39,720,970 of OZ023312.1, read as the reverse complement.
AAAATACGTGTCTCTTAGTTTTTGATACTCTGCCACATAAAAAAGATTCAACAAAATCGAAGGACACCAAAGTGATGATCCTTGCTAATGTATATCTCACCTTGAAAAAGGAAATTCGACTGTCTAAGCCGCAAGTTAAATTAGCCTGCCCCTCTCCGTACGAGCGTTATATGCAAGAAAAAACAAACAAGAATTAGCCGGCATCCAGCTTCGTTCCGTGGCACAGCGTTCACGTGGGAGAAGCTTTCAAACGAAATTAGACGACAGAACGAGGAGCAAAGAACTGGTGAAACCCCATTTGCAGAGCTTTTCGTACCCCACAGATTTATGAATAAAGCGCGAAACAAAAGAAATTGCGCAAAAGCCCCACAGCGCCAACGTCCTGGAATGTGGAAAAGAGCGCGATCGCGAAGAAAAGACTCTCGGCGCAGTGCAGGAAGGACTCGCGAGCCACAGTGGAACGTGTTCCTTAGACGAGGGTTGCGCGGAGTGAAAAACCGAGTGCGCCAAAGGCAAAAAGGAGTTATAAAACAAAGTGACGAAAAAAAAATATTCAAAAATAAAAGAGTCGCGCGTCACGATATACATATTTGCAGATACGTCTCTATACGTATGATGCACACACACCCACATACATATAAATAGGAGGAAATAATATATTGAACCCATAATATCTATCTAGTATTGGCTATCGGCTCATCCAGCTACTTTTGGACGGTTTGAAAATGTTTTTCAAACAAATAGTTGATTCTGAGCCCAGGACGGGCATTGAAATATCTATAAGCCTCCATGCCTCCATACCCCCATGTCTATTCGCCTAAACGCATCTAAAGACTATCGAAAACATTGGATTTCACCCAATGTTGAGTATAGGGACATTTGGCAACAATCAGGATGGCCTTTGGAGTCAAAGGTCTTCAAAATCACTTTCCCCTATAAATATGCAACTGTACAGGGTGTCCTGTAATTAATGGATAATCCTGCAACTGTCTATAGGGCAAATCATGTCGTACTATATGCTGGAATTTCAGTTGAGTAAAAGTTTCATGGTTTTCGATATTGTCGGCTCTATGTTATTTTTTGAAAAAAATCATCTGCTTTTCATTTTTCGCATGCCATTTTTCCAAATAATAACGTTTTTTTACCCGATTTTGAAAAAAAAATACTCTTGGTTATTTTTTTCATCTAGAAATGTCTTCTTTTTAACCTTAAATATTAAGGGGAATATACCTTTGTACATTTTTTTGTATTTTTTTATTGGCTTAAAAGGTCCCTTAACTATCCATAAATGTTGAATTAGAAGGACAATCGTATGGTCCAGGCATCGCCGATTGAAGGTAAATACGACATTTCCATGATTTTACAGTACTTGAAAGTTTTAACGCGTTTTTTTCGAAACTATGTTTTTAGACACGGGCGTAGGCGTAGCGCCTCGAGCTTTCAACCGATTGACTTGAAATTTTACCTGTAGCTTCTTAACAATATTTTCTAGTCCAGTACGTAGGATTTTTTCGTTTAGTTGAAATTTAAAAATATTATTATCGATATTCGACCGATTTTTTTACAATTTTTATTTTTCTTTATATTAACGCCTTTTTTAATCAATATTTTGAAAAACCTCTACGTACTGGACTAGTTTTTTTATATCTACTTTCAAAATATTTTTCATTTTTTGTTCTAGCCTGAAAATTATGACCTGTGTGAATACGCCCGTAGAGGACCATGAAAAAGGAGTTTTCTTTCATCGACTACTGCACCGCCATTTTGTTTGAAAATAATTTTAAAAAAAATTGTTTTACTTTAAGACTTGTACTAACTGTATCAAAAACCGAACTAAAAAATATTGTTTTGTTTTTCTCAAATAAATTGTCACAAATGAACCTTGATTTTGCCCTCACAAAGGTATATTCCCCCTTAAGGAAACTTGATGAAAAAAGAATTGAAAGCCTGCGGTGTAAAAAAATGTACTACGCATATCGTGCCAATTACTTTAAAAAGTTGCTCAGTTATTGTCGATTCATATCATTTGTAGAAATGGCATGCGAAAAACCAAAAGCAGATGATGTTTTTAAAAAAATAACATAAAGCGCAAAATCTCGAAAACCGTGGGGCTTTTACTGAACTGAAATTCCACCATTCAGTGACCAGTTAATTTTCACTGAGAAAAAAAACCAATTGACTCAAAAAAATATATTGGTTGATCCAAATAAATGTGCTGCTACGGAGTACCATCGATATATGAGATTGATGTATTGTATTAAATCTTAAATAAAAAGTGAGCATTAAAATGATCACCCACCATAATAGTGGAGAAAATATCGATATCCAATGGAATATCCATGGAGAGAATATCAGATATTCAACTGATTAGAACAGATACTAAACTTTGATCTTAGCCACAGGCCGAGAAGCGATACTCTTTAGAGTTTCGCCAGCGTTTAAGTAGATTTTCAGTTCGCGCTACGCTCACGAGAAACGAGCGCGCGTGCGGCCTCTAGCGGTTACTCTGAGAACTACGGGTTTCCTCACACCTATAATTTCGGTGGAGCTCGGCCATGATTTTGTTGATTTTTCAACCAAATGTCCAACAAACAAATTTTACTCTCGCATAATTTTTTAACCAATTCAGACATTTGCTTAATATTTTTCAATCAAAATAAAATATTAATATTTTAACGAATAATGTACTTAAAATCAATATCGGATGTGGTAAAAACAATAAAATAACATATTTACTCAATAGAAATTTTATTTGAATCAAACGAGCGAAATTCAATTTTTTGGTGTACTCGAATCAACAATATTCATGTTATGAATTAAAACGCTTTTTTCGTTTATTGCAGAAATTGCATTTAAAACTATATAGTTTGTGCGCGATAATTTTTTAGATAGTTTCAGTACTATATTGTTCTCGGCTAACAATATATCTTTTGAATGAAAGAAAACTTTCAATTTTATCATGTTATTGGAGTCAATAGCGTTTTGTTTGGACTAATAAATCCGATTATTTACACCAACAATTTTACAATTGAATCAACGAAATTTAATTCATTAACACCAATGCTATTGGATCAATGATTTTTTTTTCTCAGTGTAGGATAAAATCTGACCTCGCGACAGTTGTAGGATTATCCATGAATTGCAGGCCACCCTGTACATACGTGTAGGTATGGGCATTAAGGCTCAAGAAAACAAGGCAAAAGTTCGCGAGACGAGAGTCTATACAGCGAGGGAAACTCTCTGGCATGGCATTTTATTTATTCCCTCAGAAGAGCCCCACGCACGAGAGTCTTTATATAAATACACGTATATATCTATAGTTGGAAAGGGAAAGAAGAGCGAGCGAGACACAAGCTGCTGGAGGAGTAAAAGTACGAAGGTGGAAGCCGCAGCGAGCTTAAAAGTTCTTCGAGATGTAATTAGCACGTCTTTACACAACGGGGTCGAAACAATGCCGCGTGGCGTATAATTAGTATGCGCGCGTTCCATGGCACCCTGACATCAGTATACGTCGAGGGTTTGACGATGTTGGATTACGCGACGGGCGCCTTTCCAACGACACGTGCGTATAGTTGTGCGGGTTCCCGGAACTGTGTGATATAAACTGCCGCGAGGAGAGACTCTTCCGCGACGACACCCCCGCGAGACTCGCGGTGGCAAATTCACCCTCACCCTGCCCGTGTGCGACGTCTTCCACCGCACCGACGCTCTTTATGCCTTCCTCCTCTCCACACTTCCTCCCTTCACTCCCACAACTCCCCGCGCACGACCTTTATTTCTTTCCCTCGCATACACGCGGAGACGTTGCATTCGCACGCGTTTTCACACCGGCTTCGTATACAAGACGGCCTGTTAAGCGACGGGGACTTGCGGGTGTGTGTGACCGCGCGAAAATGCCTTTTTTGGCCGGTTGACAAAACTCATATCCAACCCCTTGACTCGCGACTCTTCTATGTGCACTTTGACTTTTCTTTCGTGAATTCGACTTTGCGAGTTGGGCGCCAACGTTATCGGGGAATTTGGATCCTCCGACAGTTCGCAGTGTGCTTTTTTTTATCGTAGTCCATGCGAACATTTGTCGAGGAATTCCCGGAATTTACCATATCCCTGTAGGGACTTGATAAGGACGACGCACGTAGGGAGTCCACATTGGAATCCTGATGGATTGCTCGCTATTTCCCGATTGAGTTGACAATTTTTTATTTGAGATTCGCTAGCGGAATTTGTTGGATGTCCAAAAATAACAATATCCTTTCCTGATCCCATGTACTTATTTGTTGGGGAGCCAGAATGCTGCACCAACATCTCTGTAGGGATTTTTTCATACACCGGCGGAGTCCTCATTCGGATTCAATTGGATTCAGCAGTGTCCCCCAATGAACGCCGTTCGGGAATTCTTACCAGGTTCGAATAAAAAATATGTGAAGTCACGAGAAACTACTCGGCGTGTCGAAATATAAACAGTACGCTTCGTGAGCGTGAACGTGTGTGATGATATGATGTCATAATGCAGTAAAGTTGATAACAAATGATAATTACAGTGGACTTCCAGTGATGTGATTCACATCGATTTTTAAGATATAAATGCCATTCAAGATATAATTACTTTTCCAAGATCCACTCATTTTGTAAAGTTTTATGTTATCGGCAATGTGTATAATGCAGGCATTCTATAGAATACCTAGTTGTTCTAGAGAATGCCGGGTTCTTCAAGGCAAGGTATAAAATATTTTATCTATCGCTCACGATTACAGACTGCACCTAGGTAATTTATGCAATACCTAGGAATTATATAGGATGCCATTAGATCAAGTAAAGTATAAAATGATGGACAAATAAAAGATATTTAGTTTGCGCATAATCATCAATTCAATCCATTCCAATAGGATGGTATTTATTTGTTCTTACATGTTGACCTATCGTGACATTTTGTTTGGGTTTGTTTGGGTTATACCCGCGCGCCTTCTCGCCAACCGCATCTATTAAACACTTTGCCGGCTGGTAGTAGACAATCCATTTGGTATTGTATAGAATGCCTTAGTAAAGTGTGGAACAAATGATATTTTATCCATTGCTTAAACGCTTCAGGCATCCTATAGAATACCTAGGTATTCTATAGAATACCGGATTATACAGATTGCCGGTAACATATACATTTGGTTTAGAAAATTCAACGTATATAATGTCATCTATCAAGAATCGTATCGAATTCTGTTCGATTATATGGGAATCCTTTAGGATTCATGTTGGACTCGTACATTGTATTCCAATGGGGAATGCCGATTCCCCATAATGTTGTAGGATTCAAGTGTACAATTGGAACGCTAAGGTATCGAGATCTGCTGCGAAACTCGTGAAAAAAAGAATTTGCAAAGGATACGATAACGTTGCTGGACAGTGCAATGGGTGCCGGTTATTTCGTCTTATCATTCTCGTGATAATAGTGAATCCATTTTGTAAAATACCGTTTCGACAAAGGCCTCGCGAGCTTGGGTCCAAACCACAATTCTAACGAGCCCGTATAACCTTCGAAACGTACGATCACAACTTGATCAGAAGTTTTGTTACGGATTGTGTACATTCTCCCATTTCGAAAAATCTTCGTATGTTTCGACAAAATATTGCGGTAATAAGAACCGCTATTTCCCAATCGTGGAAAGCTGGTCCTTGAAAATCACAAAAACTGGTCCATGAAAATCAGATTAAAAATTGTTATTTTTTCGGCTTCTTGATTCCCAATTATCAAATCTGCGGGCCGCTTCCATTCATTACTGAAGTTGTATTTAACTTTCACTGCTACCATTCTACTTTTTCTGAAAATTTATTGTGTCTATTGACCAAATCTTACTATACCGAAAAAGATCGCAACAGCTTGGCCCAATATCAGATGAAGACGTCTTCGAATTCTTCAACCCATTCAGACTACAGACAACGCAGAACTTCGACCACCGGAATTCAACAACGCCTGTTATCTATCAATTTTGCCTATCGCTATCTATCAAAAGAATTCTATGATCGTAGCAGGAATCGCACTAGTCTTCCCTCATCAGCATTCTTCTCTTATAGAAACCTCGTCGTATGAATTGACAAAATTTTGCTATACTCAAAGAACCTGATTTTCTGATCACACCAAGCTGATCCTAGAAGATCAGATCGAAAAAATCTTCCTTCGACTTCTTCATTCCCTCTAGGCACCTTCTCAGCACTTCTCCTTCCCTCTAGGCACCCTAGAACTTTAAACAGATGCTCACGCACGTAAATAATCTGGAATTTCAACGACACTTCTTAATTATCAATTTCACCTGTCACTGTCCATCACAGGGATTCTATGATCGTGACAGGAAACCTACTACTCTAAGAACGTGATTTTCCGATCACACCAAGCTGATCCTAGAAGATTAGATTAACAACACCTGACTTCGACTTCTTCATTCCCTTGAGGTTAAAAGCTAACCCAGAAATTTAAACAGACGCTCACGTATGTAAATAATCTAGAAATTCAACGACACTTTTTAATTATCAATTTCACCTGTCACTATCCATCAAAAGGATTCTATGATCGTAACACAAAACGTACTAGTCTTTCTTTCTTAAAATTCTCACCTAACAGAAACCTCGTCGTATGAATTAAGTAAACCTTGCTATACTACAAAAAAGTGATTTTCAGATCACACCAAGCTGATCTTAGAATACTAGATTAACCACATCTTTCTTCGACTTCTTTATTCCCTTGAAGCTAAAAGATACCCTAGAACTTTAAACAGATGCTCACGTATGTAAAAAATCTGGAGTTTTAACGAAACTTCCTAACTACCAACTTCGTCTGTCACTATCCATCAAGAGGATTCTATGATCGTGGCAGGAAACGTACTACTCCAAGAACGTGATTGTTTGATCACACCAAGCTGATCCTAGAAGATCAGATTACCCACATGTTTCTTCGACTTCTTTATTCCCTTGAAGCCAAAAGGTAACTTAGAACTTTAAACAGATGTTCACGTATGTAAATAATCTGGACTTTCATCGACACTTCTTAATTATCCATTTCGCCTGTCACTATCCATCAAAAGGATTCTATAATCGTTACAGGAATGGTACTTGACTTTCTCCATCGTTCTATCTCTGAATAGCCATCTCGGCACTTGTCTATGCACGCGTATAAGCGACGGAACATCCCTTCTATACAGGCGCTGCACTTTTGCGCAGTATGCAACCCTTTATATCTGGCTGTGAGTATACGTACATGGATAATCAAGGAACAAGCCTGACTGTGCCAATGAGTGCGTCGTGTGTCTCTATGATACCGGCAAAAGCTCTCATATTATTGCTGTACGATATCCTCTCTCTTGCTCCCTCTCTTTCTCTCTCTTTTTGCGTCTCTCGCTGTCTCACACTCGTTACCACCGTATTGCAATTGCCGTGCGATCCTCGGCACACGCGTTCACTCGTCGTTTGTACACGGTTGGGACGAGCGCATCGTTATAATGGGGTCACGTAGGAACTCACTGCACGTACTATTCCCACACTCTGTGCAGTACTAATCTCGTATAAACACCTACGCACACATACACAAGTATTTGCCAACCGTCAGTGCGCGAGTGTATCAATGTTGTAAGTGTCTCGATGTAACCCGAACAAAGGGAAAGTAACTCGCGTCTAGGCCACTTTCAAAATACCCTTGATGCAAAAGTACCCAGGACTTCCGTGATTCCATTCATTCCCGTCGATCCCCCGCACCCCCGGATTCGCGATGATGACGGCCCCGAAAGTAAGTAAACAGGGGTGTAATGAGGGTCAAAAGTGCAACGGACGTTTCTTCCGTTCCACCAAGAATTCCCTAATTTGGCAGGTGGTAAGGTTGCGTTGCCTACGCGCACATTAAGATTTACAAAAATACCTCAACAGTTTTTCTTAGCAATCCGTATTAGAGATATACAGCCTAAAAGTGCGGATCAAAATATTTCGGCTAATGAATGAAAGCGAGGGACGAATTAAGACCTTAGGGTAGAGCCACCAATGAGTGCACGCTCCCAAAGTGTACGCAGCGTTTTTAATTGTTTGATTTTTTCTTGTGTTGGCAACACCACCTAACCTGTCAGTAGCATGTGTCATGTCAAGTGTCGGACAACAACTCGCTTCGTTAAGGTATTTATTTGAAATTTGATGACTACTAATAGATTTTTGATGTGTTCGATCTTAGTTTATAACAATTTTAAACACGTTTTGTAGGGTTTGCGGTTAATGTACATGCAACGAATGTTATTATACTGGAAATTTGTGATCCACATTTTGTTTTTATTGAGAGGTTATGTCGCAGTTTTGCTTGCTTGTAAAAATTATAGTGATCATAAACTAAAAACACGTATTTGGTAGGAGTACGCACTCAAACAGTGCGGACACTTACCACTGCTCCGCTCTCGTGCGCACTCTTAACTCCTACGAACGGTTCTCACTGCGTACTCTTTGCAACGTAGCACCTTAAGAGTGCGCACGGGACGAGTTCTAAGTTTAAGCCTTTCTAAATATTTTTCGACAGTGTTACTTAAGATTTATATTTAAAATAATGTTCCTAAATGACCAAAGCTTAATTTAAATAAGAAGTACAAAGTGTATTATCAAAATTACTTTTTCTAGAAAAAAAGTTTATAAAGTGCATGTACTCTTTGCTGGCTTACCGTATATACCTTTGGATGGTCGGAAAGCAAAGCTTTTTGATATTTTCGTTTGAAAATACTAATGAGGCAATAAAAATGAGGTTTGGAGGGTTTATTTTGCATATCTGTAGGTAGTCAAATTGATTTAGGTCTTGACGAAAAAACACAAAATGCCGGCCTAGTGGCCGGTTGAAAGAGAACACTTTTTTTGAGGCACTCTCTATGAGCACCTGGACCAAAAAATATTTTTTTTTGCACTCTACATGAGTTTAGCTAGCGAAGTACACACGATTATTCAAAAACATTGATTTTTGAAAATTTGGCACCATTTTGAAAAAAATATGCATTTTCGACTTGAAAAACGGCCTTAACTTGCGCATAAAAACCGTAATTCTTGATCGATAACAAAAATCGTGTGTACTTCACTGGAAAACCTATCTAAGAAGCTACAGTTGAAAATTGAAGTCATTCGGTTGAAAATTGTAGTAGCTACGAGTCCGCCCGATTTTGAGAACATGGTGTTCGAAAAACGCGTTTGAAGTGTTCAAACCTTTCTGCTTCGAACCATATTGGGATGGTTATACATATCGACCATACTATTCTTTGGATGTTTATATAAGGTACCTATGGGTAATAAGACCTGTCAGCTAATAAGGCCTCAGTTACGAAAATCGTATTTAAAATAACCGCTCACGCTCAAGGCCACACTCACAGACTCCGCAAATTTGTAACGACCGAATATGTCGCTACAAATATGCGGAGACGCGATACCCCGCTCCCCGTCACCAGTGTTGCATCCTCCATCATAAGACGCGGCCGCGCAGCACCAATAATAAAAATCGGTCTGAATAAATCGTAAGTATTTCTTGTAATATTCAACTTATCTATCTAACATCACAATCTTTGTCTTTGTTAATTCAAGCTTCGATGATCATAAATATTCGAATGACGTATCGTGGTCCGAATATGTTTTATTTTGTTTTTCTTACATACGTGGTCAACGGTTATTGAGGCCTACTAAATTTAACCATAGGCCTTATTATCCTCCTACTTCTTGTAGCAAAGTTTGTTTTATAATATATTTCACATTGCTTTCAAGATGTTACGAATGTAAATAAGTAGTACGCATATTTATCACTAATTTGTTGATCGTTATTTTTAGTGCCTCGATCCCGATGCCTCCAGAACGAGTGTTGTGGTCAGCAAATGATCTGGTGTCAGCTGTCCGAGCAGTGCAAAGAGGAACTTTCAGATCATATAAAGCTGCCGAGAATTATTGATCTCAGATACCAAATATATTACGTATAGTTTGATTATTGAAGTATGTTAAAGCCGTAGGTCTTGTTATCCTACCATAGTAAAATAAGGCCTACTATCAAGGTTTTCAAAAATGTTTACTTTTGTTTTTGTTTATGATACAAGTTATCATTTTTCGGTTATATTTTATAGAAACTGTACTTGAATAATGATTATAATTAAAATATGTCTATTAAGTTGGATATTTTTCATTTTATTTCAAATATCCCTTAGCTAGGCCTTATTACCCGCAGGTACCTTATATCAACCATATCATTCTTGGGATGCTCATACACGGAAAAAAAGAAATAGTACAAAATACAGGGGCTTCACAGTTCGCATTGGACTCGAGCGATTGCACAGTGATATTACCTGAAACACAGTGCTTAAAATACAGTGTGCTCAAAGTAAATTATTACAGCTCCTATACTGTCCTCTTTGGACTCGAACCGCTCTACTGTATCTTTTACTGGAACGCACAGTCCAAAATACAGTGTAGTCAAAAGTAAGTTTTGACAGTTCAACACTGTAATATAAATGTAACAAAACTTGTAATTTGACAGTTGGTTAATCTGTATTATGTACACTGAATGTGCCAGTTATATCGACAGAGTTTATGTAGGTGTTTTAACAGTGAAGTCCTCTGTTCTAGAAACTGGTTAGCAGCAGATATAGTTTCAGTTTTGAACCGTTGCTTTTTAAAGTGTGAACACAGGAATGGTTGTTGTTTTAATCCTGTAATTCAAACTTGATGAACCCCGTAATTTAATAGTGCCACAACTCGTATATTATACAAAATTAGGGGTAAAAATAACATTAGATAGCCCTGAAAGAACAATTGAAGCGTTGAAAGGACTGCCAGTCCTTTGTGTCCTGGTCGCGCCACGCTCGAGACAAATCCTAACCAGTGAATACCGTTCACAACGTCACACTGTAAATTTGATTATAAAAATGAAGTAAAAAAATTCGACGAAACCTTTGCTTACAATGTATATTGTAAGCAATGTAATATATATGTATACATATATATACATATATATATATATATATATATATATATATATATATATATATATATATATATATATCAAGAATATAATAAAGTGAATGAGCACCCAAAAAAAGTTTATCCATAAAAGAACTTTGAGAAAAATGTGTAGAAAATATTACAATATCAATCACATACACAGGAACGTACCTTTTTCTAAATAATTCTCTCTTTTTTATAATTTCTTGAATTATGTTGCACAAATTTTAACGTTCGCATCCGATCGACCACGCACTACTAACGGGCAATCCTTTGTGTCCTGGCCACGTGCCTCACCCCACGCGCGAGACAAGTCCTAATTAGACAAGAACGTGCCTTTTTTTAAAAATTATCTCTTTCTTTATAATTTCTTGAATTCTGTCGCACAAATTTCGATGTCCGCGTCCCATCAACCACGCACTACTAACTGGCAATCCTTTGTGTCCTGACCTCGTGCCTCATGTGCAGGCAGTATAAAAAACAGTGATCGCATTTAAATTTTACAGTTGAATTTTTTTACTGAAATCGCTGATGTATTCACAATATCAAACTGCAAATAAACCGGTGTAACTGTAAAAATCTCATTGTGCACAGATAACGTCACGAACTGTCGAAAGAAGAGTAAAACTACCGTACCACACTGTGAAATTTAATGAATCACTCTGTACTCAATACAATGTACAGTGTAACCCTTGCAGTTTGCGTACAGTATAAAAATCAGTGATCTCATGTAAATTTTACAATTGAATATTTTTACTGAAATCACTGATTTATTCACAATACTAAACTGTAAATAAATCAGTGTAACTGTAAAAATCTCAGAGTGCACAGATTACGTCACGAACTGTCGAAAGAAGAGTGAAACTACCGTGCCACACTGTACAATTTAATAAATCACTCTGTACTCAATACAGTTCACACTGTAACCCTTGCAGTTTTCGTACAGTATAAAAATCAGTGATTTCATGTAAATTTTACAGTTGAATATTTTTACTGAAGACACTGATATATTCACAATACCGAACTGTAAATAAGCCAGTGTAACTGTAAAAATCTCAGTGTGTACAGGAAAATTCGTCATTTTTGCAGGACAGGATTTACATTACTCTGTTTTACTGTAAAATGAAGTACGGCACCCTGTTTTTCATGCGGTTTATGCTGTGATTTTCGCTGTTTCTTTTTTTCCGTGTACATCATTCACGGCCTTAGGCCACTCTAGAGGCCGAAAAGTAGGCTTTTTAGGGATTGTTTTCAGAAAAACTACAAAATAAATCGAGATTACAAAAAAGGGTGTTTATCATACATATCAGTGACTAGATACAACAATTTTCTTTTTAAGTGACTAATGTCAAAATGGCGGCTGTGCAGCATTTATCTCAAAAGTGCATTTTTTAACTTGGCTGGAAACGTAACTCAGATAATTTTCAACCGATTCACTTGAAATGTTGAATATATCTTGAAAAATACATTGTCTATGGAAGTACGTAGGTTTTTTTTAATGCATAATTCATTTGTTATTAGCAATTATCTGACTTCAGATTATTTGATTTTTAGGCAATTTTTTCACTTTCCACTTTAGAAGTGCGCTATGTGGCCAAAAATCAATATATCGAAAAAATCCACAGCCGCCATTTTGAAATTAATCGCTTGAAAGAAATTATTGTATACAGTCACTGATATGTATGATAAACACCCTTTTTTGTAATCTCGATTTATTTTGTAGTTCTGAAAAAAAATCCCCAAAAAGCCTATTTTTTCGGCCTCTAGAGTGGCCTAACCCCTCAACCCAACGAGCAAACACGACCAATTTTTTTCTTCAAAGCTAAACAAGGCCTAAAGAACCATCACTGTTGAATTCCAACGACGCAAGACGCGACCGCGTTGAAAAAAATCAACTACCGAAAGCCTCATTTGCGGGTCTTCCGTTTTCGATTTCGAATACCGAGTGTCGAAAGATTGACACCATTTGAGGCTTCTTGCATGGGAAACGATTGACTGTGAGACGCAGGAAGTTTCCCGCACCGTGACATCCCCGTTCTGCCCTCTCGGACGTATATACATCTATACCTACATTCACATCGACTGCGAGTAATAAAAAAAATGGGCTGAACCCTGGTCCCTTCTTCGTTTCGAATCCCGTCCGCTGTCTCTTTGTTCCTCGCACTATTCGATCCACGCCCGTACATCAGACACACAGCTATCGTGTTTCCCCCCTCGGCTAATTTCCTCCGTGGTTAATCGGTCGTAGAGATTCCGGCGACTGGCTCGAATCAAAATCTAATGTAGATTGGTGAATCAAAGCTCACTGCGTACTGAAAATAATACTTATGGGCGACAGGCTGACGCAAGGGTGAAAAAACCCGTACAAGTGGAGCACTAGCTTTTCAGAAAAAATAAAATGAAAACTCCAAATGCGAGTGACAAGCTCTGTCGGCGTTCTCTCGGGATGACGATCTGGGTCAATGCCGATATTTGAGGTCACACTCGTTTCTTCCTTCTCTCTCTTTCTACTTGTCTGTATGTTTTTCATCCCTATTTAATTCCCTAGGGGGGTCGAGAGAAAGGGGATCGAACGAATATTGAAATTGCGGGCGCAACGAACTCGCTCGGTTTCGCATAATGAGCTCATCGTTTCTATATATATGTATGAGTATAATGTACGCGTGGGCGTATGTCGCGCGAGGGTGCACATGTTCATGTTCGAATCCTCACATATCCGTGCATCCGCTTATATATATATATATATATATATATATATATATATATTCATACATGAAAAAGCCGTGATAATATTTTCATTTAAACATGCTTCAATTGTTGACTGTACATCGCTTGTGAACGGGCGTGTAAATTGGCGTTATAAGCACATTGACCTTTGGGGTATCATCCAATTTCTCATTCCAACGATCAGCCGATTGCGTTTTTAAATGTACATTTCGACATACATACACAGTCGTGTGTGTAACCATGTAAAAACATATGTATATGAGTTTGCGTGTACAGTCCCCGCTTACACATTCGTCTCTACATCATTTCGATTAAATTAAATTTGCCACGGATTCGTGCAATGCCCGTTTGATGCAATTGTTTCGTCCATTATTAAATTCTCGCAACTCGCAGCTTCGAATGTTTCGGCGCTCCATTATCTCGTGAGCAGGCGCGGGCGAAGCAATACGGATGTAATTGGAGCAGGAAAAATGTGTAACGAGGATTGACAAATCCGGTTGGGAATCTCGATGAATTGTGCGAAAAGAAAATTCGACTTGGTTCACATCGGCGACTCGGGGGTGTAGGGGAAAGATGTACGAGTTGATGGCATGAGATAAGATGATAATTCTCAGTAGCGACGAAACTATTAACGCTATCTAGTGATATTCTTTGGTAAAACATGGCGCCCGACACGCCGAGGGCGTCAGGGAATTCATGATGGCGGTGTGAGCGACGCACTTGTTTTGACGGGAAAAAATTTAAACTGTGAGCAGTTGATCTAAGGCAAGATTAACTTTAAGCTTAGGTAACTTTTATTGTACAATTGAAGTTATATGAGGTAATGGTGACAGTATACTATACTGTCAGGTGAAATCATTGTTGTGTTTGTGGCTTTATACTATGCTCAAATTGGGTTTTGGTTGGCGTGGTAACAGTGAAATACTTATAGGTTATGTTACCGCGCAATGGATGAAGAAGTTGAGTTTGGGGCAAGATGATTCCCTTCTAGGAATCATCTTGCCCCGTATGGATGATCTGTAGGATCATCTTGTACACACATAATGTAGCTACGTTATTTTCGTTAAATAGATTGTCTACTTATGTTCAAACTATACTACTAATGTATAATTGATCTCACAAATAATAATTGATATACCAAAGTGATTTAAGACTGTTTGTAGAAGACTGGCTTAGTTTAATGACTTGGGAGAGATAAAACTTATGAAGGTAATTCAACTTGTAAATTCAGTTAATGCTGTATACTTATGATTATGGAGCCAGTCCGCTTTGAAAATTTCAAAAAATCGAAAGCAAGCAAGACTCGAAAAAAGCGACGATGATGAGCGATCAGAAGGGATTTTGTACGGTTCAGGAATTGCCGATTGAGTTTAGGTAAGAGTTTTTTATAGTATAAACTTCAAACGCGTTTTTCTCGAAACAACGTTTTCAAAAT
>OZ023312.1:39680893-39705631 GCA_964007375.1 Ophion obscuratus | reverse complement strand
AAACCGAGAGGAAGAACACGAGAGAGAGAGAGAGAGAGAGAGAGAGAGAGAGAGAGACCTACGTTGCGCACACTCAAGAAGAGTTGACGTGTATACAAAAGCTCGCCGGAACTTCTCAGTACTTTTCTAATTGGCTTAGAGAAATTAATTAAGAAACGAGGGGGGAACTTGGAAAGAGAAGAACCCGCACACACACACACATATATTAGCTCTGAGGATTGGGCTCAATTATGCATATATATATTTATAATTGAGTGCAAGCTTTGGAATCAATGGTACCTTTTCCCACAGAGATATACAAACTCATCTACTCAAATCCGCATAAGATCGCTCAAACAAGATTTTTCAGCTCCCACCAACCATTCAAAGTCCGGTAACATTTGTCTGCCCCGTTTCCTCGATCGCAACAATATCCGGCCGGAATTCGATCGTACGCCCATTTTTCCACTTCCAAGTGATTTAATATGACATATCGATACAAGGACTCGGAACAGGCGCACGATGAAGAATCGACAACCAAACAACAGAAAACCCAAGTGACAGGTTAACTAGAATGTTAAATTATTCACGAACATGATGAAAACAGACACTGGAGGTGTCTTTTTTCAGTCGGGGTTTGATACCGGCGGTCCTTCGAGGTAAGAAGCGTTATGCATGGCCGATACTCCGAGCGGCGACCGCTTAGCCGTGCACCGACTGGCGCACCAGTGAGCGGAAGGCCAATATTTCTGACACCTTGTTGTAGATACTTGAGTAAATCGTCACATGCGATGTAGTGTAGCTTAAGACGGATGTGGACGCAACGGAAGTTAGGTTAGATAAATGAAGTGCGGGTAGGGAGTGATAGGAAAGGGTTCAATTGGGAAAATCACGTAAAAAGCCGCAAGGGAATATTGAGTAATAAAAAAATTCACTTTTTAACAATCTCCCGCCATTTTGTATTTTTTTGAAAAATAAAAAAATCAATTTGAGTACGTACATGTATGTATAATAAACTTTCTACACCTCATTTTCGTGGCTTCATTAATATTTGTTTTAAATCCCAAAGTAGCATGCGTTGGAACTCGGGAAATTAAATATTTATGAGCATCAAAAAATCGTACGATCGCCCATAAGATGATTAATGCAAGAAATCATTAGCTGAAAAACGATTCAAGACAGTAGTTCTAAAAATATTAGGTGTGTGCATTATTTTTACGGGATTTGCAACAGAGGACGTAACTAGTAGTATATCGCACCGGGTCATACTGTCACTAATTTCATGTCCAGCCATCATCATATGGCTTTACTTTCCAGTATGTGTTTTAATGCCGAAGTGACTTGATAATAAGACTTGATTTTTTCGAGCGCGGAATATGTCGAATTTTGTGCCAACTGAACGCAATTTGCGGAATGCTTCACCTTTTTCCTTTCATTCGAAGAAAATTCCTACTGAAAGTTAACGAATGCCGTCGGAAGCTTATGGTCATCATGCTCCATCAATTTCAACATGCGAGTACTGGTTTTGGCGCTATAAAAAGGGTGATTTTGCCACGAAAGATAAGGAACGTCCAGGCCAGCCGAAAAAGTTTGAAGCCGAGGAAGTGGGAGCTTTACTTAATGACGACCCGAGTCAAACGCAAGATGAACTTGCAGCATCATCAAGGGGTCTTCTCACTTGAGACGCTAAAAAAGGCTATTTTCATGAATTTTTTTGATCGGTTAGATATTGTTCATATATTTTCTAGATATATATCTAGATATATCTAGATATTAGAGATATAATATCTAGATATATTATACATATTGATATAAAAGTTGTTACACTTAACAGATTCACTTTCAAAATACATTTTAAAAAAACATTATTTATCTAAGTCACTATTTATAGACGGAAAAGGTAGTTAAGAACTGTCCTAAAAATTGTAGGCCTGCGCTGTTGATGACATCTCGGAGATGGATCATCCGAGACAAAAAAAAATCAAACGGTTTTAGATTCGGTATATTAATGGCTATAACGCCTTTCATACGATTTTTGATATATGCTAAAATAACAAAATGGCGGACATTTTTCGAAAAGACAAAAAAACGCGTTTCCTCACCGTTTTTGGCAAAAAAAAAGTGAATATCAACATTTCAAAAAATCCGTGATGTACGCTATAGCTATAATTGTAAAGAATATGTCATTGATATGTTAGTAATACAGTAGTTTCGAAGATTTTTTCAACAGGCCGTCGAAAAACGTTATTTCGAGAAAAGCGCATTTAAAGTTCGTTTGGGTTACATAAATAAATTTAAAAAAATTGTATGTATATTGAAAGTGTATATATTAAGAGTAACAACTTATATATCAATATATTTAATATAAACCTATCGAAAAAAATCACGAAAATAGCCTTTTTAGCGTAAAAAATGAGAAGACCCCTTAGATGTTGATCGATTAACAATTTCCAGACGTATCAAGGCCATGGGAACGATTGACAAGCAAGATTACGCGAAAAGACACGAGAATACCAAAAAAGTGGGTCTATTCGTGAATAGCCTCTAAAGACGTGTCGTTTTTTTCGCCGTGGAATCCACCTATCACCAAAAAGATGGAAAAAAGTGGTGGCTAGCGATGGACAATATTTCGAATGATCAACTTGTAACAACTTTTTCCCCAATAAAGTCGTATTTCTAGAAAATCAAATCCCTTAAAATTAATGCACACTCCAATAACAACGAGCACCGACAATCCATGATATCAATAACCATCCTAGAACTCACAAAGAAAATATTAACAACAATATGAAAACTAATAGTTAACAAAAATTCCGTGAAAAGAAAACTTGCCCACGATGAGGGCCGTTTGACATCCCAGTGAAATCCATTTTGACCGTCACTCTTGTGCGCGTACACCGATGGCGTGGGAATAACGAGTGTATCAAGAAACACGAGTACAATCTAGAATAAAGCTTTACCAAAGCGCTTGCCTCCCATTTCGATAGTCAGCGAAGTGCCCCTTCGTGACATTTTCTCATCGTTCACCCATGCACTGAGAAAACAAATATTGACGGTATCGATAAAAAAAAACGCGGCGAAATGACTCGCGAGCGAACGGTAAGTTGAAGGATTCGAGACGTAGATTGCGCACTTATTTTGACATCTAACGCAACTCTCGAAAATGAACCCCACGAGAATTCACGGACTGACGAGTATATACGTATATGCATGTAGGTATGTACGGATGTAGGTATAGTTATCGGCGACTACACAACTATTGACGCGTATACGCGTGCCTATTCGACCACCCGTGTAAACCGTTGACCGCAACACTGGGCTTTACGAGGCAGATGTTGATAACATCGTGGAGTGAACGACACACGGACGTACACACCGAGAGACGGAGAATCGCGTCGATTCCCGATTAGGATTGTGACAGCAGCTGTCCCATTGCCGCTTCAACCCGCTCTATTACAACGTTCGATTTCGCCTCGCTCTCCGTATCGCGCGTCAAGCGTCGTCGTCTGACGCCGTGGGTCAAAAGCCTCCGAACATCGATGCGCGAACTCGTACGACGTGCAATGCCGACAATAAAACATGGCAAAATCAATCAAATCCCGACGAAATTCTAAAAAAAGATGAAGTCTCGTCACTTTTGGGACATTCCACCGCATTTTTTCATTTATCTATTCTTGCACACACTGCATGTACGTACACGTTGTTTGCGTATGCGAAAGTGTGTGTGCATTGCGATGGATGTAAATAGCAGAGATGATTGATGATGCGAAGAATGGAAGAGTACGTCGGATTGGTAAAAAAGAAAACAACACTTTAAGGAGCCAGTCCACTTTGAAGATTTCGAAAAATCGAAAGTAAGCAAGACCTGAAGAAAGCGACGATGATGAGCAATTAGAAGGGATTTTGTACGGTGCAGGAATTGCCGATTGAGTTTAGGTTCTTACCTAAACTCAATCGGCAATTCCTGCACCGTACAAAATCCCTTCTAATTGCTCATCATCGTCGCTTTCTTCAGGTCTTGCTTAAGAAGTCAAGCTTAAGAAGTTAAGAGGTCAAGACCTGAAGAAAGCGACGATGATGAGCAATTAGAAGGGATTTTGTACGGTGCAGGAATTGCCGATTGAGTTTAGGTAAGAACCTTACATAGAGTTTAGGTAAGAACCTAAACTCAATCGGCAATTCCTGCACCGTACAAAATCCCTTCCAATTGCTCATCATCGTCGCTTTCTTCAGGTCTTGCTTAAGAAGTCAAGCTTAAGAAGTTAAGAGGTCAAGACCTGAAGAAAGGGACGATGATGAGCAATTAGAAGGGATTTTGTACGGTGCAGGAATTGCCGATTGAGTTTAGGTAAGAACCTTACTTAGATTTTTTGAAATCTTCAAAGTGTTTTCATAGCATAAACTTCAAACGCGTTTTTCTCGAAACAACGTTTTCAAAATCTAGCTCCATCGTATCGATAAAACTAATAAACCGATTCTCTTGAAATTTGAACAACATATTGTAAACATGATTCGCAACAAGATGACCCTAGATGATTTTAAAATTTTGATTTTTACTGCTTTTTTTTGCGAAAAACTGCGAAAAACGCGTTTTTTTAACTTTTTTTCGTTTTTGATCTGCCCTTTTTTTATTTGTTGATAAAACTTTATATCCGAGGGTCATTTTGCAGCTGATGTCATACTGAATCTAATGGACTTTGATTTTTTTGTTTCAGACAAGCCGTTGCCGAGTTGTGATGGAGCTACCTAGCCCACCTATTTTTGCGGCGTTACGTTAAACTATAGTTTTTGTACTTAAAAGTGAATAAAAATGAATATTTGTTTTTAAATGTATTTCAAGACTTTATGTTCATATTTTTTATAAAATCCTTTAAAAAAATCGCGAAAATAGCCTTTTTCGTGGCTTTAAAGTGGACTGCCCCCTTAAAAACTAAATAATACGGTACAAAAACAAAATTCATTTGGTTTTTTAATTTCAGACAAGCCGTTGCCGAGTTGTGATGGAGCTACCTAGACCACCTATTTTTGAGGCGTTACGTTAAACTATAGTTTTTGTACTTAAAAATGAATAAAAATGAATTAATTTTTCTTTTAATGTACTTCACGACTTTATTTATCACGCCCAAGAACTTTTTTATTCATATATTTTATGAAATCCTTTAAAAAACCGCGAAAATAGCCTTTTTTCGTGGCTCCAACGTGGACTGGCCCCTTGAAACGGAATGACACCTCATCGCGGTCGGTATGGTAGAACAATTATAGATTCCCAAAAATCTCTGAAACGGCTCTTCAGATCCCGTCGAAACTTTGCCAAACGACGTCGAATAGATAGCCGAACAGCTGTCTGGCCCTCAAATTTTTTGAATTTGGGAAAAAAAGAACGAAGATTGGCTTATCATAAGCCAGTCTACATTTTTTTTCTTCAATTCAGAAAATTGGACACCGACCGCGATGAGGTGTCATTCCGTCTTAAAGCAGAGCGCCTATGACAGTATAGGGATCCAATGGATCATCGCATTGGATCCCTATACTAAAACTTCAAGCTCGTACATTGGAGTCCATTGGATTTCCCATTGGAATCCAATGGACGAATCGAATTGGAAGCCCAAAGGTGTCCCACACTATCGAATAAAATCCGATAGGATTCTTGAATTTTCTATGCAAAGTATATGGATATGCAAAATGAGTGGATCTTGAGAAAGTATAAATCTCATCGTGAAAAAAGATAGATGGCTTTGAATAGATTATCTTAAAAATGGATTTAAATCACATCACTGAAAGTACACTGTAGTTATCGTTTGCTATCAAGAGACGCGGCAGCGTCTTGACGCCAAGTAATAAGAAAAAAAATTCCACCCCACTGACGATCACGCCGCGTAACTCTTTAGACACTAAGATGGCCTTTTGTTGGTCGTTTTTGAACTTTAAATCGACGCCAGGGAAAAACGCGTCGGCTAATCGCGAATCTGATGACATTCGATACATGTAATGTAATTTTCCCCTATCGTGTGGTTTAGGTTATTTTTCGATCCGTTCACTCAATCCCAAGATCTCATAATTTTCGGCCGGAACACGAGCGATTGGTTCACCCTAAAAATTATCCCATAATCGGTTTAGTTGAATCGAATGAATTTAATCGTCATATCGTAAACATCATCGTACATGGTACGTAGGGAAACTCGGGGCAAGACGAATACGCGGGGTAGGCTGAATCATTAGCCTAGCTACTAAACAGTGTGTGCGAGCACAGTGCTCCCTTTGCAGTTTGGTGAGTTAGCGGGGAGGTGAATGGGTGTGAAAGTATCGACTGTGGCGTAAGCACGAATCTCGAGTGAGAAACCGATATCGATTTTTTGAGAAAACGATCTTATTTTTGGTAAACTTAACCATCGTTTCAGTTAATTATAGTTGCTGATATTGATTAGAGACAGGTAGGTAAACACAATGAAAGCACTAATTATTAAAATAATAACAACGGTTTGTCAGATATTTTCAAGGTTATTGCGTGATTTTTTGTTAATTCCTTAACCGTCTAATGGGGCAAGATGAATACAAGCTATCGCAAAACCGCAATATTTTACATCGTACCACCATTTACGTTAGAAAGGGTGAAATGAAACTAGTAAAGCTTTTGGTTCCTCTTCAACCGGTGTTTTTACCAAGGGAAGAAAAAGAACTTACAAATGATTAAAATGACATGGAAGCAAGATTATTCGGACTAAATACTACAGAACTTAGACGATTGGCTTATCAAATTGCTGGTTTTGAGAATGAAACCACTTCTTTATGTGAAAGATGCCAATAATTCGGGTCCCATCATTCTCCCAGCGCTGTTTCATCTTGCCCCGCATACTGGGTAAGATGAGCAAAATAAAAGTTTAATTAAAAATGTATATTGTATGGTAACAATCAGAAAAACTGATTTTTTCGCTTCCAACATTAAAAGATTAATAAATGTTGATTAGTCTAAACGAATAATTTATGTTGACTGACTCATATATTTATTGTTTCATTTGAACATGACATTAGCGTTATCATCTTGCCCCTACTTCCTCTACGTTCTTTTGAGGGTTACGTGGCACTGCACTTTGACACAATATCAGCGCATACGTACTCGCCCACAAGAGGCCGAGTTGAAATTCCGAAATAAATTATCAGAACGCTCAAAACTCCGAAAGAATACTACCACAAAAAATCAAAACTCCAAAAGAATTTTACACGAAAGACCAAAACTCCGAAAATCTGAACATCGTCAAAATAATTCGGCTATGGAAGTTTTAAAAATTTCATAATTTTCAATAAATCGACGAATTATTTCAAGATTTTTTTTTATTAAGAAGTCATTTTACGTCAATTTCAATAGTGGTTCAATTTCGATTCAAGCGTCAGAAGTGATTTTACGTCAGTTGACAATAAAGTCAATTGTATAGACTTTCGCTGGCACGATCTTGACGAAACTTGTAACTTCGGAACATTAAAATGAGGAATTTGAAACCATCGGAGCATTCAGAGGTCGGAATTTCAACCCGGTCCCCATGTCAAGATCATGCCAGTGAAAGTCTACACAGTTGACTGTAAATGGATGTAGAACGTATAACATTGTCTGGACAAATTTTAAAATTGACGCAAAATCACTTCTTAAGGCCTGATATACGCAAAAAATTTGAAAAATTTTCATTTTTTGTTTATTTCTTATTCCATTACCCTGAACGGTTAGGAATATTTTGAGCTTTACAGAATTGAAAAATAAGGTAAGGAAGCTTAAATAGGGTAAGATTGCATTTATAATATATAGCGCGAGGCGCGCCAGACCGCCAACATCAAAGTCGTTTTTCCACGATTCACTTTTTTGAAGCTTTTGAAAGTTCCAATTCTTGACCGAAGGTTCAGAACGCTTTGAAATGTTTACAACATATTCTTAATATCATCACCTATCGTATGAAGCACAGAAACCAAAATTTCAATGACACAAAAAAATATAAAAAATAAAATACCGACATAAAATCGAGTAAAAAAATCTTAAGTGTCGAATTTTTATTATAATAAGTTTTTTTAAATAATATTGTTGGTTCACACTGAAGATACATTCATTATGCAATTATAAATATGTTCATTTTTTTCAGACACCCACATCGATGCCGAGAACTTTCACCATCAACGCGCGCGCGCAAAAAAAAAAATCCATGGCTTTATTATGTTATATCTCCGCCATTTGGTAATATTTCTGATTTTTTTCTTTGCATATACTTGACCATGTGCATAAATGATCTGTAAAATAAATGCTATCAATGTATGCGTCATTTTTGTTTAAACCGCGTCTAGAAAAGTACCTTCGAAAATCGGCGGAATCGTGTATAAAAAAAAATTCTTGAAATAATTCGTCGATTTATTGAAAATTGTGAAAC
Organism: Ophion obscuratus; assembly: GCA_964007375.1. Classification (NCBI taxonomy): domain Eukaryota; kingdom Metazoa; phylum Arthropoda; class Insecta; order Hymenoptera; family Ichneumonidae; genus Ophion; species Ophion obscuratus. The sequence goes on along the minus strand of OZ023312.1, from coordinate 39,697,247 downwards.
ATTAAAAACTTCCATAGCCGAATCATTGCGACGGTGTTTAGATTTACGGACCTTTGGTCGTCCGTGTAAAATTCTTTCGGACTTTTGAGAGTTCCAATCATTCAAAGTTCGGAATTTCAACCCGGGCCAGTCTTGAATTTCGGAACATTGCAACTCGGAATTTTACATCATCGGAGCATTTAAAGTTCGGAATTTCAATCCGGCCCCGCCCACGAAGTGTGCAGCTTATGTATCGACACGCCGAATTTTTTATCGCGACTTTTCACATATTTTCGATTCGAACGTGGTGAGAATTCTCAAACGCTGTTCATCGGAAAACAGACTCACCAACAAATTTCTTCACTTCACATAGGCTTGTAAAATAAGCCATTTTTATCACTCAATCGGCTAATTTGATATTCGCATCATATTTGCGTACTTCCATCGCCGTAAAATGACTCTGGAACGATTGTCGTTTCGAAATGTAAAAGCCGAACGAGTCACGTGGCAAGCTCGTGGCGAGTGAAAGGATCGAAACAAAAAACCAGGCCTGTTTGCACGTCCGGTCCGAGCAGTAATTGTCATTTTCACTGGGAAAATTTACCGGAGCGCGCAATCAACGAGCGATTTTCCAAAATTGCCGTGGGGAGTTATGGCGAATTGGCGTCGAATCGTTTTGTCACAAGCGATCCGGATGTCGACGACGTGGTATACCGCGCTACGTGCGCATGTGTTTGCACGAACGCTTTTGCGGATACGTACGTAGACAAACGTGTATATGTGTCTGAATAAATGTAAATATCGGTTGAGAACTACCGAGGCGTCTTCCAACATTTGATTCGGCATATATGGCGTACTTCCGGTCAATTAAGCGACCGGCGACGATGAAGAGGAGCTGCGACATTGCCGGCATGCGACACGGCAAGCACTGCAGGGAGAACCAACGAGGGAGAGATAAGTCGGAAATCAGATGCGTGGGTGCTTCACTCGCGGCGCTTCCCGACGGACAACACCAACCTCGAAGATATCCCCTATCATCTCGCCTCCTAGTCACGCTCTTATTTTTTCAATTTATTTTCTTTTTCCCTCCGTTAAATCACAATTCTCTTGTGTTTTTCATTTTTTTTTGACACATTTATGCGACTCCGGTCGAATACAAAAAATGATGCGTTTTCGAAAAATTGAACGAGGTGTCTAACGCAGGTGTCTAACAGTGAGAAAAATGACTTTTTTACAACGACAAATTTGGAATTTTGAGAACAACGAAAGTGGGTTCGAGACTTTTTTGCTACCACACTTGTTGGGAAGAAAATAAAACGGAGAAGTGAAAATTACGGGTAATCAAAGTGGAAAAATGACGGGCACGTCGATGATGAGGTTCATTTTTTTTCCGGCATTTCTTTTCACGAAGTATTCCCTATTCGGAATGAGCAATAGCAATGAATTTCTGTCCATAAACGCGGGCCGCAATGAGCAGTCAATTAACTCTTTCTCGACACTTCAACTGACAGTGCAAATCGAATTGTTCTCATCGTAAGAGAAAAAAAATCAGAAATTAAATATCTCGCGTGTTCCCTCTAATTTTTTTCAAATGGAAAAAAAGCATCGGAAAATAAATATTTTTCTGCGGGAATATAATATGACAATTGTTCGATCTAGCACGAGGTATAGTGGCTATCAAATGACGGTCCTCTCGATAACGACGTCGCACAAGTCATGGGAGTAGAATAAAAACGTTTTTTTTTTTTAATGTCAAATAAAATAAAACGCCAACGCAACACACAAAAAGCACAAATTATATTTCGATAAAACGGGTGTTAATATCAAAGATACACATGTACACGTATGAAAAAAAAAATATATATATACAATATATGTATATAGGGAGAACGGTAATTATAATGAAAGTGAAACGGAGAGTCAGAACGGCTGGTTCGTGTCTGGGTATAGGTGTATATAAGTATGTGTGTATGCCGCGGGTGATTTGCACATATAGGTGAGAGCGCACTGGTTACCGTACGCCGCAAATCGACACACTCGCGATGAATAATGAGGTAGGAAAATTAAATTTCAATTAAACTCTATCGGATAACGGGAGGTGACGAGCCTCCGGCACTTTTCGTTTATCGTTTTGGGTTCATGTAACCTTCTCTCTCTCTCTCTCTCTCTCTCTCTCTCTCTCTCTCTCTCTCTCTCTCTCTCTCTCTCTCTCCTGCTCTCGTGATCGAATCATCGGATTTCCGCGGTACGTCTGCAATCCGATTGACAAGTTTGTCATTTTATCGAGCATCATTTCTCGCCGAGCAACACAATCGCGAGGCGATTACGCGAGACATTTCCACTAATGAGTATTTTTCAAAATTCCCTCGCTCCGTCTCTCACGAGAGATTCCGAGAACAACAAAAACGAAAGTGCCAAATGATAATTAATTCACGAATCACATGTCAAATTCCATGAAAATAAACAAGCGTTCTCTCGCAACTACAAATCTCAAAAAAAATCGTAAAAATTTCATTTCCAAATTCGAAAACAGCTTGTTAAAAAAATCTTCAAAATGCTTTATAACTGTCCGAAAAAAAGCGTCTCGTTCGCATCGAAATATCGCGAAAATAAAAATAAAAATCACGACACGCAACAGCAAGACGAGATTGCACCGTCTTGGATTTTTTTTTACCTTGTTATCGCGACGCACTGACAGCACAATATCCGTGAGAACGATCGAGAGAGATATACGTGAGCGCGAGTACGCGAAACACGTGGGGCACACTGTTCGTTGCGATCGGAGCTCGGAGTAAGCAGTTCGATCGTGGGATCGCCAATTATAATATACACCGATCACGTCCACCGTCGGTTTTCAAAACGACCAAAAATGACAAAAACCATCACTCCGACATTTCGACAAGTTCGTTAAAAAAAAAGAAAAAAAAACGAAAAACTTCTGCGAAGTTTCACACCGTATATCAATGTTTCTAGTCTCTCCTGCGGGATTGCCACACGCGAGTGAGCAACCAAATAAAAAATTCAGTTCATTGCGTAAGCGTGGCGTAATTTTTTTTTTATTCCACCTTCAAGTTATCGTCATCCAACTTATTTCTTCCCATTCGTAAATGCGATTCACTCAACACCAAGCCGAATTACAATCGACCAACTGTTCTCAAACATCGATACGCGCTTTCGTTAAAAAAACAAAACGAGAACAAACAAAAATCGTCAAATAATGAACAATCACAATTTGCGTTTTGTGTTCGGGTATACTTTCGTTACATATTTTCCCCTTAAATATTCCGGCACTCGCGAATTCTCGGCTCGTACACTGTCTCATGTATCTTGTACCCTTAATAATAATAATAATAATAATAATAATAATAATAATAATAATAATAGTGCTAAAAAATAATAATAGTATTAAAGTCGATTACAACAATAATAATAACAATAATAAACGGTATTCGGTCAGAGTTTACGAAGTCGCCGGGTCGTCATCGCGTTTGGCGATCCTCCCTCGTCCAGCGTCACGTCACGATTAAAACATCGAGACACCTCCAGTCTTAGCTCTCGCCCTCTCTCTCTCTCTCTCTCTTCCTCGCGCACACACTTGATCTATCCTCCGCCTCGCTCCTTTCAACCCCTTCTGTCCGCACTTTGAGACGCGAATGGCGGGGGGTGGTGCTCAGCGGGAGGGGTTGTACATCCAGGGGTGGTTTCTTCCGAGCCCCCTTGCGCAACCCTCTTCGACGTAAACTCACGAGTCAACGAAAATTTCAGCTTCTTCGGGCTCTCGTGGGCATCACGTGTTGCCTGTCGCCTAACCACCAAACATCAGAACCACCCCGATCAATTATACCTTGGCAATTATTCGCGTCACTGTTTATCGTAATCCTCTCGTTGTCGCCACGTGTACCGATTATTACGTACATTTGTTCACTTCTCCCCGATAACTCGACGGTGCCGCGTTACTTGTCTCGTTGTATCTCACAGCGTTGTTTCATACGTTTCTTCGTATACGTATATTGTACACATTTTCGTTTACGCATATATGTTGTTTTTCTTCGAAATATATAGGCGTGTGTTGTGTGGTCCACGGGTATTCAAGTCCGTCCCGCGCTGGTTGGGTGTCCGTGTACGTGCGCGTTTACATATATGTATATACGTGCTTACGCGTATATATATATATCATATACGATCATATGTATATGTATGTACATATGTACAGGTGTACATGCCTGCATACGCACGTGTGTATGTGTGTGTGTGTGTGTGTGGGATACAATGTGTGGTGTGTATGAGAGGGTAGTTTTAGCGGTGGTGGAGGGGTGGGGAGGTCGGTGGAGCGCGTGTAGCGGTGGTTATATTACAAGGAACGCGTCTTAAGTGATTTCGGCCTAGCTGGTCAGCCAGCAGCTCCGTATGATGAGGCCGCCGCTTTGCTACTGACAGACCCAAAGACCACCCTAACCTTGTACACGTACGGTTGGACGACGCGTTGGTCCCCACCCCGAGTATAACGCGAAAACTCCATCTCGCTTTATCTTCCACACTCTCTCTCTCTCTCTCTCTCTCTCTCTCTAGTGCTCGCTCTTTCTCTTCGTTATAACCACTTCGTATAACGTGGAGCAACCCTTAGCAGGAGAGCCGACGGCGGATGCCACCTCCACACGTCGTGGGTATCGCGCGCAAACGCACTCCATTTGTACCGAGGGGTAGTCTTATCCCCTCCAGTGGTAACAGCCTCCCGTGAGGAGCAGTAGTAACGGCCGCAGCAGCGCCGGAACTACTAGTCTACTACCCCTCTTCGCGTATTCACAAACTTACTCTCTTTCTGTGTAACGTTCGATGTGTGTGTGTGTGTTGTGTTTGTGTGTGTGTGTTGTGTTTGTGTGTGTGTCTTTCTCTCCGACGAAACGCGGGAAACCACCACCACTGGCGTTTGGGAAAAATCCACCCCTCCGGTGGCTCGGCTGACGACGACGACGACGAGGAAACACAACCCCTCCGAGTGTGTCCGCGTATCTCCGTATAGGGGAATATTAAACCCCTTCTCGGGAATCCTTTACTTCTCCTACGCTTTAGATATAGGTATGTTTATCGTTTCCTCTTTTCGCATGTGTACGCTGTACGAGAACACAAGTGGTATACCTACTTTGCTCTGCCTCCCTCCAGTCTCTGGCGTCGTTCTTATTCCCCTTACTTTTCAACCCTTCTGCTTTCTCACTCGCTCGTACCTTCGGAGGTGCACACTCCCCTACTCCATCGCCAATGTCTCTGGCGGCGTCTCTTCCCCGTCTTAAGATAAAAACACGGACAATCGAGTTTTACAGTTATCCACTCGCCCTCCAACCTCCACCCCCGTCCCTCGATCATACCACCCCTCTAGCCACTCTTATCCGTTTCACATGCTCTCGCTCGCGCGCTCTCTCCGTTTCTCTCTCCCTCTTCGTCGATAGTAGGAAAATATCGTCAACCCCTTCTCCCGTGGAGCTCGAGAATGCTCTATGGAGGGTGAACTATGTGTATATGCGCATACGGTTTCCTCCCTCTCACAAATATACCGGAACCTCGATTCTTTCGGGGGCAACCTTCAATTTCTTTTTGCAACGTTTGAACTTTTTTCCACGTCTCTTCGGTCTGTGGCCCGTTGTTTTTGTACGTTGTTCTTTTTCCATCGATACATCGCCTGCCTCCCCGCCCCCCGCTCCTCACCTGGCAATGTTCGATGCCCCTGCGCCGATAACGCGATCCGCGTACCACAACTATACGAAAGTTGAGCGCCATACGGATCACACCGCGTTAGACGAAAAATTGCCGACGAACTTTGCTACTTCTTTTCTCGGGGACGTTTTCCTTACAACGACGCGAGTTTTTTGTTTGTTTCACGAAAATGACTTTAAACGTTTTTTTGACGATTGTACGGCGAATATCGACGGTGCTATTTTTGACGTTACTTGGCCGTACGGTTGGTACTGATTTACTTTTCTTTTTCGTGGATTACAATTTTGCGCGGCTGACGAGCATTTTTTGACATCGTCTGACAGACGGGCACACGGAGCATATTTTTGTAACGGCGATGACAACTTTTTCCCAGTGTGAAATAAATTTTTGACACTTCGAGTTTTTTTTTTTCGGGAATTATTTTACCCACGAAGAATGGTAATTTTTTGTTTTGTTTTGACCAACGCTTTTTATCTTCTGTCATTTTTTATTTAGTTGCTGTTAGGATTTTTGCCCGAATTTTCACACGAAAGGAATTTGATTTTAAGACATGTTCGTTTTTACAAAAAAAAATGGCTTTTTCTTATGCGCTTTTTCGTCAATGAGAGAAATTTTAGTGACGGCAATTGTGTGGTTCAAAAAAAAAATTATCACGATTTTATATGCTTGGAATTTTTCGACGATATTCACCGTTTACACTTTACCCAACGCGGTTTCGATTTTTTTACTTCAGTCACCATGCTTTTTTACTTTACTTTAGTCTTTTTTACTTTACTTTAGTTTACTTTACTTTTACTTTAGTCACCATTTTATTCAACGTGTTTTCGAATTTTTAGACGTTACCAACCCTCTATGCCTTTATGCGACTGGTTTTTGCTCGATGAAAAAATGGTCTTTTTATCACGATTTTATATCCCGGCGCTCACAGTGACCGAGTTTTACACATTTTTTAATGTCGTGGTCCGATATACTAGATATACTGTTTATCAATTCTCACTCCATCACGTTGCGCAGTTGAGGATACGAGGCGATCTCACCGTGGCAATAATTTCTACGAAAATGGCCTTGCATTATGCGGAGACCCTTGTGCATACGCAGTAATGGGTACTTGGCGCAAATGGAAAGGAAAGCACGAGCTAGTTTCAATTCCCAACGAGTCGTTGAGATATCATTAACAAATGTGGCCCAATCATCCGTCACACTTACCAAGTGTCATTCAAGCCGATTTTCCAATCCAAACTGATCGACCTCGTATCTCTCGTACGATTGTCCAATGGGCGCTCTCAAAATCACTCGTTACATCGATTTTTACGGAAAAAAAGTCCAACTCCGAAGCGACTGTGATCGAACACAGAAGTACGCGAGCGAAAAAAATCGTTTTTGTAAATGAATTGATTTTTACGAAAATTGACCGAAAAAAGGTTCGCTCATTGCTCAAAAGTTATTTTTAGGCAGAACAAATTAATGGAATACTTCATGGTCATGACAGATATTTATTCGGACACCCCTGAATCGTCTGTTTCTCCAATGCGGGGGAACTTGACCCTTTCGAGCGATATGCGAACGAAGCTTCAAACAAAATTCAACCAGTCGATATTTACTTTACATCCCTTCACGTTACAATTTTTTGGCATATTCAAAATGAAGCCAGAAACGAGTAAATTTTTTTTTCCCGCACCATTTTTCTGTCCCCACTCATTAAACGTAGTTTCGAAAAAAGAAGTGTCATAAGTGAATCCGGAAAACAATAATTGCAATGCCACGAGTTGTTATTAGGTAGAAAAAATTAATGGAATACTTTATGGTCATGATAGATATTTATTCGGACACCCCTGAATCGTCTGTTTCTCCAATGCGAGGCAACTTGACCCTTTCGAGCGATATCCGAACGAAGCTTCAAACAAAATTCAACCAGTCCATATTTACTCTACATCCCTTCACGTTACAATTTTTTGGCATATTCAAAATGAAGCCAGAAACGAGTACATTTTTTTCCCCGCACCATTTTTCTGTCCCCACTCATCAAACGTAATTTCGAAAAAAGAAGTATCATAAGTGAATCTGGAAAATAAAAATTGCAATGCCACGAGTTGTTATTAGGTAGAAAAAATTAATGGAATACTTTATGGTCATGATAGATATTTATTCGGACACCCCTGAATCGTCTGTTTCTCCAATGCGAGGCAACTTGACCCTTTCGAGCGATATCCGAACGAAGCTTCAAACAAAATTCAACCAGTCCATATTTACTCTACATCCCTTCACGTTACAATTTTTTGGCATATTCAAAATGAAGCCAGAAACGAGTAAATTTTTTTTCCCGCACCATTTTTCTGTCCCCACTCACCAAACGTAGTTTCGAAAAAAGAAGTGTTATAAGTGAATCCGGAAAATAAAAATTGCAATGCCACGAGTTGTTATTAGGTAGAAAAAATTAATGGAATACTTTATGGTCGTGATAGATATTTATTCGGTCACCCCTGAATCGTCTGTTTCTCCAATGCGAGGCAACTTGACCCTTTCGAGCGATATCCGAACGAAGCTTCAAACAAAATTCAACCAGTCCATATTTACTCTACATCCCTTAACCTTACAATTTTTTGGCATATTCAAAATGAAGCCAGAAACGAGTAAATTTTTTTCCCGCACCATTTTTCTATCCCCACTCATCAAACGTAGTTTCGAAAAAAGAAGTATCATAAGTGAATCCGGAAAATAAAAATTGCAATGCCACGAGTTGTTGTTAGGTAGAAAAAATTAATGGAATACTTTATGGTCATGATAGATATTTATTCGGACACCCCTGAATCGTCTGTTTCTCCAATGCGAGGGAACTTGACCCTTTCGAGCGATATCCGAACGAAGCTTCAAACAAAATTCAACCAGTCGATATTTACTTTACATCCCTTCACGTTACAATTTTTTGACATACTCAAAATGAAGCCAGAAACGAGTACATTTTTTTTCCCGCACCATTTTTCTGTCCCCACTCATCAAACGTAATTTTGAAAAAAGAAGTATCATAAGTGAATCCGGAAAATAAAAATTGCAATGCCACGAGTTGTTATTAGGTAGAAAAAATTAATGGAATACTTTATGGTCATGATAGATATTTATTCGGACACCCCTGAATCGTCTGTTTCTCCAATGCGAGGGAACTTGACCCTTTCGAGCGATATCCGAACGAAGCTTCAAACAAAATTCAACCAGTCGATATTTACTTTACATCCCTTCACGTTACAATTTTTTGACATACTCAAAATGAAGCCAGAAACGAGTAAATTTTTTTTCCCGCACCATTTTTCTATCCCCACTCATCAAACGTAGTTTCGAAAAAAGAAGTATCATAAGTGAATCCGAAAACTAAAAATTGCAACGCGACGAGCATATGCAATTATCAGCTCGCTCAAATTGTCCAATTACGAAAAGTAAAGCAATCAACAATTACTCTACAAGACCCGAGTCTGCAAAGTGTCAAAGACAAAGATTTCCGAAATAATCGTCGGTGAATGAAGACGTGTCCAGCACACGATAGCCGTTCGAATAAATTGAACTCATTGACCCATTATTTCAGTTCCGTTGTAAAAAAGGGTTATTGGAGCGGGAAAAAAAAAGATATTTCAACACTCGTATATGATTTTGGATGCATCGACCCTCAAACTCTCCCCACTCCTCTCGCTTGATCGTTCGAACCCCTCCCCCTCCCCCACTTCATCGACGATCGGCTCTCATTTGTACTTTTGCCATACAACGAATCGCCGCTGTATCTGCTCTGACGCATCCCCACCATGACATCGATTGTTTATGACACAATTCGTTTCATTATTAGCTGTTTATACACGAGAGCATCGATCGACCACTCGGTTGACCACGCGCACCGGTTTGTATTCACTCCCGACAACGGCCCAGAGAGAGAAAGAGAGAGAGAGAGAGAGAGAGAGAGAGGCAATTTTGCTCTCTGCAAAACCATCGCATTTTCACACCGTAATCCGGATCGTCGAGTTACTACTTTTTCAACCCTCCTGTTTAACGTAACAGCCGTCCGAGCTGGTTTTACCGGTAATATGAGTTTCGTTCAGCGCGATATTCCGCCGCGATCGCTTGAAATTTTGCAGTACGTTTTTCGTCCTCGCAGGGTTACTTGCGACCAATTTTTTTTTTTTTTTTATCGCACCAAGCGTTTTCTCGGCTCTTGATGGCCGCCTTAGTACGAGAGACTCGGAAACGCGTTGCACGGTGACGTTCAACGTTACCCTCGCGGATCATTTGCAAAAGTGAACTTAAGGATGGTGTGTGAAAAAGTGTCTAAGAGAGTGTCATTTGGAATCGGGAAGGAATCTCCAATAGTGACGAATTTGTGGCTGGAAAACGAACCTCGCATTATTCACGTTCATCGAGAACATTTCTGTTCTGTAGTTGAACACGTTTATGAACTCTACTTTTTTTTTTATCGTGGCTATGAAATCTTTCGATGAGACTTCCGCCTTGGTGGACATTCGGAATTATTACTTCACTTGTATCGAAAATGAAATATTTACGGAATTTTGATTCGATTGAGACGTGAAACGAGGCGAGATTTTTATGAAATTAACTTTTTTTTTTGAAAAAACATTTTGAAAGCGTTTTAGCTTTTTGTACCGATGGGGTACTTAATCGAGAACTGTAGGGTCGGGGCTAATTTGGGGAATTGACTTCGTGGAATTGTTGGTTGCTCGAAACCGAATCGAAGGTGCTATAGAGATACTTTTTTTCGACATTTTTTTTCTTAAGATACGATATTTCATTATGCGAATGGCATTCCGAAGACGTTGCTTTGTTCGCGGGGCAAAAAGATTTGAGCGAGTGGACACACAAGAGCGCGACGCTTACCGACGGACGACAGGACCGAACTTCTCGTTCTTTAGACGTCTGACTTTTACAGGCTGTCACTACTGCAGACGACGACCGAACTTTTGAGTTTTGAGCCTCGGCACTGACAGACAAGTTGCACGAATCTTTCGACGTTAGATTTTTGTGATCCGACGGAAAAAAAACAAATATCACCTGTCTTCTCGAGTCACGGCATTATAATAAAAGAGCACTTTTTGTGTTCTCAAACTGAAACAAAGCGCAATAAACTGACGTGAAATAATCGATAAAATTCGGTCACATTATTCTCCGATATGAGTGATTGTAGCAAACGTTTGGATTTTTCGGAAATTCGAAAATAATATTTCTTTCTAACGTGGGAAATTAATATTCGTGATGATTAAATCTCGACAAATGGACGTCTCCTTGAAAACAAATAATGTTGCAATAATCGAATTTTAATCGAAGCAACGACGTTCGGGAAATCAACGATGTGCCGGATCATCACTATTTCGATCAACCCATACTTTATAACGAGAAACAAGTCGGGCCTGTAATTCGTCTTCCGATAAGTCGCCATACGTTTATTACATGCACTCGCTTTTTTTCCCTCGGAGCGAATTATTGTTTATTTTATTATTAATGTTTGGTTTATTTTGCAGCTTTATTAGGAGCACTCGACGCTCACTCGGTCACTTCGTTCTCCTCAAGGCTTCGTTGCTTCGGTGTTTTTTTTTTGTTTAGTTCGTTCATCGCCTCAGAGTTTGCAAACATGCGACACTATTTTATTCAATCAGCCTCGTGATTGATCGTCGTGTTTACCGCAGTATATCCAAATGCCGGTCACCAGTCACCTCAACACACCGCACACATGTCTCGCTCACTAATTTCAGCACGTATCACTGTTTTTAATTTTCGTTTTAGCGTCTCGTTTTTGTTTTTCTTTCGCTGGTTTTCGACTCAACTGGACCGTGAACCGAATTGAAAAGTGCAAAAATCGGATGTTTTTTTTCAGAAAGAGACGTAGGCCGAGGAAAAATTGAAAAAGAAAAGAAAATAATGATAATTCGTTGTGGCGTAAAGTAAAAAAAAATAAGAATAAACAAAAACTGCTAAAAATCTAACGAAAAAAAAAACAAACAAAAAAATACTCGAGTATCTGCCGCGTTTTACTCACCCTTTCAGCTTGGGCTCGTTCCTTTGAGACGAGGATGAGGACGAGATGGACGACGTTGAGGAGGACACGTTCCCTGCGGTATGTCTTCCGGGTGATCCGATCTCGTCTTGAAAAACAAACAAACAAAAAAAGCACTGTTTCTCCTCCCGTTCCGGTATGGAGCGCGAGCCTTTTCGTTGCGCCACTTTTCACCCTTGTTTCACAATTTTACCCCTTTTCATTTGATTCTTCACGTTTGTTTTTTTTTCCTTACGAGACGTTTTGCAGTTTTTTCCGTAATATTCGTAAATTTTTGTTGTAAATTTTTATAATTTTTTTTGGTGTAATTTCGTGTTTTTTTTTTCTTTTTTTTTTCTTTTTTTACTTTTGTAGCGTCCACCCGTAATCTTAACGTGTCCTTATTCGTCGCTGAACTCGCGGATAAAAAGCGCGGCTGTCCTCGTGTTTACGGGGTTTACACACAAAGCACCTCTCGCCGCGCGGTCTCTCTTCGTTTATTGTGCCTCGTGTGCGCGCGTTGCACACGGTGCGCGTCGAGTCGCGCGAACTTGCGGGCTTGCGGGCGCACTGGCGGTGGTGGCCGGTCTCGCGTAGGCGGAGAAGATCGCGGATGCTGTAGCGGAGACCACGCGCCAGCCAGCAGCCGGTGGCTCCTCTGGCCCGTACAGTGGCGCCCCTCGGGCCTATTATCGCAAGCTCGCGCAAGTCGCGAAAGACGCGAGACGGAGAGGGAAAGAGAGGGAGGAAGATGGAACGAGTGTGTGTGTGTGTGTGTGTGTGCGCGCGCGCGCGCGTGCGTGCGTGCGTGTGTGCGTTCGTGTGTGCGTGCGTGCGTGCGTGCGTGCGTGCGTGCGTGCGTGCGTGTGTGTGTGTGTGTGTGTGTGTGTGTGTGTGTGTGTGTGTGTGTGTGTGTGTGTGAGAGAGAGAGAGAAAGAGAGAGAGAGAGAGAGAGAGAGAGAGATTGGCTATGCGTCTCTTTCTGACCCGCGTACGAACTGCACGTAAAAGAAAGCCCGCGAAGCTTCCCGCACGAGTGTGAGAAGGGCCAAGTCATCGGCTCAGCTGCAAGGGGGAGAGTGACAGAGAGAGAGAGAGAGCGAGAGAGAGAGAGAGCGAGAGAGAGAGAGAGAGAAAGCTCGAGGAAGTCAAAAGCGCCGTGCAAGTGCGAGAAAGAGGCTTTCGTACGTGAGGGCGCTGAGACAGAGAGAGGCTGATCACACCAGAAGCTTGCGACGCTTCTGGGGTTGTATCGAAGAAGGTGGGGAGAGAAAGAGCGAGAGAGAGAAAGCTCGGGCGACGAAGAGTCGAGAAATTGTCGTTGCGATGCTGCGGTGCGCACGCCGCGTTCGGGGTAGGGCGGGGGGGGGGCGATAACCGGCGAATGCCTTGCGCGGCGTCATACGAAAGCAAAGAGAGCGAGAGAGCGAGAACGATGGAAAAAGCCCCGGAGGGAGCGAGCAAGATGCAAAAAGCTCGAGAGCGAGGGAGAAAGATGCAAAAGCTCCGGAGCGTGGGAGAAAGATGGAAAAGGTGGAGAGCGTGGGAGAAAGATGGAAAAGGTGGAGAGCGTGGGAGAAAGATGCAAAAAGCTCGAGAGCGAGGGAGAAAGTTGCCAAAGACCAGGAGTGAGCCAGAGAGAATCGACGAGCGTTCTGGTTTGTCGATTTCATCACGAGTAGGAGTGAGACGGGAGGTACGAAAGTCTCACCAGACCGCGACCTCGCTCGGACTTTCCCTGTCCGTTCTGTCATACGTGTGTTTCCCTCGGATACACGGTACGAGCGACGAGAGGAGAAAGGAACGGCAGGACGAAAAGAAGCTCGTGCTTTCGGCATCAGCGTCCGAACGAGAGAGGGAGAGTCTAATCTCGATGTGATAAGAGCTTTCTTCATCTCTCTCCCTCCCACCCTTTTTCTCCTTCTCGCTCTCCCTCTTGTCACGTTACAGCTCTCATCCAGTAGAAACGGTACACACTCTCACCGTCCCTGGTGAAAACACACACATGCCAGCTGTTTTCCAAAATAAGGGCGTAACGTGCGCTAGACTTTGCGCGTTAAATGTTGTGCTTTTGCGCCGGTCAGCAGTCGATGGAGCCTCACATGGACACATGGACGCTCTATCTTGCTCTAAGGTTCTCCGCCAACTTTCGCACCCCCCGCCCCCTGCTCCCTTTGTGTAGGTACAGGGAGCTTTCCGTGTACGGACGTGAAGAACAAGGACAGCACGTGCGAGGCTACCTACGTCGAGACGTATCGGTGAGGTAGGGACAAGGGCGGAGGAAGAGGGAAGGGAAAAGCTACAGGGATATTGTAGTCCCTCAGGAAGACTGCAGGAGGCGCGAAGTGGGGATGATGCGCCCTTACGTACGTGTGAATCTTGCGGTATTAAGATCGAGCACGTCTGGCTGAGGCTTCCTTTTTTTCGCCCACTTGTGCATTTTTATTTTTACGACCGCGAGTACGGAGGCTTGCGGTACACCGCTCTCAAATTTTTTTTCCACACCGGAGCCGCTTTATAGATGTTCTTGGCTCGATTGACAGACCTGCTCTTTACTCGATCGGGACAATTGGGCTAAATCGGTAATGAGGGAGGAGGCGATATATATTGTATATTTAATCGCTCGTCAACTCCGTACACGTTTAATCGATCGAACGATACCTCGATAGATTCTCGATTGATGGACAGTGGACAGTACCCGTGTGTCGTAGGTCGAGAATTCTGATAACGCTTTGTCACGAAATGAATAATTTACTGTAAATGGTAAATTAAAGTTTATCGGATAATAAATAATCGACTGTCGTTTCGCTACGGGTAAATTGTAATCGATGATATGGAAGATCTCGTGCCTTTTTTGCGTCATTTATTTTCGTAACGTTGCACATGAAATATAATTTGTTTACAATCATAATGTTGTTGCAACAGCAGCATAGTATTGCTAATCACAAATGAAATTATTGTATAATAATAATAATAATAAGAAGAATAGTATTCTTAATAATAAGTCGAATTAAGAATAATAAAACTTAAGAATAATAAGAATAGTATTCTTATATTTTTATATATAAATATATAAAAATATAAGAATAGTAATAACAATAATTTCTGGAATAAGAATTATTGAAAAGTAATAATAATATTTGGTATGAGTGTTATTTTGAGAATTTTTCATTACAAATAGTACTTTGGTTTTCACGACTGTTTGATACTGTTGATGACACAGAAGGAACTTACCGATTCTTAAACTGGCGCCAATTGTGTATAAAAATTATTTTTTTTTCATAATAATAATGGTTTTCTTGCTATTTTTCATTGCGATAACACTACTTCGCTTTTGACGACTGTATGGTACTGTTGATGGCATGAGAGGAACGGACCAATTTTAAGTTGGCGACTATTGTGACATTAAAAAGAATAATAATAATAACGCTATATTTGCTATTTTTTAAATAAAAAAATGCTATTTTTGCGATTTTTCATTATAATAATACTGCTCCGCTTTTAACGACTGTTTGTTGCTGTTGATGACATAAGGAACCCACCGATTTTTTTACTGGCGACAATTGTGACATGTCCATAAACATATATTTCTTCACAACAATGATGCTATTATATCAACATAATATAACTTATTGCTCACAAGAACATAACTGTATAATGATAATAATTTTACCAATCATTACTTTAAAAAACAATTCTAGAAAAACTGTATAACAATGCATTTAAGAATTTTGAATGATAGTAATAATGCTCGACTGTGACTGTGATTCTCTTCCTCGTACCGCGTGCGGTGTAATTATTTTCATGACTGCCGCGAATCATCGAAGTTGCGAAGCGTTTCCCAAATCCTGCGAGGTGGCGTAGGAGCGAGCTGCGAAGGTAGGGGAGTCCGTGAAATCTGCGAGGGATGAGGAGCCACGTTTCTAGCAGCATGCGAAGTTTGGGAGGAGAGGAAGTAAGGGGCCGGAGAGAGAGAGAGAGAGAGAGAGAGAGAGAGAGAGAGAGAGAGAGAGAGAGAGGGAGAGAGAGAGAGAGAGAGAGAGAGAGAGAGAGAGAGAGAGAGAACGAGAACGAGTTTACCCTCAAGCAATGCAAAACAGGGATGAAAGCTATAAGTATAGACAGTGGATGATCGCAGTAGTGGGGTGCCGTTGGTGGTATTGGTATCGATGAACTCGTGTTGGTGCGAAAGGCGAGAGTGCGAGAGACGATCCGTACTCCGGTGACTTTGTATTGGTATGGAGACGAGTGTGTTGGTTCAGCAAAGAAAAATCATCTTGAGCACGTGGTGGTCAAGTGTACGTGCTTGCTAAGGGGTTGTCGGGCACGTGTGTTGGTGAGCAAGGGTTTACCGGACAGTGGCGAGCTCTTGCTTAGGCGGCCGATATCGGAACTAAGAGTCGAGAGAGAAAGAGAAGAGAGCAACCCAAACCCTCATACTTCTCCCCATCTCCGTAGAAACCCGCTTTTTCCATCCCCCGGAGATCCCACCCCGGCAACACTCGAACTTCTCCTTCGTCCGAGCCTTCTATATGCAAAACCCCTTTCGCTACTCTAATGCTATACGAAGCTTACCGCTGTCCAGAGATCGAGGAAAAACGAGTGATTAAGAGTGAAAGTTTTTCTCTTGATTCTTCGTCGGAC
>OZ023312.1:39665893-39675893 GCA_964007375.1 Ophion obscuratus | reverse complement strand
TGACCATGTATTTTATTCCTTCCTTTGAAACAATTCCAAAGAAAATGGCCGAAAATAGGCAGTTACAGTGGTATCTTCCCTTAAGGAAACATTTCACATAAAAATATCAAGTACCTTGGGTACTATTATAGGCACTTAATCAGTCTTATAATTATCATTGAGATCAGAATCAACTTGAGCAACATGACAATCAACTTTAGCAACATTATAATAAACTTGGACACGAAATTGTCGTTCAAGTTTATTCCCCACACCCGCCGCCTGCCACAGAACGTCACGCAGACTTGCTGCGCACACATTTAAACCGTATTTTGGCGGCTCTGTTAAAGGGTCTTCTCACTTTAGACGCTAAAAAAGGCTATTTTCATGATTTATTGCGTTGGTTTATATTATAGATATTGACATAAAAGTTGTTACACTTAATAAATACATTTTCGAAATACATTTAAAAAAAACTTTTATGTATTTATGCAACCGAAAAAAACTTTTATGTATTTATGCAACCGAAACAAATTTCAAACGCGTTACTACTGAACCGATACTTATGTAATTTTAACCACATATTATTTACAACTATAGCTACAGCGCATATCAGGGATTTCTTTAAATTTTGATATTTACTATTTTTTTGCCAAAAAACGGTGAAAAATACTTTCTTTGGTTTTTTTTTCTTCGAAAAATGTTCGCCATTTTGTTATTTTTGCATATATAAAAATTCGTCTGATATGCGCCATAGCTATTAACATACTGAATCTAAAACCGTTTGATTTTTTTGTTTCGGATTATCCATCTCCAAGATTTCATCAACAGCGCAGAACAACAATTTTTTGGTACATTTTTAAAACATTTTCGTTTATAAATAGTGACTTAAATAAATATTTTTTTTTAAATGTATTTCGAAAGTGTATTTATTACGTGTAACAACTTTTACATAAATATTTGTAATATAAACCTATCAAAATAATGCATGAAAATAGTTTTTTTAGCGTCTAAAGTCACAAGACCCTTTAAGAAGCTATACCAGTGTGATACTTTTAAAAAATCGTTTTTTTCCCTTTTTCGACAGTTTATACTAGCAAGAATATCATTATCATTTATATCAATATCATTTTATCTTACAAAAATCGATAGTTAAATCTTTAAACGCTTCTTTGTCGAAATGAGATTTTTCAATTTTGCTGTCATTGTAACTCAAAGAGCAATTATCCGATTGACTTGAAATTTGAATTGAGTACTCTTGAGAATATTTACTCTACAATGACGTAGGATATTTTTGATTGGATGAAAATTGACGATTTGGCATTGAAAAAAACGACTATTTTGTGGGCAAGAAAACAGACTTCTTTTTCATAACTACGCCATATTGTTAGATTTTGATATTTTACGAAAATCCTACGTCATTGTACAGGAAATACCTTCCAGTTTAACGACATTTTTTCCCTTTTTCGGTTTCAGCTACACAATCGGTCGGAATCATGTCAGCAGTGGAGGAACTTTTTTTGGCGCCTCCGAAGACAGCGCATCAGTTAATTGGATCTCAATATTTGTCTATGAAAAAATTGTCATATAGGTCAAATATAGCCAAATATATTCTTCATTTTCCGAAACATTTAATTAAGTTCCCGCCACCTATACTTTTTAAAGTGATTTATACCTTTTTACGATAGGATTTATACTTGTTTTAAATCCACCCATTTTGTGTATCTATACATTTTGTTTGGAAAATTCAACGTATAGGATGCGATGGGATCTATCAATAATCGTATCGGATTATTTGCGATAATGTGGGAATCCTACAGGATTAAAATTGGTTCCGCACATCGGATTCCAATGGGGAATCCCGATGAGTATCCAATGTAGGAGTGTGACGTTTTAGTGAAGGGATCCAACGCGATGCCCCATTGCATACCTATCAGAAAGTAGGGACAAGTATGGGAATCCAATTGGATCCCTATGACAATTTCTGTACGGGATTGAGGTAACGAGCTTACTGGAGTTCAGCCACATTCCACATCTTTTCGACGATTAATATAAACCCTCGAATTCCCATGCTGCTACACCGAGAGATGAGAAATTCCTGAGTTTTCTCTTTCCAAAGCTGAATATCAACGAACATTGTATTTGATTCAAACAAGCGTGTCTGGATCAAATATGTGATTAACTTCTAATAGCTTTTATGAAAATACAGCCGAATCGACCAAAAATGTTGCTTTATTCTCCGCCTGTTAGATCCTCGTTTGGTACTACGTGAAAATATATGTTTACTTCAACTGTATGTGTAAATTGAGTACGACTGATTTATGGAAAAATCTTAAATTTGACTTACATGTAATATTATTCAAGCTTAGCTGACTTTTCTTTAAGCGATGAAATTATATATTTCACTTGGTCAGATATTTAATATCATCGGCAAAGAATATTGCTTCTAATAGAACAATGTATTTTGATTGATAGTATATTATTTATGTGATAACCTCATTCATTTATCGTGGATCTCGGCACTATAAAACAACGGATCCAAAATGACAATTAAAATTCATTTGCCTACCTGGATTTTTATAAAATATTACGAAGATTAGATTGGGTTTTGCGATTTTTCATAATACGATACCATACAACGCTATTTTCGTTTGGAATTAAATGCACGCCCCGATTTTATTCCGCCTGAAATTTTTTTTTCTGATTTTCGTAAAACATTTAGCAGATGAATAAATACTCTACTAAAACTTTTATTTAATAACTAGTATAAATAATTTTTTCGAAGTTATCACTCAAATAAAAATGTTATGGTACATCGGTAAGGGATGCGAGCATAAAATTGCGTTTTCCTCTTTTTTGCCTATGCTTAGCGCAATAGCACGGGGTGAGGGTAAAAAAGAATAGTGTGTGTGTGAAGGAGTGAAATTGATGATTTGACGCGATAATTCGGTACCGTAAAACGGGGCTACTTTGACATTCAGGGTAACTTTGACAGTTTTTGGGGCTACTTTGACAGAGCACCAAACTACGTTTTAAGGGGCCAGTCCACTTCGGAGCCACGAAAAAAGGCTATTTTCGCCATTTTTTTGAAAGGATTTTATAAAATATATGAATATAAAAGTTGTTGGGCTTGATAAATAAAGGCTTGAAATGCATTTTAAAAAAATGTAATTAATTTTTATTCATTTTTAAGTACAAAAACTATAGTTTAACGTAACGCCTCAAAAATATGTGGGCTAGGTAGCTCAATCACAACTCGGCAACGGCTTGCCTGAAACAAAAAAAATCAAAGTCCATTAGATTCAGTATCACACCAGCTACAAAATTACCACATGTAAAATTTTATCAAAAAATTTAAAAATGGCAGATGAAAAACGAAAGAAAGTTTTTTTAAACGCGTTTTTTCGCAGTTTTTCGCAAAAAAAGAGTAAAAATCAACATTTTAAAACCATTGAGGCTCATCTTGTTGCGAATCATGTTCACAGTATGTGGTTCAGATTTCATGAGAATCGGTTTATTGGTTTTGGAGATACGATGGAGCTAGATTTTGAAAACGTTTTTTCGAGAATAACGCGTTTGAAGTTTATAGTATGAAAAACTCTTGCCTAAACTCAATAGGCAATTCCTGCACCGTAAAAAATCCCTTCTGATTGCTCATCATCGTCGATTTCTTAAAATCTTGCTTGCTTTCGATTTTTTGTAATTTTCAAAGTGGACTGGCCCCTTAAATGTGTGCGCAGAGAGCCCGCTTGACCTTCTGTGGCGGGCGGCGGGTGCAGGAAATAATCTTGAACAACAATTTGTTGTTCAAGTTTATTATAATGTTGCAAAAGTTGATTGCACTGTTGCTCGGGTTGATTTTGATCTCAATGACAATTATAAGACTCATTAAGTGCCTATAATAGCACCCCAGGTACTTCATCTTTTTATGCAAAACGTGTCGTTATGGGTGAGCATCACTGCACTGAAAAATAAAATTCGTTCTTCCATCCAAAATTCAGTTGGTTTAACAAAATGTATCTTTAAATACGTTCAACTTGATTTTTGAATTTGCATAACAAAACAGTATAGTTGGTGGTAAGATAATATAGTGGTGTGAACTGTAGCTTATTTAGCATGTCTGAGCAAACTGTTAAAACAACAAAATGTCGATACAACAAAATGCATTTGGCACATTCAACGATTCTTTTTTCTCAGTGTGTAACTGCCCATTTCCGACCGTTTTCTTTCGATTTTTTTAAAGAAAGGAATAAAATACATGGTCAAAAGAGCTTTTAGGTTTTATAAGGTATATATTGAGGTATGTAAAAAAAAGTTA
Organism: Ophion obscuratus; assembly: GCA_964007375.1. Taxonomy (NCBI): domain Eukaryota; kingdom Metazoa; phylum Arthropoda; class Insecta; order Hymenoptera; family Ichneumonidae; genus Ophion; species Ophion obscuratus. The sequence continues at coordinate 39,671,596 of OZ023312.1, read as the reverse complement.
TTTGTCAAAAGTATACAAAATGGCGGCGCACGAGTCACTATAGCATTACTGTTTTTCAGCCAACCCTCTCCGCGGCACGCAGTAGAACTGTCGTAAATTCAGTCCCGGAACTAAGAGTGAAATATTTTCGTTAATTATATTATTTTTAGCAGTCAAGTACGGGGGGAATTAAAAAATAATTAAAAGAAAAATAGAGACGAGTTTGAAAAAAAGTTCGTTTTTTCGACCATAATTTTCATCTCGAAAGTGATATATTTTTTTACAATTTTCGATTCATCGAAAAAAGCGCTCGTACTTGACTGTTAAAGCAATCTAAGAAGCTACAGTTAAAATATCAAGTCGATTGGACGAACATTTTCCGAGTTCTGCTGCCTTTATAACGATGACAATTTGGTTATAAAAAATCCTCGGTTTTTAGTTAATTCCATGTATAATGCATGAAATATTACATATTTTTATCAACATTCCAAAGTAACCCTTAATCTTTAACATAAGTTGTATTTCAATGCCCTGTCAAAGAAACCCCGCACTCGGGGCTACTTTGACACTTTAAAAAATCTATATATCAAATTGTGAAGGGGCGGTGGAGCTTGACTTTCTTATACATTTGATCGCCAAAGGACACACTGTTCTATTGCAGCCAGAAAAGTTGGTATATAGGATGTTAAAAAAAGTGACCTACAAAAAATTTCCAAAACCTGTTCAAAGTGTTTTACGGTACTGAGGAATAACTCGACAGACTTGTGTAAACTTGACTGTTGATTTATTATTGTACAAATGAGCAGTCACATTGAAGTACTTAACTGGTGAACGCAGAAGCAATATGAGTGCCTACAGGACGATACAGAAAACGAAAAGAATTATATTTTGCTTACATTCGATGATTATGCTGTGTTCGGTCGGTCGCTAGAGTATTGGTTCGCTCGTAAAGTTATCGGTTCATTCGTAGGAATAAGCGCTTACGGTTGGAGTAGGTCGGTGACACGTGCACAATATTTTACAACGGTGCGGATATTTACATGAGGTGTCTCAAAATGACCTGACATTTGAAATTGCACGCCATTTTTTTGTGGCGAACATAGAGTACTAATCTTTGACATCTGACATCAGGAAGTATTGAAGTTCAGGCATGGCGTTTCGTATTGCACGTTTAGAATTGCGATAAATAACACGTTTTACTAATAAATAAAAATATCAGGTCACTTTGAAGAACCCTACACACATACATTTGTGTGTGTGTCTGTGTGTATGTCAAGAGCCACGTGAGTCTCTGTAGTAACTTAGCGCGAAGGATACGAATTTCAACAGTTTGTCGCGGACTGAGGATCGAAGTGATACATACAACGGATTCGAAGGAAAATACTTGCAGTAAGATTGCTCGTACGTAGATCGGAATTAAGACTCGACAAAAGAACTTGATACGATGGTAGTTGACGGAAAACTGCTTGCAGGAAGGAACTCTTTCTTGCTATGAAAATAAAGAGGGGTTTGATTGTGGGGGAAGGAACATTAGGGAGAGTGCGGTTTTGGTGATCCAATTATTCAGGAGTTGATCCATTGGTCGTGAATATATCAGTTGATTAGCGCGATTGATTGAATCAATTAAACATCTGGAGAATAATATCGTTTCTTCTCTTACATTTAGTCGTGCAAATTTTCTTTTAATTGTCCGCAGTTGAATAATTAACATTTACCTGAAGTAATGACTGAAAGAATGTGTTCGGAATCATTTATTCAATAGCTCTGAGTCCTCGCCTTTCTACGCCTCCGACATATTGACTATTATTAATAGTATGATTTGTCACCCCGCTCCAATCGTCAAATGTCAAAGGCCTTACGCCGACGGATCGATCATCGTATGATCTCGTTCACTATTTGAATACCGGAGAATCGGATCGTCCTCATTGACTTTTTTCCCTTCTTTTTCATCAACGATGATCTGGCATGATTGTTGCAAAGCCTTTTTGATAGTGAAAATTGGTTTCCTGGAATTTCAAATAGGATTATAAAAATTCCATTCAAACCGACCCTGTTGTAAAGGATTTTCGTCATAGCAGGTGACAACTTCAGGCAAGATATGAAGCCATCAATTTGGCATGCGGTGCATTGTCGATCTGTGACGCCGAAATCTCCTGATAGCGTCGATGAAAATCAGTAAAATGCATTCCTCCTCCAACAAACTGTCATGGCTCATACCACTCATCAATACTTCCAAGCTGTCCAATTTTTTTTCTCGTTATTCCCTTCCGTTCAAAATTCATGTTGTCAATGGATTCCCCGCCAATTCCTCACTCCGGGCTGATCGATTCAAACGTGCAACAATATCCCAAAAGACAAAATCAACAAACTCCCTACCCACAAAGAGGCCACAATTCTGCCCAAATTCTGTGCCGAACTGCTCAGAATCTAACGCCATCCATTTCCTATGATATCCATACACTTGCAAATCTCTTCGCCCTGCCAATACTCGACACAAATTACAATCACGAGACTTCAACCGGCCAATGGATCTCCCCCAAATTTTGCACACAGGCCAATAACAAAATAAGCAACATAGCATCAAATGTTTATCATCAAGATTCATCCAACGCTCCCTCACAACCTTGACTATAAACTCGTCCGCAGACGCAAAAAATTAACGAATGCTTCGCCGAGCTATCGATCTCCCCCCACAAATTAGCCGAATCGCACGACGATGTAGAAAAAAAGTGGTCCGTTCGAGCAGCTTCGTTCGAATGCGTAATTCGGTGGATCGCTGTGATCGTTTGTATTTACGAGCACCAGCAGCAACAAGGTGTGCATACACTTATGAACGCGCGTACATATGCTATCGGGCATGTTGGTTTTGCTCCCGATACGCGATCAGCGGTCAGGCATTTTTATTCCCAGATTTTAAGGTCACTTGTTGCTTGTTTAGTTATGTGTCAGAAAGTGTGGGTCTGGTGGGATGCGGAGAGATCGGGAAGAGGAGGGAAATACACGCTTCCCTCCTGCCACTGTTATCACTGATATACATACAGCCTCGCAGCACACACACCCACCCACGCACACCCACACACGCACACCCACACACACACGCACACAAACGAACGTATGGGCCGCTTATTGGCGTGTGCAGCGTGTCTCTTTTGTAGTGGCTTCACCGACACAGCCGTGAATTTAGCGTGAACGGACGTGGAGAGCGTTGTGTTTGCCATGGGCCGATAGGTGGACGCCCTGTCGATTTCATTCCAACCTTCTCTGCCCTCCTGTCGACCCACCCCCTGCGTCCTGCACCCGCGCCGACCTTCTAACCGAACCAGTCGAGTCACGGCCATCCTCGTTTGAATCGGTCTCTCCACTATTTTTTTTCTCCCTCGTTGTTCCTTTGGTCCTTTTTTTGCACGTTCTCGTTTTTTTTTCTCTGCGGGACGCTCGTAGCTTTTCGCGTTGCGGCTTTTTTTGCACGAGCTTTCGCTGCTGCCGCGTATATCGCTCTCTTTTGCTCGCTTCCTTTCTCCCTCGATCTCTCTTTGTCTCTCCACTGACAGGGCACCTCACGTCTACGGTGGGCTCGCTTTCCAAAATAGCCGTGTCAGTTTAATTTATATAGTACTAGTCACATCAGCCACAGTGAACTATCGTTGCTTATCACAATATATAGACTCGGCTTCGTCAATATTGAATAGGGTACCTTTGTTCACGTATTGATGTACATTACGTTATACATGAGTTTGAAAATGGTCAGCGAACATCTAAACTATCGGACATGGCAGACTTTGATGCTTTTTATTTTTATTTTCCCCAATGACTAGACTCTACGACTTTGTTGAATCTCTTGATAGAGATAGGGGGATTATCTCGTGAAACGGTTACAGTGATGGACATTTGTCTTTTTTAAATTTTGGATTTTTTACGGAGGCTATTCAATTTGCGTTGAAACAAATGATTGATTTTGGAGTTTGGAGTTTGGGCGATCTTTGAAATGAACTTAGAAGAATGTGCTTACATTTATTTGTGGGTGATTTTGAACACGATGGGGTGGGCATAATGTCGAGGGTGGGGAAAATAGGCTACTGTGCGTCGAAGTTAAAGTGCAATGTCCCCAAAAGCATCAATTCACACGTGCGATACTTGACGAATTTTTCCTTTCAGAAAACCCCAAAGAAAGATGTCCAATGGCGTCACATCACACGATCTTGGTGGCGAATTCACGTCGCCGCGGCGCGAGATAACACGACCATGAAACTTCGTCTCCAATATTGCATTGTTTTGCCCGCAGTGTGACAGGTTACGCCAACTTGTTTGAAGAATATGTCTTCCGAGTCCATGTCGTTTATGCCATTAATCGGATGTTGTGTTCCACACATAACCTCCATGTTTGTACCTTATATTAAAATAAAAATATTCGTACGTTACAAATAAATAACACGTTTCATTAATAAATTAAAATGTCGGGTAATTTCGAGACACCCTTAGTACTCATTTGAAGATAGGAGAACACCTTTTTATTTCTGTACAGTCGAACCTCGATATAACGAAGCATTGTGCATTCTCTTCAGATAGACATCCGAAACTTTGATACAATGACATAATCGTATAGGTTGAACTCTAATTGCTAATTGCTTGTAAAGAATTCTCGAATTTAAATCTTACTTTCTTTAAAAAATCTCCCCATATTTGTAATACTAATATGTTTTTTTTTAAGAATATTTTAAGGAATATGACGTCCGTATAACGAAAACTCGATATAACGAACTTTCGTATCAGTACACTTCCCCGAAAAACAGTTCTCCGAATCGGCATTTCCCCAAATGACACTTCTCCGAACCGCACTTCCCGAAAAACAGTTTGTTTGGGTCGGTTTGGGTTTCCAGGCACCCCACTATTCCAAGTACATCCGAGGTGCCCTGCGCCCACACCAGTGTTCCACGCAATCCACTATTCCACACGCACATTCGAGGTGCCGTGCGCCCACACCAGTGTCCCACGCCACCCCACTATTCCACACGCACATTTCGAGGCGCCCTGCGCCCACAACAGTGTTTCACGCGCCCCAATATTCCACACGCACATTCGAAGTGCCCTAAGCCCACACCAGTGTTCACGGACCCCACTATTCCCCACGCATATCCGAGGTGCCCTGCGCTCACACCCATTTACGCATTTACCCATTTTTGACCCAATTTGACTTTGACTTTAAATAAATAACCTTTTCACTCATTTTTTCTTGTCATCTTAGTTACCCTTCGATTAATAATTTTTACCTATTTTGACTTTGACTTTAAATAAATAACTTCTTCACTCATTTCGAGGAAGTGTCGTTCGTGCAGTGTTTCATTCGGGAAAATGTCATTCGGTGAAAGGTTTTTCGAGAAGTGTCATTCGGGGAAGTGTCGATTCGGGGAACTGTTTTTTCGGAGAAGTGTCATTCCGGGAAATGTCAATTCGGGGAAGTGTTTTCGGGGAATGCTTTCGGGGAAGTGTTTTCGGGGAATTGTTTTTCGGGGAAGTACCGTTCGGGAAGTGTCATTCGGGGAAATGTCGATTCGGGGAAATGTTTTCGGGGAAATGTCATTCGGGGAAGTGTTTTCGCGGAAAAGTATGGGTCCCAACGAACTTCCTCGAAATTCGTTATATCGAGGTTCTACTGTATTTCCTTCGAAGCTTGGTCACATAGTGACGATGCTACGTACCATCGAAGCAGAATGGTTACAACCGTAC
>OZ023312.1:39563959-39665693 GCA_964007375.1 Ophion obscuratus | reverse complement strand
GAGAGAGAGAGAGAGAGTCGGAAGCTCATCCTGTGATAGACCGGATCCATGGGTGAACGGGGCGAGCACACATTAGAATTACGAAAGGGTCGGTCTCGTGTGTCTCTCAAGCCGACGATGGTTTATACTCTCGTTTGGATATCTCACTGTGCCGCGGACCTCACAGCCGTACGTCGAGGCAATTCGAACAAGTATGACATGGCGATGAGGGAGAGGAAGAACGAAAGAGAAGTCCTGTACGTTGCGTCCATCAATGATCTCTTGGTCGGAAAGGGAATCGAGTCTATATTCGTGAACGCACGATACGCCCTTTGTTGCTTAAACCTCCGACGGTTTGCATACGTGTGGCTGTGCCTATGTGGAAGGACACAGTGTATTCCGTTCTGACCGGACGTACGTGCGGCAAGCCACGGGTGCGTATGGGTGTGGTTGATTTGCGAGCACCAAGGTTCCGCAGATCGAACGAATATATGCGTATGCTACTCCATTGCTTGATCGAATCGACTCCCCAGAGTCAATCCTTTCTCGCTCTATAGCCCGTCAGATTCGCGTAGGAGATCTATGTTCTCACGGTCGATTTATATATATGAGCAGAGGTGATTTCGAAGACACTGGACTACGAGGACCATCCTCATGGCACCGTCTTCATACCGAACATAATGTAAAATGCAATGTCTTTAAAATCACATTTCGATATATGTAACCATATATTAGGTTAAGGTTATTATCAGAATCGTGCTGCCGCGATCGAGGATTTTTTTTCACATTGCAGCGTCGTTCCCAAAGCAGTCATAGGCACAAGTATAGTGCGCTCGAAATAAATTTCCCATATTAGGGTGGCACAAATTTGAGTTATATTTTTTTTCTCACTATCCAATTAACTTCTTTTGAGAAAAATCATTGTCACGTAAGCTGCGAGCGGTCGAAAACTATTTAGAGCTCGCTCAAGTCTCCAAAAGATTAAAATTTCCATTAAAAAAAAAAAGATTTTTTTTCGTCCACTTGTCATCCATGAATTTTACGCTTTATAATTTTTAGATTATCCTCTCGAAACTCTAGTCGGCCAGTGAATATTTGGTGGTCAGTCAAAGTTTTCGAAATGAAGAATTTCTGCCGAAAATGAATCTCGCATGCACTTTCATTCCTTGTAGCATGAAAACAAAATAAACGGCGAATTATTACATTTTCTGAATAATTTATTATAATAATTTTTAACGAACACCATTTAGACGATATATGTTTTTTATGTATTATTATGTATTATTGTATTATGGCGTCGCTCGTCACAGAGTACAGCCACGATTCGTCCGTAGTTTGACTAACGAGACCAACTGTGGGACGCATTACGATGCGCGCAAAATTGTTTTTAAGGGGTAAGGCCACTGTAACGGCCCAAAAAAAAGGTTTTTTCACTAATTTTTTGCTCCCGAAATTGAAGGTATTTGAAAAAAAACTTTTAATGGTGTTATCGGGCATACATTAAACTTTATTATAAAATTTTTTTACAGTAAAAAAAAACAAAATGGCGGTTCCACAGCTATCTTCCCGGGACATGTTTTGCTTCCAGGGCTCCGCGGCACGCAGCACCACTGGTGCACTTTTGAATCTAGAACAAAACAAAAAAAAACCATTAATCTAGAGGGCTATAGCTAGAGAATGTCGATCGGATTTTAAAAAGTATCAATTTTTGTGGATTTGGCGTGCGTTTGAAAAAAAAAATTGATTTTTGACGAAAAAAACGGCAAGTTTTTTGTTAATAAAAAATCAATAAATAAAGTTCTTGAAAATTCCGATCGACATTCTCAAGATAATGTAAATGTTCACATCTGGTTAAAATTTCAAGTAAAAAAAATGAAAATTGTTCGAGTTATGCTGCGTGCCATTTTGAAAAACCATGTTTCGAGAAAAACGCGTTTAAAGTTTTGCGAATAATTTGTTTGGGTTTGTTTGGGTTTGTTTGGGTCGCACAGGACCTTTTTTTTCTTATTCTAGAGGTTTTTATGAAACCTTGAAACCAGAATTAAAGAACACAAAAACAGCATTAAACACACCACCGCAATACATACAGCTTTAGCACAACATGCAATAGAACAAAAACACGAATTCCAATTTGACAACGTAAAAATCTTAAATAATGAGAAATGGCTTAAAAAAAGGTTAATCCTTGAAATGATCCAAATTAAAGCACACTCCACCTCTATAAACTTTAGAACAGACATACAAAAACTAAGTTCAATTTACAATTCTATCTTATAATTATTTAAACATTTTACAATATTTATCTCACATAACAATTTTAAAATCATTGACACCATAAACTATTTAATACATTGACACGATAAACTAACTTATTAAGGACATTATCACTTATCTTAAATAACCCTTTCTTGACACATCTATTTTATTCTCCTTGACACGTCACTGCTCAAATGATCTTTCTCCCCCGATTTACCGCACAGAGACCTGAACACTCTTCATACAAATAATACACCTCTCAGTTTTTCTCGAACCCTCGTTGACCACGCAACTCAATATGTAGGGACAAAAATTGTAAATTTCGAGTTTTGCTCATCTTAGAAGGATTAACAAAGTTTAAAAAAAAAAAAAAAAAAAAAAAAACAACTCAATAGGTAATTATCAAAAAAAATATATATATATATTTATTTATTTATTTATTTTTAATTTTATCTACCATATAAAAAATTATCGATTACAGACATGCAAAATCGCCGATAAACGATATCATCTCTATTGATGTATTAACATTCACTGGACATTATTTACACCCATAAATAATGTTCCTCGAAACAACCTTCTAAACATCAGCAAAATCTGAAATATCAACTATATCGAGGTTAGTCTTTTCTTACACTTCATCTCTTTATTATTCCATAATTTAATAAAACCGCTGTACCACATCATACATTTCAAACACTAACAAACCGAAAACAATAAATAACACAATAAATACGCAATCAACTACATTATACACATCACATTAACGTAATTATAATTAAAACTGAACTTACAAAATTATTATACCAAACGACTAAAAATTATAAGACCTATGACTTATATAACTGAATCATAAACATAAAACACTCATATTTACTACTTTTTCAAACATTATTATATTACAAAATGTGTATCATATTATATACAGAAAAATAAAATTTCTGAAGAGGACCCTAACCAGAGGGCCGAAACGTAAACATCCCGTATCTCCATTGACCTTGGAATAACCTTGACTGGCCGGATCGAAGCCGAATCCTCGAAGACTATATTTTCATCCACACGGCCGCACACATCTCTAATTCATTTAAACTGATTGGCTATAAACGGACATAATGACCTTCTTCAGCGAGATTCTACAACTCTTCGGCTTTTTCACCTTAGCAGCGTTCAAAAATTGGAAACGTGACACTGCCACGAAGACTCGCCTTAAACAACAACTTCGGTTTTTACTGAAATGTAGACAAGAAGGTTTGATACCTAAACACATTTTCTCAAAACACATAAACATTCAGATTTCCGGCAACAAAGGTAAAATTAAACTTGATAGAATATCACACAAATTCCACAAGTCACTATTAAATATAGAAATAGATGATCTCAATTTTCGAATAAAAATATTAAATAAAAAAATAGATAAAAATGCAGAAACAATCAACAAAACTCAAAACAATATTAAAGAAAGATTCTTCACTTTAGAACGAATAAAATTAAACAAACTGTCAAAACTTTCATATAAAAAACATCAAAAAAAACTGCAAAATCTCAGATTTCAACGCACCAAGAACATACACCAGCACATTTTCAACCATGAGGAATTTTTAAAAACAATATCATCACAAACACTTATGGACCACAACAATACACATTGCCCAAATTATCAAAACACAAATCTAACAACGCAAAATCACAATATCTTATACTCAACTCTTAATAATAGACCACAAGACACAAACAACAATCTTCCCACCGATCCTCTGAACAACATAAACTCAACAATCACCTTAAACAAAACTAAAGATTGGCTCATAAATCTCTCCAATATTGACATTCCGCTACACATTTCCACTTTCCTGTCTCTAGGTGAAAAATTCTGTTTCCCTTACCTCAAACCCTCAAATATAAAAACTCATATCCATAAATCAATTTCCGAACTTGAAGCTAAACTAGATTATTTACTTGACAAACCCAGACAAATAGAAATCAGAACCAGATTCAATAAGATCCTAAACAAAATAAACATTCCAACATCATTTTCCAACACAAACAAAATCATAAAACACACATCATTATTCTTAAAAAACAACCCTCAACTTCTGGTAACACGAGCTGACAAAGGAAACTCAACCGTTATTCTTAAAAAATCAGACTACATTACAAAAACTCTTGACTTACTTGCGGACTCCACAACTTACAAAGCAACAAATAAAAATCCCATCAATACACTACAAAAAGGCATCAACAATATTCTCTCCAGATGGAAGATCCTAAAAATCATCGATGAAACTATGTACAAATATTTAAAAGCCGAAAATTGCAACCTATCCCGTCTCTACTGCTTGCCCAAAATTCACAAAAATAACTATCCACTTCGTCCAATAGTATCATCTATAAATAGTCCAACACATAAACTTGCCGAATTCATACAATCGAAACTCTCTAAATTAATCAGCACAACTAACTCACATGTTAAAGATAGCTTCCACCTAAAACACTTACTCTCCAACATTTCAATCCCACTTAACCACAAATTAGTCTCATTTGACGTCGTATCTCTCTACACCAACATCCCACTACAATTAGTCATTCACAGCCTACAAAAACGAGCAAACTTATTTTCAATAACATTTCCTTTACAAGAAATAATTAAAGCCATAGAATACATCATGTTCTCAACATTCTTCACTTTCCAAAACAAAATTTACCAACAAATCTCAGGATTACCTATGGGTTCACCCTTAGCTCCAATATTATCCAACATAGTTATGATAGATCTCGAAACAAATTGTCTAGAAAAATTAAAATTCTCATTACCACTATATAAAAGATACGTCGATGATATTATTATTGCTCTACCAACACACGAAATAGAACCTACAAAAAAGATCTTTAATTCTTACCATCCAAAATTACAATTTACATCCGAAAACGAAATAGACAACAAAATCCCGTTTCTAGATTTACTTCTAATCCGCAAACAAAGCTCAATTATCACTAATTGGTACAGAAAACCAACCTGGTCAGGCAGATTCATAAATTTCTTCTCGCACCACCCACTCTCTCAAAAAAAAGCCATAATCTACATGCTAGTTGATAGAGCAATAAAACTATCTCATCCGACATTCCACAATGAAAATCTACAACTCATCTGCAACACAATGACGAAAAATTGCTATCCAATTACTTTCACAGAAAAAATAATAAAACATCGGCTCTCCATAATCAACAATAAAAAAACCAACAACAATAATTTTGATTCCTCCAGATTAATAAACCTTCCCTACACCAAAAGCATACATCATCAACTAATTCATCTATTCCGACAATACAACATAACATTAGTTACAAACAATAAACACAATATTTCATCAATCATTGGCTCCACCAAAGACAAGATAAACAACAACCGAAAATCAAACGTAGTGTACCAAATTGATTGTAAAGACTGCAACGCCACATACATTGGTCAAACTAAAAGATACCTTGAAACCAGAATTAAAGAACACAAAAACAGCATTAAACACACCACCGCAATACATACAGCTTTAGCACAACATGCAATAGAACAAAAACATGAATTCCAATTTGACAACGTAACAATCTTAAATAATGAGAAATGGCTTAAAAAAAGGTTAATCCTTGAAATGATCCAAATTAAAGCACACTCCACCTCTATAAACTTTAGAACAGACATACAAAAACTAAGTTCAATTTACAATTCTATCTTATAATTATTTAAACATTTTACAATATTTATCTCACATAACAATTTTAAAATCATTGACACCATAAACTATTTAATACATTGACACGATAAACTAACTTATTAAGGACATTATCACTTATCTTAAATAACCCTTTCTTGACACATCTATTTTATTCTCCTTGACACGTCACTGCTCAAATGATCTTTCTCCCCCGATTTACCGCACAGAGACCTGAACACTCTTCATACAAATAATACACCTCTCAGTTTTTCTCGAACCCTCGTTGACCACGCAACTCAATATGTAGGGACAAAAATTGTAAATTTCGAGTTTTGCTCATCTTAGAAGGATTAACAAAGTTTTAAAAAAAAAAAAAAAAAAAAAAAACAACTCAATAGGTAATTATCAAAAAAAATATATATATATATTTATTTATTTATTTATTTTTAATTTTATCTACCATATAAAAAATTATCGATTACAGACATGCAAAATCGCCGATAAACGATATCATCTCTATTGATGTATTAACATTCACTGGACATTATTTACACCCATAAATAATGTTCCTCGAAACAACCTTCTAAACATCAGCAAAATCTGAAATATCAACTATATCGAGGTTAGTCTTTTCTTACACTTCATCTCTTTATTATTCCATAATTTAATAAAACCGCTGTACCACATCATACATTTCAAACACTAACAAACCGAAAACAATAAATAACACAATAAATACGCAATCAACTACATTATACACATCACATTAACGTAATTATAATTAAAACTGAACTTACAAAATTATTATACCAAACGACTAAAAATTATAAGACCTATGACTTATATAACTGAATCATAAACATAAAACACTCATATTTACTACTTTTTCAAACATTATTATATTACAAAATGTGTATCATATTATATACAGAAAAATAAAATTTCTGAAGAGGACCCTAACCAGAGGGCCGAAACGTAAACATCCCGTATCTCCATTGACCTTGGAATAACCTTGACTGGCCGGATCGAAGCCGAATCCTCGAAGACTATATTTTCATCCACACGGCCGCACACATCTCTAATTCATTTAAACTGATTGGCTATAAACGGACATAATGACCTTCTTCAGCGAGATTCTACAACTCTTCGGCTTTTTCACCTTAGCAGCGTTCAAAAATTGGAAACGTGACACTGCCACGAAGACTCGCCTTAAACAACAACTTCGGTTTTTACTGAAATGTAGACAAGAAGGTTTGATACCTAAACACATTTTCTCAAAACACATAAACATTCAGATTTCCGGCAACAAAGGTAAAATTAAACTTGATAGAATATCACACAAATTCCACAAGTCACTATTAAATATAGAAATAGATGATCTCAATTTTCGAATAAAAATATTAAATAAAAAAATAGATAAAAATGCAGAAACAATCAACAAAACTCAAAACAATATTAAAGAAAGATTCTTCACTTTAGAACGAATAAAATTAAACAAACTGTCAAAACTTTCATATAAAAAACATCAAAAAAAACTGCAAAATCTCAGATTTCAACGCACCAAGAACATACACCAGCACATTTTCAACCATGAGGAATTTTTAAAAACAATATCATCACAAACACTTATGGACCACAACAATACACATTGCCCAAATTATCAAAACACAAATCTAACAACGCAAAATCACAATATCTTATACTCAACTCTTAATAATAGACCACAAGACACAAACAACAATCTTCCCACCGATCCTCTGAACAACATAAACTCAACAATCACCTTAAACAAAACTAAAGATTGGCTCATAAATCTCTCCAATATTGACATTCCGCTACACATTTCCACTTTCCTGTCTCTAGGTGAAAAATTCTGTTTCCCTTACCTCAAACCCTCAAATATAAAAACTCATATCCATAAATCAATTTCCGAACTTGAAGCTAAACTAGATTATTTACTTGACAAACCCAGACAAATAGAAATCAGAACCAGATTCAATAAGATCCTAAACAAAATAAACATTCCAACATCATTTTCCAACACAAACAAAATCATAAAACACACATCATTATTCTTAAAAAACAACCCTCAACTTCTGGTAACACGAGCTGACAAAGGAAACTCAACCGTTATTCTTAAAAAATCAGACTACATTACAAAAACTCTTGACTTACTTGCGGACTCCACAACTTACAAAGCAACAAATAAAAATCCCATCAATACACTACAAAAAGGCATCAACAATATTCTCTCCAGATGGAAGATCCTAAAAATCATCGATGAAACTATGTACAAATATTTAAAAGCCGAAAATTGCAACCTATCCCGTCTCTACTGCTTGCCCAAAATTCACAAAAATAACTATCCACTTCGTCCAATAGTATCATCTATAAATAGTCCAACACATAAACTTGCCGAATTCATACAATCGAAACTCTCTAAATTAATCAGCACAACTAACTCACATGTTAAAGATAGCTTCCACCTAAAACACTTACTCTCCAACATTTCAATCCCACTTAACCACAAATTAGTCTCATTTGACGTCGTATCTCTCTACACCAACATCCCACTACAATTAGTCATTCACAGCCTACAAAAACGAGCAAACTTATTTTCAATAACATTTCCTTTACAAGAAATAATTAAAGCCATAGAATACATCATGTTCTCAACATTCTTCACTTTCCAAAACAAAATTTACCAACAAATCTCAGGATTACCTATGGGTTCACCCTTAGCTCCAATATTATCCAACATAGTTATGATAGATCTCGAAACAAATTGTCTAGAAAAATTAAAATTCTCATTACCACTATATAAAAGATACGTCGATGATATTATTATTGCTCTACCAACACACGAAATAGAACCTACAAAAAAGATCTTTAATTCTTACCATCCAAAATTACAATTTACATCCGAAAACGAAATAGACAACAAAATCCCGTTTCTAGATTTACTTCTAATCCGCAAACAAAGCTCAATTATCACTAATTGGTACAGAAAACCAACCTGGTCAGGCAGATTCATAAATTTCTTCTCGCACCACCCACTCTCTCAAAAAAAAGCCATAATCTACATGCTAGTTGATAGAGCAATAAAACTATCTCATCCGACATTCCACAATGAAAATCTACAACTCATCTGCAACACAATGACGAAAAATTGCTATCCAATTACTTTCACAGAAAAAATAATAAAACATCGGCTCTCCATAATCAACAATAAAAAAACCAACAACAATAATTTTGATTCCTCCAGATTAATAAACCTTCCCTACACCAAAAGCATACATCATCAACTAATTCATCTATTCCGACAATACAACATAACATTAGTTACAAACAATAAACACAATATTTCATCAATCATTGGCTCCACCAAAGACAAGATAAACAACAACCGAAAATCAAACGTAGTGTACCAAATTGATTGTAAAGACTGCAACGCCACATACATTGGTCAAACTAAAAGATACCTTGAAACCAGAATTAAAGAACACAAAAACAGCATTAAACACACCACCGCAATACATACAGCTTTAGCACAACATGCAATAGAACAAAAACATGAATTCCAATTTGACAACGTAACAATCTTAAATAATGAGAAATGGCTTAAAAAAAGGTTAATCCTTGAAATGATCCAAATTAAAGCACACTCCACCTCTATAAACTTTAGAACAGACATACAAAAACTAAGTTCAATTTACAATTCTATCTTATAATTATTTAAACATTTTACAATATTTATCTCACATAACAATTTTAAAATCATTGACACCATAAACTATTTAATACATTGACACGATAAACTAACTTATTAAGGACATTATCACTTATCTTAAATAACCCTTTCTTGACACATCTATTTTATTCTCCTTGACACGTCACTGCTCAAATGATCTTTCTCCCCCGATTTACCGCACAGAGACCTGAACACTCTTCATACAAATAATACACCTCTCAGTTTTTCTCGAACCCTCGTTGACCACGCAACTCAATATGTAGGGACAAAAATTGTAAATTTCGAGTTTTGCTCATCTTAGAAGGATTAACAAAGTTTTTAAAAAAAAAAAAAAAAAAAAAAACAACTCAATAGGTAATTATCAAAAAAAATATATATATATATTTATTTATTTATTTATTTTTAATTTTATCTACCATATAAAAAATTATCGATTACAGACATGCAAAATCGCCGATAAACGATATCATCTCTATTGATGTATTAACATTCACTGGACATTATTTACACCCATAAATAATGTTCCTCGAAACAACCTTCTAAACATCAGCAAAATCTGAAATATCAACTATATCGAGGTTAGTCTTTTCTTACACTTCATCTCTTTATTATTCCATAATTTAATAAAACCGCTGTACCACATCATACATTTCAAACACTAACAAACCGAAAACAATAAATAACACAATAAATACGCAATCAACTACATTATACACATCACATTAACGTAATTATAATTAAAACTGAACTTACAAAATTATTATACCAAACGACTAAAAATTATAAGACCTATGACTTATATAACTGAATCATAAACATAAAACACTCATATTTACTACTTTTTCAAACATTATTATATTACAAAATGTGTATCATATTATATACAGAAAAATAAAATTTCTGAAGAGGACCCTAACCAGAGGGCCGAAACGTAAACATCCCGTATCTCCATTGACCTTGGAATAACCTTGACTGGCCGGATCGAAGCCGAATCCTCGAAGACTATATTTTCATCCACACGGCCGCACACATCTCTAATTCATTTAAACTGATTGGCTATAAACGGACATAATGACCTTCTTCAGCGAGATTCTACAACTCTTCGGCTTTTTCACCTTAGCAGCGTTCAAAAATTGGAAACGTGACACTGCCACGAAGACTCGCCTTAAACAACAACTTCGGTTTTTACTGAAATGTAGACAAGAAGGTTTGATACCTAAACACATTTTCTCAAAACACATAAACATTCAGATTTCCGGCAACAAAGGTAAAATTAAACTTGATAGAATATCACACAAATTCCACAAGTCACTATTAAATATAGAAATAGATGATCTCAATTTTCGAATAAAAATATTAAATAAAAAAATAGATAAAAATGCAGAAACAATCAACAAAACTCAAAACAATATTAAAGAAAGATTCTTCACTTTAGAACGAATAAAATTAAACAAACTGTCAAAACTTTCATATAAAAAACATCAAAAAAAACTGCAAAATCTCAGATTTCAACGCACCAAGAACATACACCAGCACATTTTCAACCATGAGGAATTTTTAAAAACAATATCATCACAAACACTTATGGACCACAACAATACACATTGCCCAAATTATCAAAACACAAATCTAACAACGCAAAATCACAATATCTTATACTCAACTCTTAATAATAGACCACAAGACACAAACAACAATCTTCCCACCGATCCTCTGAACAACATAAACTCAACAATCACCTTAAACAAAACTAAAGATTGGCTCATAAATCTCTCCAATATTGACATTCCGCTACACATTTCCACTTTCCTGTCTCTAGGTGAAAAATTCTGTTTCCCTTACCTCAAACCCTCAAATATAAAAACTCATATCCATAAATCAATTTCCGAACTTGAAGCTAAACTAGATTATTTACTTGACAAACCCAGACAAATAGAAATCAGAACCAGATTCAATAAGATCCTAAACAAAATAAACATTCCAACATCATTTTCCAACACAAACAAAATCATAAAACACACATCATTATTCTTAAAAAACAACCCTCAACTTCTGGTAACACGAGCTGACAAAGGAAACTCAACCGTTATTCTTAAAAAATCAGACTACATTACAAAAACTCTTGACTTACTTGCGGACTCCACAACTTACAAAGCAACAAATAAAAATCCCATCAATACACTACAAAAAGGCATCAACAATATTCTCTCCAGATGGAAGATCCTAAAAATCATCGATGAAACTATGTACAAATATTTAAAAGCCGAAAATTGCAACCTATCCCGTCTCTACTGCTTGCCCAAAATTCACAAAAATAACTATCCACTTCGTCCAATAGTATCATCTATAAATAGTCCAACACATAAACTTGCCGAATTCATACAATCGAAACTCTCTAAATTAATCAGCACAACTAACTCACATGTTAAAGATAGCTTCCACCTAAAACACTTACTCTCCAACATTTCAATCCCACTTAACCACAAATTAGTCTCATTTGACGTCGTATCTCTCTACACCAACATCCCACTACAATTAGTCATTCACAGCCTACAAAAACGAGCAAACTTATTTTCAATAACATTTCCTTTACAAGAAATAATTAAAGCCATAGAATACATCATGTTCTCAACATTCTTCACTTTCCAAAACAAAATTTACCAACAAATCTCAGGATTACCTATGGGTTCACCCTTAGCTCCAATATTATCCAACATAGTTATGATAGATCTCGAAACAAATTGTCTAGAAAAATTAAAATTCTCATTACCACTATATAAAAGATACGTCGATGATATTATTATTGCTCTACCAACACACGAAATAGAACCTACAAAAAAGATCTTTAATTCTTACCATCCAAAATTACAATTTACATCCGAAAACGAAATAGACAACAAAATCCCGTTTCTAGATTTACTTCTAATCCGCAAACAAAGCTCAATTATCACTAATTGGTACAGAAAACCAACCTGGTCAGGCAGATTCATAAATTTCTTCTCGCACCACCCACTCTCTCAAAAAAAAGCCATAATCTACATGCTAGTTGATAGAGCAATAAAACTATCTCATCCGACATTCCACAATGAAAATCTACAACTCATCTGCAACACAATGACGAAAAATTGCTATCCAATTACTTTCACAGAAAAAATAATAAAACATCGGCTCTCCATAATCAACAATAAAAAAACCAACAACAATAATTTTGATTCCTCCAGATTAATAAACCTTCCCTACACCAAAAGCATACATCATCAACTAATTCATCTATTCCGACAATACAACATAACATTAGTTACAAACAATAAACACAATATTTCATCAATCATTGGCTCCACCAAAGACAAGATAAACAACAACCGAAAATCAAACGTAGTGTACCAAATTGATTGTAAAGACTGCAACGCCACATACATTGGTCAAACTAAAAGATACCTTGAAACCAGAATTAAAGAACACAAAAACAGCATTAAACACACCACCGCAATACATACAGCTTTAGCACAACATGCAATAGAACAAAAACATGAATTCCAATTTGACAACGTAAAAATCTTAAATAATGAGAAATGGCTTAAAAAAAGGTTAATCCTTGAAATGATCCAAATTAAAGCACACTCCACCTCTATAAACTTTAGAACAGACATACAAAAACTAAGTTCAATTTACAATTCTATCTTATAATTATTTAAACATTTTACAATATTTATCTCACATAACAATTTTAAAATCATTGACACCATAAACTATTTAATACATTGACACGATAAACTAACTTATTAAGGACATTATCACTTATCTTAAATAACCCTTTCTTGACACATCTATTTTATTCTCCTTGACACGTCACTGCTCAAATGATCTTTCTCCCCCGATTTACCGCACAGAGACCTGAACACTCTTCATACAAATAATACACCTCTCAGTTTTTCTCGAACCCTCGTTGACCACGCAACTCAATATGTAGGGACAAAAATTGTAAATTTCGAGTTTTGCTCATCTTAGAAGGATTAACAAAGTTTTTAAAAAAAAAAAAAAAAAAAAAAACAACTCAATAGGTAATTATCAAAAAAAATATATATATATATTTATTTATTTATTTATTTTTAATTTTATCTACCATATAAAAAATTATCGATTACAGACATGCAAAATCGCCGATAAACGATATCATCTCTATTGATGTATTAACATTCACTGGACATTATTTACACCCATAAATAATGTTCCTCGAAACAACCTTCTAAACATCAGCAAAATCTGAAATATCAACTATATCGAGGTTAGTCTTTTCTTACACTTCATCTCTTTATTATTCCATAATTTAATAAAACCGCTGTACCACATCATACATTTCAAACACTAACAAACCGAAAACAATAAATAACACAATAAATACGCAATCAACTACATTATACACATCACATTAACGTAATTATAATTAAAACTGAACTTACAAAATTATTATACCAAACGACTAAAAATTATAAGACCTATGACTTATATAACTGAATCATAAACATAAAACACTCATATTTACTACTTTTTCAAACATTATTATATTACAAAATGTGTATCATATTATATACAGAAAAATAAAATTTCTGAAGAGGACCCTAACCAGAGGGCCGAAACGTAAACATCCCGTATCTCCATTGACCTTGGAATAACCTTGACTGGCCGGATCGAAGCCGAATCCTCGAAGACTATATTTTCATCCACACGGCCGCACACATCTCTAATTCATTTAAACTGATTGGCTATAAACGGACATAATGACCTTCTTCAGCGAGATTCTACAACTCTTCGGCTTTTTCACCTTAGCAGCGTTCAAAAATTGGAAACGTGACACTGCCACGAAGACTCGCCTTAAACAACAACTTCGGTTTTTACTGAAATGTAGACAAGAAGGTTTGATACCTAAACACATTTTCTCAAAACACATAAACATTCAGATTTCCGGCAACAAAGGTAAAATTAAACTTGATAGAATATCACACAAATTCCACAAGTCACTATTAAATATAGAAATAGATGATCTCAATTTTCGAATAAAAATATTAAATAAAAAAATAGATAAAAATGCAGAAACAATCAACAAAACTCAAAACAATATTAAAGAAAGATTCTTCACTTTAGAACGAATAAAATTAAACAAACTGTCAAAACTTTCATATAAAAAACATCAAAAAAAACTGCAAAATCTCAGATTTCAACGCACCAAGAACATACACCAGCACATTTTCAACCATGAGGAATTTTTAAAAACAATATCATCACAAACACTTATGGACCACAACAATACACATTGCCCAAATTATCAAAACACAAATCTAACAACGCAAAATCACAATATCTTATACTCAACTCTTAATAATAGACCACAAGACACAAACAACAATCTTCCCACCGATCCTCTGAACAACATAAACTCAACAATCACCTTAAACAAAACTAAAGATTGGCTCATAAATCTCTCCAATATTGACATTCCGCTACACATTTCCACTTTCCTGTCTCTAGGTGAAAAATTCTGTTTCCCTTACCTCAAACCCTCAAATATAAAAACTCATATCCATAAATCAATTTCCGAACTTGAAGCTAAACTAGATTATTTACTTGACAAACCCAGACAAATAGAAATCAGAACCAGATTCAATAAGATCCTAAACAAAATAAACATTCCAACATCATTTTCCAACACAAACAAAATCATAAAACACACATCATTATTCTTAAAAAACAACCCTCAACTTCTGGTAACACGAGCTGACAAAGGAAACTCAACCGTTATTCTTAAAAAATCAGACTACATTACAAAAACTCTTGACTTACTTGCGGACTCCACAACTTACAAAGCAACAAATAAAAATCCCATCAATACACTACAAAAAGGCATCAACAATATTCTCTCCAGATGGAAGATCCTAAAAATCATCGATGAAACTATGTACAAATATTTAAAAGCCGAAAATTGCAACCTATCCCGTCTCTACTGCTTGCCCAAAATTCACAAAAATAACTATCCACTTCGTCCAATAGTATCATCTATAAATAGTCCAACACATAAACTTGCCGAATTCATACAATCGAAACTCTCTAAATTAATCAGCACAACTAACTCACATGTTAAAGATAGCTTCCACCTAAAACACTTACTCTCCAACATTTCAATCCCACTTAACCACAAATTAGTCTCATTTGACGTCGTATCTCTCTACACCAACATCCCACTACAATTAGTCATTCACAGCCTACAAAAACGAGCAAACTTATTTTCAATAACATTTCCTTTACAAGAAATAATTAAAGCCATAGAATACATCATGTTCTCAACATTCTTCACTTTCCAAAACAAAATTTACCAACAAATCTCAGGATTACCTATGGGTTCACCCTTAGCTCCAATATTATCCAACATAGTTATGATAGATCTCGAAACAAATTGTCTAGAAAAATTAAAATTCTCATTACCACTATATAAAAGATACGTCGATGATATTATTATTGCTCTACCAACACACGAAATAGAACCTACAAAAAAGATCTTTAATTCTTACCATCCAAAATTACAATTTACATCCGAAAACGAAATAGACAACAAAATCCCGTTTCTAGATTTACTTCTAATCCGCAAACAAAGCTCAATTATCACTAATTGGTACAGAAAACCAACCTGGTCAGGCAGATTCATAAATTTCTTCTCGCACCACCCACTCTCTCAAAAAAAAGCCATAATCTACATGCTAGTTGATAGAGCAATAAAACTATCTCATCCGACATTCCACAATGAAAATCTACAACTCATCTGCAACACAATGACGAAAAATTGCTATCCAATTACTTTCACAGAAAAAATAATAAAACATCGGCTCTCCATAATCAACAATAAAAAAACCAACAACAATAATTTTGATTCCTCCAGATTAATAAACCTTCCCTACACCAAAAGCATACATCATCAACTAATTCATCTATTCCGACAATACAACATAACATTAGTTACAAACAATAAACACAATATTTCATCAATCATTGGCTCCACCAAAGACAAGATAAACAACAACCGAAAATCAAACGTAGTTTACCAAATTGATTGTAAAGACTGCAACGCCACATACATTGGTCAAACTAAAAGATACCTTGAAACCAGAATTAAAGAACACAAAAACAGCATTAAACACACCACCGCAATACATACAGCTTTAGCACAACATGCAATAGAACAAAAACATGAATTCCAATTTGACAACGTAAAAATCTTAAATAATGAGAAATGGCTTAAAAAAAGGTTAATCCTTGAAATGATCCAAATTAAAGCACACTCCACCTCTATAAACTTTAGAACAGACATACAAAAACTAAGTTCAATTTACAATTCTATCTTATAATTATTTAAACATTTTACAATATTTATCTCACATAACAATTTTAAAATCATTGACACCATAAACTATTTAATACATTGACACGATAAACTAACTTATTAAGGACATTATCACTTATCTTAAATAACCCTTTCTTGACACATCTATTTTATTCTCCTTGACACGTCACTGCTCAAATGATCTTTCTCCCCCGATTTACCGCACAGAGACCTGAACACTCTTCATACAAATAATACACCTCTCAGTTTTTCTCGAACCCTCGTTGACCACGCAACTCAATATGTAGGGACAAAAATTGTAAATTTCGAGTTTTGCTCATCTTAGAAGGATTAACAAAGTTTTAAAAAAAAAAAAAAAAAAAAAAAACAACTCAATAGGTAATTATCAAAAAAAATATATATATATATTTATTTATTTATTTATTTTTAATTTTATCTACCATATAAAAAATTATCGATTACAGACATGCAAAATCGCCGATAAACGATATCATCTCTATTGATGTATTAACATTCACTGGACATTATTTACACCCATAAATAATGTTCCTCGAAACAACCTTCTAAACATCAGCAAAATCTGAAATATCAACTATATCGAGGTTAGTCTTTTCTTACACTTCATCTCTTTATTATTCCATAATTTAATAAAACCGCTGTACCACATCATACATTTCAAACACTAACAAACCGAAAACAATAAATAACACAATAAATACGCAATCAACTACATTATACACATCACATTAACGTAATTATAATTAAAACTGAACTTACAAAATTATTATACCAAACGACTAAAAATTATAAGACCTATGACTTATATAACTGAATCATAAACATAAAACACTCATATTTACTACTTTTTCAAACATTATTATATTACAAAATGTGTATCATATTATATACAGAAAAATAAAATTTCTGAAGAGGACCCTAACCAGAGGGCCGAAACGTAAACATCCCGTATCTCCATTGACCTTGGAATAACCTTGACTGGCCGGATCGAAGCCGAATCCTCGAAGACTATATTTTCATCCACACGGCCGCACACATCTCTAATTCACTTATTCTAGAGGGTTTAAACTATTTTTTAAGCCAATAAAAAAAATCGATTTTTCAAAAAATTTACAGTGGCCTTACCCCTTAATGGAAAAAAGGATTAATCATTTTGAACATTTTACAAAGCGCTAAATTCATGAGTGAGAAGAGGAAAAGAAATTCGCGAAAATTGGAAATTTCATTGGCCGGCTAGAACTTTCGCGAGGTTAATTTAAAAATAATAAAGCGTAAAATTCATGGGGAAAAAGTGAACGAAAAAAATCGATTTTTTAATGAAAATTTAGATTTGTGAGAGGCTTGAGTGACCTCTAAATATTTTTTGACCGCTCGCAGCTTTCGCGACAATTTTTTAAAATTTAAAGTAGATAATGGGCTGGTGAGAAGAAGGGGAAAAAATAGAGTTCAAATTTGTGCCACTCTAATATGTCTATATGCAGGGTTTCCTATTATGAATGGATAATTCTGCAATTGTCGAAAGGTTAGATATTCAGATAGCAGATGCTGGAATTTCAGCTTAGTAAAGAAAGCCACGGTTGTGAAGATTTTGGGCTTTACGCTATTTTGTGAAAAAAAAAATCATCTGGTTTTGGTTTTTCGCGTGCCATTTCTACAAATCATATGAATCGACAATAACTTAGCAACTTTTTAACGGCGGGGTAAAGTTAATTCGGCGAATAAAGGCATGTTTTTAAGATTTTTTTTTGGCGTAACGAATCGTCTTCGTTTATTGAAAATTTTACATATAATAAAGTAACATTTGAACAACATTCTCCTAAATTTGCATTGCAAAATATTGAAAATTGAGCGAGTGAAAATTAAACCCCGGAGGCGCCTCGAAAAAAAGTTGGTTTGCGGTGTGCACCATAACTCGCAACAGAATCATTTGAAACAAAAAAATCAAAATGCATTTGTTAAAGGAGATGTTTCTCAAGGTAATGACAGGAGGATTTTTTTTTCGATTTTTCGATTTTTCGTAGCACTTGGGAGCCAAAAACCCGATTTTCGCTAAAAAATCGGCTAATTTGTTGTTGAAAAATTAGTAATTATTTTTAAAAAACAAAAAAAGCTCTCGACAATACCTGGTGAATTATGTGAAGAAGTATTGTGCAAAATTTCAAAGCGATTGGTCTAGTAGATTTTGAGTTATCGTGCACACGGACTTCAAATATGACAAGTCTCAGAAAAACGGTTTGAAAAACGCAGAAGAGAAGAGAACGGCATGGAGCAATAGACGCTCAAGTACTCAAAATTTCGTCAATTTTACTCCGATCGACTTGAAATTTTAACACAATATTCTTGATATATTATGCATTCATTTAAAATAATTTTAAAAAAATGAAAAAAAAATTTTAATACTTTACCCCGCCCTTAAAGTAATTGGCACGATATGCGTAGTACATTTTTTTTGCTCCCAGGCTATCTAAGTCAGATGTTCGAATTGGTTTCTACGAAAATTCCGCATAGTATCTTCTTTCATAAAGTTTCTTTGACATTTAAGGTTAAAAAGAAGACTTTTCCAGATAAAACAAGTGACAAAAAGTATTTTTTTCAACCCGGGTCAAAAAGTTATCATTTGTAGAAATGGCATGCGAAAAACCAAAAGCGGATAATTTTTATCTCGAAAACCGTGGGACTTCGATTAAACTGAAATACCAGCATACAGTAGGACATGATCTGACCTATCGACAGTTACAGGATTATCCATTCATAACGGGACACCACGTATATAATATTACGTCAAGTGTACTTTGCTTCCTCATAAATATAATTCGTTCCCAAAGTCGACCATTGGCCAAGTGTGGTTTTTTGCACGTAATGATTTTCCAAGGAGAAAGCCACAATTGGACAGGTGTACGTAGGGCTTTAACGCGCTGACGATTGAAATTCAGACGCATATAAAGCAGCAGATTTGTTGGAAAAAATAATAAACAATTTGAAATAAAATAAAAATAAACAATTTGAGGAACGAAATAAATTAAGAGGTGAGGATACTGCGACGACCCACAAATCAGGAATATGAAGAAGAAAAAAAATTTTAAGGAAAAGTTGGATAATTGAAAAATCGTTTAGACATTTATTTTTATGTACATTAACAAAATAGTGTACCAAATTTCATTAAACATATTAATAATTAAAGAAATTTTAAACAATTTCGTGAAGGATTTGTGAACGTGAGAAACTTGGCGGTGTATCTGATTTTGGTCAACCAGTTGATCTGGAACGAAGAAAAAAAAATTATTGAAATTGATATTATTGACTAAGACTTGATCGAGCTTTTTTTCGTATCATGTTTTGATCATAAAAAACATACTTTAATTTTTTTCTCCATTTTTCGAAAAAATGCCATCATTAGTGTAAATAACCAATGGCAAAGAATGGTATGAACAAAAAAAAATCGCTCAAAACTTAACTACTACTGCACTGAATAAGTGTACCAAATTTCAACTCAATCCGTTCATTGGAGGTCGAGAAATCGTGTACACCGGTTTGAAAAACATAGTTTCGAGAAAAACGCGTTTAAAGTTTTACTGGCAGTTCTATTGTTATAATCATTAGTTTACCTTCAATCTGTCATTCCCGCACGATATGTTGGACCTTCCTCTTTAATTTGAGTTGCCTCAAGCAACGAACGAGTGTCCGTCATTTTCACAGTAGATTGACTTATTCGCCTTTACATCACCGCATGTAAGACGGTGCGAAACAATCTTGATCATTTGCGTCAAGAATGCACCGACAAAATGCACTATTCGAAAATAATAAATTTGAGTATATTTGTAGGTGCATTTACAAAAAAGGTGTATAGACAGGTAAAGGGAATAATGATTTCTTTATACTTCATCCTGCAGTTAGAATTTGCTTAAGGTGCTGTACCAGTGTGAAAAGATTCAGCCTCTCCGCAGGCATTATTCGAGAAAGAGGCTGGTCCATTGTATGGGCCAGGTATAGCTGATCAACAGTTTTTATGGTAAATATCATTTTATCTTGCAAAAATCGATAGTTAAATCTTTAAACGCGTTTTTTTCGAAATGAGATTTTTCAAATTTGCTGACATTGTAACTGAAAGAGCAATTATCCGATTGACTTGAAATTTTAACTAAGTGCTCTTGAATATATTTACTCCACAATGACGTAGGATATTTTTCATTGGATGAAAATTGACGATTTGGCATTGAAAAAAACGACCATATTATAGGCAAGAAAACAGACTTTTTTCATAACTACGCCATTTTGTTAAATTTGGATATTTTTCGGAAATCCTACGTCATTGTACAGGAAATACCTTCCGGTTTAACGACATTTTTTCCTTTTTCGGTTTCAGCTGCTCAATCGGCCGGAATCATGTCAGCAGTGGAGGAACTTTTTTTTCTGGCGTCTCCGAAGGCAGCGCATAAGTCGCTTGGATCTCAATAATTTTCTATGAAAAAATAATATAACACAAGTCAAATATAGCCAAATATATTCTTAATTTTTCGAAACATTTAATTGAGTACTTTCCTCCCAAAAAAATTCCCGAAAATCACCCAAATTTTCAACGTTCACACTGGTAAAGCCCCTTAAGTCTACTTGGATATCTTAGTGTTCGACGTTGAAAGACAGTATGTACAAGGTAAAGAGAATAAGGACTTACGAATAGAACGCGTTACTAGGGGAGCCTTAGCTCCGGAAACATAACTGGTTAATGATCGTACGAAGGGGATTCATCGAATCGGATAAATAGTTCCGAAGGACTGGTTGTAGTGTGCACATGGTACGTCTGTATTATGAGTATACTCGTGCGGAAATGAACGAAAAAAACAAATTTGTCACCCTTCGTGTCATTCTTCGTCCATTCGTGACGTTTCGAACCCCCTAAAATGATTTTGCCTTCAGCTGCAGACATATTTCCCATTACGTTTCGAGGTGCGCCGACTATGCATTTTCATTGGCGAGTTCCCATTGCGGAAGGCGGGTTGTAAAAAATAGGAGGCGAAAAAGGGGGTCGCGTTGAAATTCCGAACTTGGATGATCAGAACACTCAAAACGCCGACAGAATACTCCGCCGAAAAATCAAAACTCCGAAAGAATTTTTAAACGAAAGATCAAAACTCCGAAAATCTGAACACCGTCAAAATAATTCGGCTATGACAGTTTTAACAGTTTCAAAATTTCCAATAAATCGACGAACTATTTCAACATTTTTTTTTTATTGAGGCATGATTTTACGTCAATTTAGAAATTTGTCTGGACAATTTTATACGCTCTATGTCATTTACAGTCAACTGTGTAGACTCTCGCTGGCATGATCTTGACGAACCTTGTATTGCCTTGTATACGAATCATTGAAAATTTTGAAACTTTCAAAAGTTCCATAGCCGAATTATTTTGACGGTGTTCAAATTTTCGGAGTTTTGGTCTTTCGTGTAAAATTCTTTCGGAGTTTTGAACGTTCTGATCATTCAAAGTTCGGAACTTCAACGCGGCCCCATCTTGAATTTCGAATATTAAAGTTCGGAATTGCAACCCGGCCCCAAAAAAAATCGTCTGCCGATTCGTGTCTCGGTGGGGCAGGAAGAGAGCGCGAGTTCGATCATGATCGTTGGTCGTGCTCGGGATCTGGAATGTTAAAATAATTGGCGGTCTCGTATTACGATATATACTAATGTACAGCGCCTATATATACCTTATCGCAATCCCCGTATACGAGTTTTGACAATAATTACGGTCCTCGGGTATTATTACTATCTGATCTCATCTTGAGAATCCGCTGCATTTAGTCACTCGGATCGCCGCAGGAACTTCGACGACCTCGAGGAAAACTCCTCAGGGTATCACCCGTATTGGGGAGGAAATCTCATATAACTCGGAAGTGTCCGTATACGAACGTAGGTATAACGCGCTAAGGGCAAGATGGGCCAAGATGGCTTGTCCCCTCGTGAAGAGTTCGTGAAATTTTGGGCATCCACTCGGAGACTCAAGGGGAGGAATGAAAAGGAGACACGATACCAGCTTCTGTGTCACGTCAAATCGGCGGGAAACTTATTATGTTTTATATTTTGTCCACACGTTTTACAATAACATTTTATTGGCTAGTGTTTTTTATGCCGTTTCTTGTCGTGCTCTGGAAAAAAAAGACAATTGGATGCTGTCAACTGGATCCTGGGCAGTTGGTTTCACTTACAAGGAACATCACTCAACGGGTTTCATCTAGTTCGCGGCCGTAAAAAAAGAGGCGTTTTTGTGGATTTTTTTTGGGAAATGGGTGCAGGTTTTTAACTTTTTTTCATAGTAAATTTTTTCATAGCAAATTTCAAGTACCTTTGACAATTTTTTTATTGGGAAGTATTTATAAACGACGGAGATACATTGCACAGGCCGCTGTCCAAAAAAGGTCCTTCGCGGTGACCACTCCTGCTCGGGAACAAATAATCTGAAATTAAAAAACCACATGAATTTAGTTTTTGTACCGTATTATCTAGTCTTCAATCGAAGGACTCAATAGAATAATGATTGTAGAAAAAATGGTCGCGGATCGAAAATGATCGTCGAAATTTTGGTGAAAAAACACTCTATTTTCCTTGATATGAAAAAAAGTATGCATTGAAAGTAAAAATCCTTCGATTGAGGACTGCCTTTTGATATAGGGGAGACCGGGGCAAAATGGTATAGCGGGGCATAATGGGACCGGGGCAAAATGGGACTGGGGCAAAACGGGTTTGGGGCAAAATGGAATAGTGCAAATCAACACTGCTGGAAAATACATCATTGGGGCAAAACGGGACTGGGGCAAAATGGGCCGGAGAAAATCAGGCTCCTCAGAAAGAGGCGGTTGGGGCAGAACGGGATCGGGGCAAAATGGGACAGTGGAATAATTCGATGCAGAAACGAAAGAAATGCAGGGGTAAAAAACGAGGGGTAATAAATGAGTGAAAACAGGTTTTATTGAATGTTACACGATATTTGGGTCACACTCTACTTACGATACTATAATTTAACGGTGGCAATGTTTAATTTTTATTGCTTGTTTAACTAAGCTAATTTTTATCGGCACAATTGTCGCAAACGTACTCGATTAAGTTATCGTCAGCATGGGCACATGAATAGTGGGCCCATTTCTCGCATGAATTACAACGAATCCAGGAAAAACGACTCACAATGGACGCGTATGGCGTCTCACTGCTAAACAAGAATAACATTGACTAGGGTTCAACAACAATAAAATGTACCTCATGATTTTGTTGCGAAATAATGATAGATGAATAAATACGTAATCGTTTAGATAACGAATAAAAACATAAGACGTTGATTTCAGAATATCGAAATCATGAATTGAGGATAGGAGTTTGGAATGAAAAACTAAAAACTGAAAATCCAATATGGCGGATGAAAAAAGTTCTATTATTGTGGAAATAGTTATTTTTTCACGAAACTACGGCCGATGCATTCAATAAAACAATGGATATGTTAATTGAGCTTAACAATCCAGGTGATACGATAAGTTTGTTAATATTTATCGTTTAACTAAATTGCATTAATTAGCATATTTTTAAAGACGTATTTTGATATCGACTCATTTTATATCGTTGAGATTCGATTACGCGTAATAATTTATTAATATTAAAGACTGCAGCGGTTTTCATTTGTTAATTGAATTGTTCAAATATTTATTCTTCATTGTACGATCGGCATTTTCTGAAATTTCTTGGAAATTGTTAATCGAGCGTAACAATTCGATTCGAGCAATTTAATTGTTAATGAAATTGTTTAAATAATAATTTTTTATCATTCGGTTAGAATCTTCGCAAGTTTGGTGTAGTCTATTAATGCATTAATGACTATTAATGCAGTCTAAAACTTCAATTGATTTTTTGGTATTCATTTTTTGACCAAATATAATGATTGGACATGCGGTTAAGGCAATGTTTCAAGGTCGACTCGTTCGATTTCGTTGAAATTTGATTAATCGTAGTAATTTAACATTAAAGAAGACGACAATTTTTATTTGTTAACTCAATCGCTTAAACAATTATTATTATTTTTGTCAGAACTGTATCAAACTTGACGTAAATTGTTATTTGAGCCTTCTTATTCGATTGGTACAATTTCTTTGTCGTTATTAATTATTTAAATAATCAAGTAATTTTTATAATCTGACGCGTGCAGTTTATGGTTTTTTTTGTTTTTTTCTTTCTTTGTTTTTTTTTTAATTTATTTTCTGCCAACTGCACGTTACTGATACTGATTTTCAAGCCATTGATGAAAATCTAACTCTTGTCAATTTTTACGTAAATTGTTTTATGAATCTAGGACCGCCGCTCCCCATGAAATCGACGGATATGTGTCGACAAATATATCGGTCAGTCCGTATTATCTGCGTATATGTGGACTGAAACGAACCACAAGCACCATTTAGATTAGATTATGTTTCAACAGCTCTTTCATAGAACCGAAGCATGAATTTTCCTGTCATCCCATTTTGCCCCAATTTCAGCGGGCTGCGATACTTCATTTTTGTGTGTCCCATTTTGCCCCTATCCCATTTTGCCCCAAATCAAGCACCAAGAAACTTCATTTTTTTGCTATCCCATTATGCCCCGATCCCATTATGCCCCAGTGCCGTTTTGCCCCGGTACCGTTTTGCCCCGCTATACCATTTTGCCCCGGTCTCCCCTACAAAAAATGTCTGTGAAATTTTAAGCAGATTGGTTTAGTTGTTTTTTAGATATTTTGGTCACCGATTTTGAAAAAGCCATTTCGAGAAAAACGCGTTTAAAGTTTTACGATAGGTACATAGACCGGTTCGCCGGACGTACCTGTAAACGCTCATGACTCCCCCAATTTTTAATGGACCGACTTGAAATTTTCAGAGAATATTTTTGAAAGGTTATATTATAAGAATCCGTCGAAAACGAAAAATCGATTTCTTTTAAATTCCAATTAGGTGTAACCCCTTAAGGGTCCACCGTCGATTTTGTTGAAACTCATATATGTGATGAAGCATTGAAAACTATTAGACACGTATTTTTTTGTTGCGGAACAACGGTTTTATGGGAGGAAACCACCCCTCAAAGAAAGACGTGATCAGGGGAGGTTTTGCAGTGTCACCCACAAGCAGTCCACCGATCTGAATGAAACAAAAACCAAAATTCTTCTAATGTAAAGTGATGAAAAATGCACTATAGAATAATCGAAAAAAAAATAATTAAGGGGTGACACGTATTTCTTCGAGGGGTCGCTTCCCACCTTAAAAACGCTTTTCTGCAAGAAAAAATGTGTCTAATAGTTTTCAATGCTTTATCACATATATGAGTTTCAACAAAATCAGAGGGGGACACTTAAGTGATGTTCCTTGTTAGGAAGCTTCTCGTACTGAAAAAGCTGTGGACGCCCAAAAATGATACACAATGTACAAATACCCAAATTGCAAAATAAAAATAAAAATACAGTATTTGAATGAGGCTTCGAAAAATTCAAATTCTATGAAATCTTAACTGATTTACCCCTGCCAATTTCAGTTCGGATTGTACTTCAATAAAGTTCCATTCCTGTGCTAAGATTTTGTATAACCACAAAATTTCAGCGTGTCATAGCGGAAACACATTTTTTCGAGGAATCAAAATTGCGTAAAATGCAAATCACTGAGTTAAGATTATTTTTAATTCCTTTATGAGACCTTTTTGGGATTTTTTCGAGAATACTAAAGAAAACAATCTAAATGAAGTTTGGAGGATTTATGTTGAGGTATAAAAATAAAATAAATTGTGGAAAAAAATAGAAAGTAGTGGCTCAGTGGTAACTACACTAAAAACGTTTTTTAGCGCTCTGTGGGAGGGCAAAATGGCATCATTATGAACGTTTTTTTTTTGTTCGCTTAAAAACTCGCCTTAGTTTGTTTATAAAAAAGAGAAATGTCAATAAATCGTAAAAATCGCATGTACTTCGTCAGAGAATCTATCCAAGACGCTACAGCTAAAATTTCAAGTCAATCAGATAGAAACTGCTCGAATTATTCGTTCTCCGGATTTAAAAAACGTGGTTTCGAGAAAAGCGCGGTTAAACTTTCAAAACTAATTTAGACGAGAACCTCTTATTTGAATTTTGCGTGAATCCACCGATGCATTTTGATAGTAGGTCGTTAGTTGTTAGGTTGTTGTCCATTTGTTGTACAACGACTGTATTAAGGAGGTTGGAGCGTTAGCCACAATCCAAGGTTAAATTTAATTTAAAAAAATACATGTTATTGTTTACACTATACTGAGTCTTTATGAATTTTGTGAACTTTTTTCACCACCAAACACCAGAGATAAAAAATAGTTTAATGTATGTAATTTAACGTGCGGTTAGATAGGCAAGACTTTCACATTAAAGGTTATGTAATTTTTAATGTTATTTACCACCAAGATAAACCATTTCTAACAACGGATTAACGCAATCTGCACCTTTGTGAACATTTAGAAACAAAAATCCTCATTTTTGCCATCGTAAACCATGAGCCAATAATAATCTCGTGACGTAAATATGAATAGGCATAATTATGAATTACTCCAAATTTCATTGTGAATTGTATAAAACATTCGTTATCGTAGTTTTTTCATAATAATCATCGATAATATTATGCTTTTTCAAGTTGGTAGTAACACAAAAGTTTTTCTACTTTACGTAATAAAAATGTTAAAATGCATAATTTTGCCCTTTAATTATATATTTAAAAAAATGAGCATATATAGAATAAATCTGTACCTCGCATACATTTTTTTCAGGTTCATTGAAAACAAAATGAATAAACCGTTATTTGACTCAACTGAATCGCTCCATCCTCCTTAAAGACTCCAAATCGCTACTTTCACCGTCTAGGCTGTTCCGTGCGTTTTGTAGCACTCGCAGGCGCTTCGGAAAATGAGCTCTAAAGATTTCCTTAAGGTCTTAGGCCACAGTAAAGGATATAAAAGGATGTGCGAATTTAACAATTTTTTTCGTTTAAAAAACTGATTCATGCATAAAATTAATTACACATCTATATAGTACGAATATCAAGCCGTTAGAATTGTTTTCTTTCGATGTACAAAATGACTGCTCGACACTTCTCGAAACAGCTTTTTTCCAATTGGCGTGACAAATAAATTCAACAATTTTCACTCGATTTACTTCAAATTTTAAAGTTATGTTCCTAATTGCATTTCGCAGAGAAGTACGTACGGAATTTCTGATTAATCGAAAACTTGTCATTTTATGAGCAGTTTATGAGCCGTTATAGTGAAATTTTTCACTTAAAATTCTTTTCTTAAGTTCAAATACCTACAACTTTTGAATAAAACAATATTTTTTAAATTCCGTACGTACGTCTCTCGGTATTCAATGTAAATTGACGAGAATTTTTGTCTTTCGTTCCAGGCAAAAAATTGTGGATGCTAAATGTCACGCCGCGGAGCGCCTACAAAAAGATAACAAAAAAATATATTAGTAGCCGGCCTTTTGTACAGCGAAAAAAAATTATATTTTCTAACAGCTTGATATTCATACTAAATAGATCTGTAATTCATTTTATGAGTGAATCACTTTTTCATACGAAAACAAATGATTAAATTCGCACGTGATTTTATACCCGTTACTGTGGCCTAAGGCTTTAAAAAAAGTTCACGCATAACTTCTTTTGTATATCATTTTTGTGTTGTTTTTACATAATTTAAGCCAATAGAAAATATGGTG
Organism: Ophion obscuratus; assembly: GCA_964007375.1. Taxonomy (NCBI): domain Eukaryota; kingdom Metazoa; phylum Arthropoda; class Insecta; order Hymenoptera; family Ichneumonidae; genus Ophion; species Ophion obscuratus. The sequence goes on along the minus strand of OZ023312.1, from coordinate 39,636,868 downwards.
AGTTTTTTCCCTCTTAGATCTAACGCCATAAGAAATTCTAGTTCAATTTAATTGCCAAAGGACCTCCAACAATATTACCTCAATAAAGAGAAATATGGGTTGCGACGAAAATCGTAAGAGTCAGGCTATAAAAAAATCCGCACATGCACATCTAAACCTATTTATCAACGTAACTCTTTCCGCCATTTCAAAATTTCCTAAATATATTTCTCCTAATTACTTCTTGTCATTCTCCGCATATTTTTTTTCAAACATAATTTTTCGAAGTTTCCAGACCGCTTGTCTGCATTTCCATTGAGATCTCAATCAAAAGTTCCTTCCAACTACACGACCGCGTTAATAATCAGAATTAAAAAAATGTACGACAACGTGGTGGTTTTTCCACGACATGCATCAGGTACTCGAATCTTCAATTTGCCTATCTTCAGCATTCATATTTTTCCAAGTGAGCACCAAGTATTTATTGATTATTCCCCAAAATAGTGTGCAAAATCCATGAGCACATTCCGAATGTTCGCTATACCCCGTATGAAAGAGTCCCGGAGAGCAAGTGGGGTAACCGACCGATCTGTCATGCATACCAGCGACGATTGGTTCAGCGTTCGCGTCCGGCGCTCCTTCGCCGCTTCATCCGCGGAAAACTGACCTGACAGAGACAGAAGTAATTCCCTAAACCTTTCAGCATAGCAATTCGAGATAGTACAATCAATTATCGTGGATACGGACTTTACTGTAATTTCCGTGGCCTGGTGAAATAATACGGACAAGTGCCCGAGCGCTTTGTCCGTATAAAGCAGCTAGACAGCCGGAGCGGAATGTCTCCGTTTTCGCTTACTTTTTCGCTCTCTTTACCGCGAGCCAGCTAACCTTTCCCACATCCCTTAAATATATAAACACATACTGCAACACTGAGGATTGTATAACGCGGAGTATACGCATATTATGTACACGTATTATATGTGAGCTGAATTCAAACAGCGAAGGGGGTTTTCCGCTCTCTTTCTCTCGCACTCACCCTCTCCGTCTCGCTCTGTCTAAACGTTCGAATTAAACTCTTTAACCGTCCCATTGTTTCTGATGGGTCATTTTCTCGTCGTTTCGAAATTATTACATAAATTCGTTCGTGGTCCTTTGCATATGATGCTCCCCGACTAGTCGCGCACACACACACACACACACACACACACACACACACACACACACACACACACACACACACACACACACACACACACACACACACACACACACACACACACACACACACACACACACACACACACACACACACACACACACACACACACACACACACACACACACACACACACACACACACACACACACACACACACACACACACACACACACACACACACACACACACACACACACACACACACACACACACACACACACACACACACACACCCACACCCACACACACACACACACACACACACACACACACACACACACACACACACACACACACACACACACACACACACACACACACACACACACACACACACACACACACACACACACACACACACACACACACACACACACACACACACACACACACACACACACACACACACACACACACACACACACACACACACACACACACACACACACACACACACACACACACACACACACACACACACACACACACACACACACACACACACACACACACACACACACACACACACATACGAAAGTTCGAAAAGTCGAAGATAAAAAAAGATTTCCACGTGTATGTATGAAGCATATTCTTATTTCTTTCCGCTAAATATTATGATATTAACTATATAATCGCGTCTATTTGATTCTTCTTTATTTGAATTAACTAGATTTTTAATAGAACCAAATTATTCGTATTGTATTCCATTATTAGAATGGTTGATTTCAAATATGTTTATTTATTTAGATCAATCTATTTAATATCGTCCAATAACTAAATATTTAATTTGATCCTAATAAATCTTTGATTCGACTTCATCCGTTCAACATTTTCATCTGTTCAAAAAAACAATTTAGTCAAGTTCACTGAATGGATGTAGTTAATTTTTTTTTATTTACCTTAAATATAATTTATGTAGAGTTAAAGATTTTTCTATTTGATTGAACTAATGGTCCATCTTTATTGCAACACTCATAGCAAAGGGGCGTGGGGGTAGAGAAGGTGGAGAGAGAGGAATTATATATATATATATATATATATATATATATATATATATAATTCTACACACACACAAACACACTATACATATATGCAAATGGATGTGACCTTCATGCATTTCTTTGTTCACGCGACATGCATGCAGCATTGCACACCAAATTAAACCACGGTTTAGGTTTAGTTTTGTATATATTACACTATTCGTATGTATATATTAGAAGTGTGCATTAATTTTGAGGGATTTGTTTTCGTCAAAATACGGCATTATTGAGAAAATATAGTTACAAATTGATCATTCAAAATATTGTCCATCGCTAGCCACTACGTTTTCCCATCATTCTGGGAACAGGTGAATTCCATGTCGAAAGAACGACACATCTTTAGAGGCTACCCACGAATCGGCCCATTTTTTGGAATTCTCATAAAAATCGATGCGTGCTAAGAGAAGCCATGCGTCATCTATCGAAATAAGTGATAATCGGAAGGAGTAGTGTCAGGAGAAATCGGCGGGTGGGGTACAACATCCCAGTTAGGCGCTTTTAACGTTTCCTTGACCGGTTTAGCAACATGAGGCCGAGCATTGTTGTGCTGGAAATTCACTTTGCCGTGTTTCTTCGCGTAATCTTGCTCGTGAATCATTCCAACGGCCTTCAAACGTCCGGAAATCGTTGATCGATCAACTTTCAATGATTCGGCAAGTTCTTCTTGCGTGCGGCTCGGGTTGTGATCGAGTAAAGCTTTCACTTCCTGATCTTACTTTTTCGGCTGGTCTGGACATTCCTTATCTTCCATGTCAAAATAACATTTTTTATAGCATCGAAACCAGTACTCACGTGTTGAAATCGATGGAGTATAATCAACATAAGCTTCCGACAGCCTCCGTTGACTTTCAGCAGCTTTGAATGACAGTAAAAAGCAAAGCTTGCAGCAAATCGCATTTTGTCGGCACAAAATTCGATATATTCAACGCTCCAAAAAATAATATCGTTTACAATTCGGCAAAATAACACATACCGAAAACTAAAGCCACGTGATGCTGTTTTGACATAAAGTTAGTAATATTGTGACTTGATACGACGTAGTGCTAGTTACGCTATTTCTTGGAAATTCTTTAAAATTCATGTACACACCTAACACACCTTACATAAATCGAAAAAATTACGAGAATGTGAAAAAAGTGTCCATGTAATCTCCTCTTCATTGTGTCTTGTCGATCCTCTCCTAATCGATTTAGTATTAGCTCGTTGGGTGTTATTTCTCCACTGCTTTTTAATCAAGGTCCTAGTAGACAGTTCTATTCTTCACGTACCAGGGAGCACTGAAGATCGATTGATAAATAACGAGGGAAAGCTTTCAATGAAATCATACCTTTTTCGAGTTCATTACCTTGAATGGATATCTTAAGGTAGTTCTGTAGTTTAGGTCAATTTTAGGAATTGGCGGAAATCTAAGTATGGTGTAGATATGACCTTCATGTACTGAAGCCCAAAAATTCAATTCGATTCACCGTTTAGTTCATGAGATAATTGCAATTGAATATGGGTATTTTTGTACGTGGTCCCAATACCTAATACGTAAACCGATAGGAGTTTGCTCGCATTTCTCGATATAGGTTCTAAACGCATCTTAAGATTTCAAAATAAAAACACACGTGTACGCAGTACTATTGTGGGAATGATTTTAAAAAAATGACAAACTTTGACCATAGATATCGACTTATGAAAAGTGGTAATTTTATTCCACACCGAACTCGGGCCCAACCATCTGTAACGGATCGGCAACAGTGTACACTGCAGTCAGCGGATCGGCGCGTGGTCTGGGAACTCGAAGCGTGTTTTTCTCCCGAGTTCTAGTAATTTTGAGACGCATGTGAAATAAATTTACGCTGAAAACAAATTTAATTAGTTCAATTTGTGCATGTATTTGTGTTTGTTATAGCGAATACAATTTAAGGGGCCAGCCTACTTTGAAAATTTCAAAAAGTTCAAAGCAAGCAAGTCTTGAAGAAATCGACGATAATGAACAATCAGAAGGGATTTTGTACGGTGCAGGAATTGCCGATTGAGTTTAGGTAAGAGTTTTTCATAGTATAAACTTCAAACACGTTTTTCTCCAAACAACGTTTTCAAAATCTAGCTCCATCTTATCTCTAAAACTAATAAATCGTTTCTCTTGAAATTTGAACCACATATTGTAAACATGATTCACAACAAGATGACCCGCGATGGTTTTAAAATTTTTATTTTTATCTTTTTTGCGAAGAACTGCGAAAAAAACGCTTTTTTTACTTTTTTCATTTTTCATCTGCCATTTTTTCATTTTTTGATAAAATTTTATAACTGAGGATCATTTCGTAGCTGGTGTCATACTGAATCTAATGGACTTTGATGTTTTTGTTTCAGACAAGCCGTTGCGGAGTTGTGATAGAGCTACCTAGCCCACCTATGTTTGAGGCGTTACGTTAAACTATAGTTTTTGTACTTAAAAATGAATGAAAATGAATTAAACATTTTTTTAAATGTATTTCAAGACTTTATTTATCAAGCCCAACAACTTTTATATTCATATCTTTTCCCGAGTCGAAATTTTTAGCCTCCTCTGAACCCTCGCAGGACCCATTTCTTTTGTAATACATAAGCCGCCAGCCTCCGTTGAACCTACGAAACCTCATTTGTCGAGTTCAGTGCCATGCAGAGACCTCCTCTTGGCCCACAGTAGCCTCTGCTAGACCTCCCAAACCTTCTCTCGACCCCAGTTTCAGTGAAACGTGCAGAGCACAGGCCTCCTTAACCTGCTTTCAACCTCAAACTGTTGCCTCGACCCCACCTAATCTGCTTTCGGCCCAAATTCGATATCTCCTCCATCATCATTCCATTGTGGCCTGGTCGGTAACCCGTTCGATGACGAAATTAATAAAAATACATCGTCCCCTTATCAAATTATTAGTGCAATATTAATATGCGAAAACAATCAAATTTTCTCAATATCGATTTATTATTATTTTATAGGCAATTCATAAAAGAATGCTTGTATATACAGTCTTACTCCAATTCTATCGGATTAATGGGCGTTTTCCTGTCAGAAAAAATCTCACAGGAAAATTCTTAAAAAATGTCAGTCTATCCACTATAAGCTTATGCGACGTTTTTCGTCCTTGACGTTTCTTCTTAAACCCTCTAGTTCTTGAGTTACATTGCATTATCTAGAATTAGTCTTTTTTAGCAAAAAATGAAATGACATTGCGAAAAAAATCGTACAAAACTTTATAAAAACGCAAATGGACTTCTTGCTACCCCGTTCAAGTTTATCATGGATAAACGCAACTATTTTTTTTGCATAAGTCATGCGCCTAATTCTCGATGGTCGAAAAGAAGCCGAAAATCAGTCACGTATAAAAGTGCGTACCGGGGCGAAAAGAAAATTATAAAAAAATATTTCAGAAAAGCAATATAAAGCTGAATTTATTCCCGTCAAAACGCCGTTCGGTAAATTTGGTTATCTTTTTATTTACGAAGCTATGTAACTTTTCGTGCAGCAAGAAATATTGACTATGGTGTATCCAAACTTTTAAGCGACGGTATATATTATATAATACTATATATATATATTATACTCGAAATATGTGGTTGCATTAATATATTCGAATATACACTAGCAGTCAAAAGTATTCAGACACTTCAGATAACTGCAAAACTTAATATCACTTTGGATCATTGCAAACTTATGGTAGAATAATAATTATTTTACGAAGATAGTATAAAGCTCTGTATAATTACTTAATTATATAGATCTTTATAGTATGTTCGTGAAATAATAAATGAAATGAATTATATTACTCTAACATTATTTGGCAATTATCCAGCGCTCAAAAGTTTTGCGATTATGTGGAGTGTCCGAAAACTTTTGGCTGGCAGTGTAGATCTAAATAACATATAATGTTGATATCTATATGGAACGTTAGGGTTGTTAATTATAGTCTATTTCATGTTTTACAGGATTGAAATTGTCGGTTTAGAATTCAACCTCATTCGATTTTTTCTTTATTTTTTCTTTTTGTTTTTGTTCGTTTTGTTTTTTTTGTTTATTCAATAATAAGTTGATAAATGTCGACGGCCGATTACCGTCGATTTTAAATAAAATGTTTGATTTTTCTTTGTTTTCATTTTTAGCACGTCGAAAATTTAAAAACCATTTCCACGTGTATGTATGAAGCATATTTTTATTTTTTTCCGCTAAATAATTATAATATTAACTAACCGCGTCTATTTGATTCTTTTTTATTTTAGTTAACTAGATTTTTCATAGAACCAAATTTTTCCTATTGCATTCCATCATTAAAATGATTGATTTCAAAAATGTTTATTTATAGAAAATGAATCTATTTAATATCGTCCAATAACTACATATTTTATTTGATCCTAATAAATCTGTGATTCGGTTTCATCAGTTCAACATCTTCATCTGTTCAAAAAAACAATTTAGTTAAGTTCACTGAATGGGTCTAGTTATTTTTTTAAAATTTACCTTAAATAGAATTTTCTTAGAGTTAACCTTTTTTCTATTTGATTGAACTAATGGTCCATCTTTATTGCAACACTCATATAAAAGGAGCGGGGGTAGAGAAGGTGGAGAGAGAGGAATTTTATATATATGTATATGTATATGTGTGTTTGTTTGAAAAATCTATAGCATGTTATTCGATGAAACTCTCTAATTATCACAATCATATTAACTAATGCACATAGCTTATGTGATACAACTAATAGTTAGAGGTATTCATTTGGTCTCTTATGCCATATCAGCGACCAAAATGTTATAAGCACTCGGTAGCATAGGGGCAGCGGAGCGTAGTTATGAGTAGGTAGGCTAGGTTCAAGGCGCATATAGGGCAAATATTTTCTTCGAACAAAATCATTTCTATAGGCCAGGGAATGACGAATTAGGGTGAAAAATCCTTGTGGTAAAGCTCTCAATTAAGGCGTTCATTTTATTTTCGATTTATGAAATATTTTATACATATAGTACACTTAGCTTTACAGTGTGCATTGTAAGCAAATAAAGATTAATTTAAATCTCATCTTTATTAATATATATAAATATCTTTGAAAGAAATATGATCGTAGTAGGCTGTGAGACAAGGAAAATACCTATTTTATTTAAATAGATTCTATATAAATTCATTTTTTTGTTTAGCAGTGTGCAGTAGGCCGAAAGGGGGGGAAGTAGGTTCTGCGGGAGCGCTCGCAGTAGGCCGAACTGAAGTTCCGTAGGTTCAATTGTGAACCTCACTGACCTCCTTTGAGTCAAAAAGTCTACTTTCTGCCATGCCGGAGGTTCATCGGAGGCTCTAACGCATGGTACTTTCAAACATTGTACCCTCTTTTAGATACCCAATAATCCGCTCACGCCGATTTCTGCTCGCCTTCATTTTGTGGGTTGAACGCGGCTCGAAAATTTCGACTCGGGTTATAACATCTTTTAAAAAAATCGCGAAAACAGCCTTTCTTTCGTGGCTCCAAAGTGGACCGGCCCCTTAAACTGTCGGCAAGATGTTGCAAATCTACGACCCGGCGTCCTACGACAGCGAATTTTTGTTACCGATCGTTAAGGCCTGCATAGACTACGACACTTATTGCGACACAAATGTCTGACACTAATGTCCGTTCTGTTCACACATAAGACGGTTTCGGTGTCCCAGAAAGTGTCTGTACTGTGATGTCGCTACACAAGTGTCTCAGGTGTTCACACACAAAACTACTGACACAGCTGCAGTACCCGCTCGGACGCCATGGAGAAACGCCGTGCGGCGGCAGCCGTAATTTCGTGCGCTGTTATTAAGGGGCTATACCAGTGCGACACTTTAAAAAGATCGATTTTTTTTGCCTTTTTCGACAGTTTATTCTTTCAAGAATATCATTATCATTTAAATTATATATGTCAATATCATTTTATCTAGCAAAAATCGATAGTTAAATCTCTAAACGCATTTTTCTCGAAATGAGATTTTTCAAATATGCTGACAGTGTAACTCAAATAGATCCGATTGACTTGAAATTTGAACTGAGTACTCTTGAATATATTTACTCTACAATGACGTAGGATATTTTTGATTGGATAAACATTGACGATTTGGCATTGAAAAAAACGACCATTTTGTAGGCAAGAAAAGAGACTTTTTTCATAACTACGCTATTTTGTTAGATTTTGATATTTTTAAAAAATCCTACGTCATTGTATAGGAAATACCTTCTAGTTTAACGACATTTTTTTCCTTTTTCGGTTTCAGCTAGTCAATCAGCCGGAATTATGTCAGCAGTGGAGGAACTTTTTTTTGCGCCTGCGAAGGCAGCGCATTAGTCGCTTGGATCTCAATATTTACCTATGAAAAAATTATTTAATATAGGTCAAACATATTTTTAATTTTCCAAAAGATTTAATTGAGTACTTTTCATCCAAAAAGTCCTGAAAATCACCCAAATTTCCAGCGTTCACACTGGTATAGCCCCTTAAGCTGTGTTCTTAAATTATGCATTTTTCTGTCAACTTTAGCCGATATTGTGCCAAACTGTTCCGCCAAGCATTGAAGTGCTGCCTGTTTTTTAACTCTATTTTTTATAATCAGCACAACATATTTGCCAAAGTTCAGGCAGTCCTTCCACAAAAAGTATCAAATTTTTAATGCTCTTCTTGCTCCACGTAATGGCCATTTTGATTTACCGCGGGTCGCGAGTGTCTGGATAATTTCGCGCCGGTTCGAAAACTTGGACACTGCCGCAGACACTCCGACACAACCTGTTCACACGGCGCTCGACGCGACACCTAGCGAGATGTCGCAATAAATGTCCCGAGATCAGACAGTGGTGTTCACACACAGACACTCGATGTATACATTGAGTGTATATATCAAAGTGTCGTAGTGTAAACCTACCTTTAAGGTTATGGTTATTCTCATCGCGTTTAGCCGCATTTGCTTAACACATGTCTGCCATAGCTTTCGGTCTTTTAGCAAGCGCCTTTTTTCTTGTAAACTTTCCTTTGTATCGCATTTGGGTTGACATTTCCAGCTTTTATTTATATCAAATATTTCAGCGACAGACGGATCGTAGGAAGCTCAACGCTATGACTGCAGGAAAATCGCGCTGTTGCCACGATTACAGCGCCGCTTTCTAGACGAGTATGAGACCTATCTATGCATGAGGTGCGAATGTGTAGGACATAAAGAGGCTCTGTCAAAACTTTACAACCAACAGCATTGTTGGTTGTAAAGTAAAAAACTTTACAACCAACGTGTACCTACAGAACTACCTTAAAACAAAAGGAAAAAATAGTGGGCTTGAAATTTTGAAAAACAGCAAAATATCTTTGTGTATGTTTGATCGATTTTTAGAATTATTTCAATTACACGCTTCCTTGCAACATACATTAGATCCAGGTATAAATTTAGGAGTCTGAAGCCCGCATTCCATTTATACGTCAGTAACGATTGGAATGTTTTATCATCTACCTGAGATAAGCCGAGAGAACGTGCACGTCTTGACAAAAAGGGTCGAGGATTTTGTCGACTCATTCACAAACAGATAAATAGACGAATTGATCGATTTTGATCAATGTTCTCTTCTGGATCTCCTGAACACGCAATCCCCAATTGTTTCGCTCATTTTTCAGTCGGTATATACCGTGTCTGAATACAAAAGGAGCAGCCGATCAAATTCCCATATTTACAAGTAATTTGCACCTCAATTTGCAAATTCTTGAGTGTCAAATCATGGCTTTGTGAAATTCAATTCCGAAGTCATTTAAATCGCAATGAGAATTTGTTCGCGCTGAAATTTCACGAAGCCACTGGAAAAAAAAACTTTTTTAACGTTCTTCTAGATAGTATGTCTTATGATACTTTCATTCTGAAAAATTTCGGAAAAATACGTTTTTGTGTATTGAAAACAAAGTATCGGCGCACTCTGAACCAAGTTTTCGTTATCAAAGCCTTGTGGTGCTTTGTACGACGTTCGAGCAATAGCGAAAATCTGTCGTTATGTTTACCAATCCTGTGACGATTGAATCCTGTAACGATAAAGTTTCTCTGGCGTTACATGCAGGTAGGTATACGTATACATGGATATGCAAATACTCATATATATATATATATATATATATATATATATATATATATATATATACATAGAATAATGTTGCAGAGGGTCCAGCAGTCGATGCAGACTGTTATGCGATTACACTCCGGTGCCCAACTCCTGCTAACGAGGCGAATTGCCACTGACATGTGAAAGCTTTCCTCACGGAATCGTTCCAAGTTCTCTCGTATTTTCTCGTCTTTCTCACTGTATACATATACATTATACCATATTATCGGCTATATTTCAGTCCAAAGTCCCGTACGCCAGGTCATAGATTTTAGTTTAATGATTTCCGCCAGACAATGACTCGTTCGGGTCAAAATAGCATTTCGAATGCTACTACTGCTCGATGCAGGGGACGTTCGATCTGGTCCTTGTACACGTTAAAGGGAGTTCCACGTCCTCTCCACCGCACTCGAACTCGTTCCAACGAATTCCCCGGATTGTTCTGTTCCGAGTGAAAGCATATTCACCGGGGAAAACGCGTTTATTGTTCCACCACGAAATCCCAATGGTATCAAAAGTGCGATACAATTATAAACATATATTCAGACGTTAAATTGTAAATGAATAATTATACAAATATATTATTGTGCACAATTGTGCAGGTACACTACCGGTCAAAAGTTTTCGGACACTTCAGATAATTGCAAAACTTTCGATCACTTTGGATAATTGCAACATTATATTAGAATAATAATAATTCAGTATATCGAGCTGTATGGTATCTTCGTCGAATGACAAATTAAATGAATTACACTACTCCAAAGAATTGAAGGAACAGAACATTTCTGCAATTTTTAAAAGTGTTTTTTGAAGCGCTGTATCTGTGTGAAAAATGGTCGTACTGCGATGAAAAAAATGCATTTTGACGGTTGAAGTTTCTAGTTTCGAGATATTTTGGCAAAACATTTTTGTGAGCTACGGTATTTATTCAAGTTTTTCGATTTGTTTTCAAGGGTCCACTGGCTCGGCAAATTCATTTTAAGTTAAATCAATGTATAGGTCATTTAGCTTGTTCATTCAGCTTCAATTTTGTTTTTTTTTGGTCTCTCTACGTCAATTTTTAGCTGAGATACCCGACTTTGAATGAAAAAAGATATTTTTGTCTTTGATCATTCATATCTCAGAAACCTCTCTCTGTGAAAAGATTGCACAGAGAATTAAAAGGCAGCTTTGAAAACTTGAACACATTTTCTACAAGATATTTTCATTGATTTTTGAACAAAAATTCTCCCCTCAACATTAATGTGAAAAAAGTACAAGAAAATGACTTTTTATGGTTTTCCAGTAAACGTACAACTACGTTACAAATATTGATAGAAATACTCATGTCGCCAGATTTTTTTTCAGCCCAACGGATCCCCAATAGCCCTGTATATTTTCAAATTGATCCATCGAACCGTTTTTCCGGACCGATTGATCAAAGTTTAAAAAAACAATTAAAGGAACAGATGTATTATTCTTATACATCATGTAATCATTATCAAAATTAAAAAAAAAACTAATTTTTTTTCGACTTTTTTCACAACTTGACCCTAGTCGTTTATTAAATTAAAAAAAAATCGAAAAGTTGATCGGTGCAGTTATTTTCAAGATATCGTGGTCACCGATTTTGAAAAAGTAATTTTGAGAAAAAACGCGTTTAAATTTCGTTAAATTTTGAACGGATCGACTAAAAGTTTTCAGAGAATATTTTCGAATATTATATTTTAAGAATCCGTCGAAAACGAAAAATCGATATTTTTGACAACTTCACCTAGCGTTGTGTGTCCAATTTTTTAAGTGGATTAACTAAAAAAACTTTGGCCCGATAGCAAAGCTCGAGTCACTTGGAATTTAATATTGTAAAAAAAGAAAGCATGAACCTTTTGTTACACTGTAAAATCTCTGCCTGAAAAAGGCTGCTCAAGGTATTTTTTTTCTTCGTTTCTCCACGATTTACGATACGTCACGCATCGAGGCTCGCTAGTGTCCGTTGCGACACCGACTTGGTTTTAAAGGGCTAAGCTCCGAAGTGAACGCAACGAGGGGCGATCCCCCGGTATTGGCTTCGAAGTACGACAATGTGTGTTACAATACATCCGGACCTTTAAAGAGTCCGACGCGAAGAACAACGTCTTGGTCACGCCCGGTGAGTAGGGTGATCGTTGCTGGGTGTTCCGGTGGCTTGTGGGGGCCCCCTGCAGGTGGACCGCGCGCTGCTGGTCGTCAGTTTTCGTACCCTCACGCCCCCTCGATGTCTTTCCTTTCGTTACTTATCTCTCGATCCCCCTGTGTCTACCTTGCTTCGTGTGTGTCTTTAACGCATGAGGCCCTTTCTTAACGATTCCTTTCCGCGTGCATGCACTTTACCGCACTTTCGACACACACGTATGTAGCTCGTCCCGTGCCTTACACGTGCCGACCGTTTCCGCTCAAGTATATCCCATACATATAGACATACACGTACGGGTCTTCAACATCGTCAAACCAAAATTTCGTCAACCGTCTTTTCGTGCTCTGTGCGACAGACGACCGTCTTGGGGCACTAGCCGTAACGGCAAGATAAGAACAACGCAAGAATAACGTTCCTTGGCGAACTGCTTACAAGTTGAAATTTTTGGAAATATCGAATTTTCGTTTTCGACGGATTCTCAAGATGTAACATTTCAAAAATATTCTCTGAAAGTTTCAAGTCGATCCGTACATATCTGAGGGAGTTACGAGCGTTTATAAGTAGGTTTCGCGGATCGGCGAAGTTTAAGGGGCTGTACCAGTGTGAACGCTGAAAATTTGGGTGATTTTCGGGAATTTTTTGGAAGAAAAGTACTCAATTACATGTTTCGGAAAATTAAGAATATATTTAGCTATAAATGACCTATATTGCATATTTTTTTCATAGAAAAATATTGAGATCCAAGCGACTTATGCGCTGCCTTCGGAGGCGCCAAAAAAAAAGTTCCTCCACTGCTGACATGATTCCGGCCGATTGAGTAGCTGAAACCGAAAAAGGAAAAAATGTCGTTAAACAGGAAGGTATTTCCTGTACAATGACGTAGGATTTTCGAAAAATATCAAAATCTAACAAAATGGCGTAAGTATGAAAAAAGTCTGTTTTCTTGCCTATAAAATGGTCATTTTTTTTCAATGCCAAATCGTCCATTTTCATCCAATCAAAAATATCCTACGTCGTTGTAGAGTAAATATATTCAAGAGTACTCAGTGAAAATTTCAAGTCAATCGGATAATTGCTCTTTGAGTTACAATGTCAGCAAATTTAAAAAATCTAATTTCGAAAAAAAGGCGGTTAAAGATTTAACTATCGATTTTTGCAAGATAAAATGATTAGAGATACGGCCTTGAAATTTTTACAGGATATTCTTGAAAATATAAACTGTGGGAAAAGGCAAAAAAATCGATTTTTTGAAAGTGTCGCACTGGTATAGTCCCTTAAAAGGTCAGAATGATGCATTTTTTTTTCTAACAACACAATGGTTGGAATAAATTAATTTTTTTCCCAGCATATTGTACACATGTTTGTGGTTACAATGTAATTTTTTCGGGAGAAAATCTTTCAAAGCGCTCGTGCCCGTGCAGAAATTTTGACCGGGATACCCTATGTCCGATCAAATCCCGATCAGGATTTGTCATGGATTCCCCTAAACCGGATCCCGGTTAGAATCCAACTTGCATCAGTATCGGCATGTGTACGACGACGATGGCATCATTTAAAACATTTTGGCGTCGCGTGTATTTTCTGTATTACTATGGAATTCCTATCTATAGATAGGAATTACATAGTAATACCGAAAATACACGTGATGCCAAAATTTTCAAAATTATGCCATCGTCGTCGTACATATTCCGATACTGATGCAAGTTGGATTCTAACCGGGATACCGGTTTTGGGAAATAAGTCTCTGTTTATACCCACCGACATGTCGGTGGGTATAAACATGTATTTAAGACACATTAAAATCAAATTCACAATGATTAGATTAAAATTTACACCAACCGTGAGTTCTTACGTATTTCGAGAGAAAACATTTCGTCGAGGCAAAGAAATTTTTGCACATAAAGTTGTGAGTTTCAAATATTACATTATAAATATGAAAAAAAAATTACAAAATGAGTTGTGAATTTCCTCAAGTTGGAGAAAATAAAAATCGAATTCACGACAGCTATATTAAAATTTACACCACAACTGTAAACGTATTTTGAGAGAAAACATTGTGTTGAGGCAAAGAAATGTTCGCACAAAAAGTTATGTGCAAAAATTTCTTTGCCTCGAGGCAATGTTTTCTCTCAAAATACGTACGAACTCACTTTTGGCGCAAATTTTAATCTAATCATTTTGAATTTGATTTTAATTTGTCTTAAATACGAAAAAATTCACAACTAATTTTGTGAATTTTTTTGTATTTATAATTTCTTGTCAGTACATTTGCATTCACACATTTTGATGTGAATTTTTTTTAATTCGCATCAAAATCTCGCGATGAGCCCGATCTGCCATTTGAATCTTTGGACAAATTTTTTTTGATTGATAGTTTAATGCACCAAAACTTTATAAATGTTATTTATTTTTATAATAAATTTAACATGTCATAATTCCATTTTTGACATTGTATTTCAGCCTGTATTCACCCGTGATCCTTCCCAGATTCCTCAATGATTCCATGGGGAATCTATTTAGAGTCATTAAAGGATCCGGTTCTGGATCCCTAATGGAATCCAGTTTACGGATCTTACATTTAGTCTTCGAATCTGATCCGATATCGGACTAGATCCCGACTGGGAGCCCGGGATACAAGTCAGAATCCAGCTGTATCCCTGCCAAAATTTCTGCACGGGTGGTGTTGCAGTTGGCGTTGCAGTCCTCCAGCGGCGAGGCTCGAAACTCTCCCAGGCTCAAATGTGATCTAAAACGAAAACGAACATTTTTTTCTTAAAATATATCCAACTGGCTATGGGCTCACGATCCACTTTTCGAAATTTCGAAAAATACGAAAAATCACAGCATCTGCAATGAAAATCTCATTTTTCTCTTGAAAAACAGCATGCTGAAGTCATTGTTATTAACAAATCGTTCATCCAATTAAAACATGCGATCGTGAACCGAAAATTACTACTGTTTGAACGCTAACTGTGCAAATTCAAGTCAACAGTGCGAACGTTTCTCGAGATATCAATCCCGTCGTGTTAAGATATGTAGGTTCGAGATAATCGCGTTCAAAGTCGGCGGATCGCGGTAAACCCGACGCACACTGTTCGATTTTTTGAAGTTGCCAGAGATACACCCTTAGGCGTTTTCTCGAAATGACTTTCGCAAAATCCTTAATCACGTCATCTAGAAAATTACTGCTTGGACGAAGGATTTTTTTATCAATGAAAATAGAGCGTTTTTTACAGAAAATCGACACTTTCTCGTGGGTTTGCAGGCATTTTGTCAAAAATCAATTTTTTTTAAATCCTTCGTCCCAAGCACTAGACAATTTCATGAAAAAACTAAATGCGTTTTATTTTATTTTTATTTTGAATGGTTTATTTCCGAGTAGCAGTGGTCACCGCGAAAGACGTTTGTCAATCACCGGTCTACACAAACCATTGTACTTACTACATTTATAAATATTTTTCAACACAGAAATTGTAAAAATACTTAAAACCATACTCTTTGATGTAACGAAGAAAGTTAAAAGACTGCACACGTTTGCCCCTAAAAAATCACAAAAGTTCCTTTCTTTATGCATATTTTTTTGTGCGAAGAAATTATTGTTGCCGAAGACAGGTTGATTGACCTCGACTTTTAAATGACACCCAGATGTCTCGATGACTAAATTGCCGCCTCAATTGTTAAACACCTGTCCCGTCTTCTAAACTGCATTTTCAAAACTGGTGTGATGGAAGCTAAAATAATTATCGACCGATTCTGATGAAATTTTGTATAAATATTTCTACCTTCATTGTCCCTCCTTCAGCTATATTTTATTTATTTTTTGTAGAAACGTAATTTTTTCATTGCAAAATGTTTTTTTTTTTCGGAAAATTCAATCTTTTTGTCTCAAAGCGTACGACTTCATCAATTTTTAACATTTCTCAATTTTCCTTGGTTCAAATTCTGCGTATGAGTGTTAATAATAGAAAAATCTTCGTTGGTTTTTTTTTTAGATTTATCCCGCCGACGCTACGTATCACGTCGTCTGACAACATCCACCGCAACCCGTTTAGAAAGCCGTGCCATACCACCGCTATTTTTAAAGACGATAAAAACCATGTAACAACCAAAAGTAGTAATAAAACAAACTCTAAGTTTCAAGAATGGTGAACAAATTTTTCCTTTAAAAAAAATCATGAGATTAAGCCATTTTTTCCTCGCCTGAAGGTATCTCCCCCCTTACGGAGTCAGCGTAATGTGAACGTAAGTATGACATGCATGAAGGAGATAGTGGGTTTGGTCAAGAAGAATAAGAAGATATGAAATACGAGAGAAGGAATAGAGAAGTCAAATCGTTAATTCACTCACAATCAGTGATTTGAAGGGTAGCGTTGCCGTAGCTAATGAAAAATAAACTGCACCAATTGTGGAGTGACAGCATTCGAACAAGTAAGGGGCCGTATGCAAATTATGTAACGTAATTGGGTGGGGTGGGGGGGAGGCAGGGTTTGCATTACGTCACGATTTTAAAATTGCCAGAAATAGCAAAATTTCTGCATATTCAAGTTTTTAAATTTAAACCTCGCGTGCAATTTTACCGTGGATAGCTCACAGCTTTCTATACGCAATGTCAGTTAAGGGGGAAAGTCACCGTGCAAGAACTTGCACAGTAACTTTCCCACATCCCCCAATCAAAATTGGGAGAAATTTTTTTTAAATATAATTCTTGAAATTGCTTGTATTGAAAAATATGATGGCAACATTTTTATTCACAAGTCCGAAAATTAACGAAGTTATATTCACTTTAGTGAGAACAGGTAGCGCGACCGGTTAGTGCCCTCAGTCCCTACAGGTGCGGCATCGTTTGCAATAGATAAAGTACAGGCTCTTATTATTTTGTGAACTATCATGAAGATGAAGAACCGTCATATCGCCCGCGAGTAGATACTTCAATGTGAGTAATCAATATTCTAGAAAAAAACATAACTTTATATCAAGAAATACGGAACTTTCAGTGCGCTTTTCACGAAACTAGTTTTTTCGACCTTGTCCGAGCGAATACTTAAAAACTAATCAACCGATTTTCAATTTTTTCAAAACATTTTTGTAATCGCAGTGACTAAGGTTGTACGTATCGGCGTTTTATACATTTGATAATTACTCTTTTTAAAGACTGCTTGTATACACAAAAATGGCCTTGAAAATAGAAAAAAATGTCCAGACTGTCGGCATTCTGTAAAAAAAAACCCAAATTAAAACGGCTACGCATAACGATAGCTACATTTGTATAGATGTCGATAAATTGTTGACTTTCAATTTACAGATAACCTTTCATAAAGATATCGATGGGACAATGGAGAGAAATTATTTTTTTCGTCGTCAATTCAAGGCGTATATCTCGGTTAATTTTAAGGATTTTGTCATAAGAATTGGTATAAAACTAGATTAATATATACTTCATAAAATGAGTATAAATCCGATCCTCTCATAATTAGTTATGTCTATGAAAAAAATCGCAATTATTGACGACAAAGCATCCGTTACGTAACGGAATGGGGGTGAGGGGTTCTGGCCAAGCGTTACGGTCCCGTTACGCGGGGGAGGGGGGAGGGGTGTTGGGAAATTTTGCGTTGCGTAATTTGTGTACGCCCCCTAACTGGAAAACCCTCTTGTAACGGATGCACTCCGAAAGGTATACATCTCCTCGCCAGGCAACCCACGTGGCGTGTCTCATTTCTTTCTTTCTTTTTATCTCCCCTTTCGTTATACCTTACTACTTGGAGAGCATTGCCTAAGGGATAGAACGAGACCAAAAGAAGAAGAAGCTATTAAATTGGTTCTGGGCATGTATGCACGCTCCTCGATATCACCCACGCGCCAGCTGTCGAAACATCGGGCTTGGATTCTTTCTTTCACTCACTCCCCTCGCCCCGCCACATTCTCCCCTCAATTGTTCTCGTTTCGAGTCCCTGATATTACTTTTATTTTCCATTCTGCACTATCTTGTTTGTAATCATTGTATAAAATATATTACATACATTATACATACATTATACATATTTGTAATTGTAGAAATTGATGAAAAGTTATTGACGTACCAATTGGGGGAAAAAAAAAGATTGGAAGCTGCAACCGCACTTTGTTTATATAAATATATTAATTCATTAATATGAACGTGTTAATGGTTTACGGGTCGATGAAACATTCAAAGAGTTATTTTGGACGTTACCTTTCTAATTAATCATTTTTGTTCGTTCGCTCTATTTGGCAAAAAATATCTACACCCAATATATATGTATACGTCTGTCTCAAGCTTCAAAATAAATATTCAGAAATATTTTTATTTAAAACATATTTCAGATATTTAGATTCAGAGAGAATATTTACACGTCTAGAAAAAAAGGGATCACCTACCAAGAGGAATATCAGATTACTCTCGTACTAAATCCAGATTTTGAGTGATTTATAGATTAAAGGAATATTTAACAATTTGAAGTAGGACACCACTGTGACGGGCCGAATAAGGTCGTTTTTCCGATATTTTTTGTCTACTAGATTATTTATTTGCGATTAGGCAAAAAGGTAAGTTAATAAGCATATATTAAACTTATTTCGTGTACATATTTATTTGTAAAAAATAAAAAATTAACAAGGTTATTGATGATAGAGTCTTTGTAGAAAAAATGTGGTCCAACGACGGGATCAATCACTTGACAATGGTTGGCCTGGAAAAAATAAGAAAAAAAGTTTTATAATCTATGTAGTTCTTGTTGTAATTAGCCATTTGTCGAGAAAAAGTATCACGAAAAACGGCTACAACGATATCTACTACAATTACGGAAAATTTGTTTTTTTTTTAATTGAAAATCGGCCAGCTATAGCTAAAGATATGATTTCGGCCAGATCAAGGAAAGTCGTTTGGAGAAAAACTCGATTAAAAGTTTTAGTAAGTAGTAGTAAGTTTAGTAAATAGTAACTTGGTCAATATCCAATATTTAACTTGAACATTTTTTCACATATTCTTGAATATATATACTTAGAAAAAATGCACGAAAAAAAATCGATTTTTTTACCCACCACAGTGGTGCCCTTAAGGGGAACATTATTTTTTCAGGCGTTCTTCTGTTTTTGCCCCATTGGGTACAAAACATTGAGATGAACTGTATAAACACTTTAACGCTCTCCGTTAAATATTTCGAAATATTAAGATTTCAACAATATTTGGGAAATTCAGATTTAGAGCATGTATCCAGAAATACACGAAGATTACGTGGAGATGTAGAGTAATTTGCTCAATAATGATAGTACCGAAACAATAAAATAATGTAGTCTGGAAATAATGGAACACAAGCTACTTGGCAAGAAGGAAGGACGAATAGGAACGAATTAAAAAAAAAAGAAACGAATCCGTGTAATTCGGTGTGAGGAACGGGAAGCGGTTAGGTTGGAGTGCAAGATATGTAGAGGATGTAGGAATCCACGGTCTGTTGGACTACTGTACCCAAGCATTTACTACCCCGGAGTTTGTCCGACGGAGAGACGGTTGAGCCGGGTCTAAGCCCTCCCATGCAAGATATTCACCGTCCTCGAGACCAATTGAGTCTTACGTGCAAGCCTTGCTTAACGTATATTCACCATACTCCTAGGGTGTACAACTTGACTTTGGCTCTCTCCACATTAGGCACAATAGAGCGGGTTCAAGATCCCAATGAAGATACGAAATTGGCATTGGTACAACGCTATCTTGCACGAGGTCTTATCAGACGAGGACCATCTTTATCTTCCAATAACCTTGACGGGTTTCCCTTGTATCACACCTATCCACATGGATAGACACCTTCGGGATAATGCTTCGTGACACGGAAAGATGACCGAATCTTGCGGAAAGAAGCGATCCGTCTAGGTGACAGTTACGTATGTCTTCAATAACACATTTGTAATGTAAATACCAAGAATGGTTGTGAAAAATAATAGCTAATAGGAGAAGGGTATGAATATCATTTTTTTAAATAAAAACCAAGCTAGAGAATCATTGACTAATTCGGACGAACAGTGTTGTCAAAAATTAAATTCCGCAATATTTCATTTGAACTTGATTCGAATATCAGGCTAGGTTTGATTTTGTCTGGATTGGATCATTTTAGAGTCAATTTTAGCCGCAAGAGATATAGCAACATCCGCATACTCGATGACTGCACACGTACATGTGAGAAAACCTCTAGTGACATTAGGGGTCTTCTCACTTTAGACTCTAAAAAAAGGCTAGTTTCATGCATTTTTTTAAATAGGTTTATATTATACATATTGATGTAAAAGTTGTTACACTTAATAAATACAATTTCGAAAATCATTTTAAAAATTATTTATTCACGTCACTATTTATAGACGAAAAGGGCAGTTGAAAAAATTGTAGGTTTGCGCTGTTGATAAAATCTCGGAGATGGATCATGCGAAACAAAAAAATCAAACGGTTTTAGATTCAGTATGTCAATGGCCATAGCGCATATCATACGATTCTTAACATATACAAAAATAACAAAATGGCGGACATTTTTCGAAAAAATAAAAAAAAACGTTTTTTTCACCCTTGTTGGTCAAAAATAGTAAATATCAAAATTTAAAAAAATCCCTGATATGCGCTGTAGCTACGAGTATAGTTGTAAATAATATGTGGTTTCGACGATTTTATCAAGCCGTCGAAAAACGTTGTTTCGAGAAAAACGCGTTGAAAGTTTGTTTGGGTTACATAAATACATATATTAAAAAAATATATATTTCGAAAGTGTATTTATTAAGGGGTTAGGCCATTCTAGAGGCCGAAAAAATAGGCTTTTTACGGATTTTTTTTTTCAGACAAACTACAAAATAAATCGAGCTTACAAAAGGGTGTTCATCGTAGATATCAGTGACTGTATACAATAATTTTCTTAAAGCGATTAATTTCAAAATGGCGGCTTTGCAGCAATTATCTCGAAACTGCACTTTTTAAGATGGCCGGACACATAACTCACACAATTTTCAACCGATTCACTTGAAATGTTGAATATATCTTGAAAAATACATTGTCTATCGAAGTACGCACGGTTTTTTTTATATTGCATAGTTCATTTGTTATTAACAATCATCTGACGAAATATTTCACTTTCCAAAAACTTGCCTAAAAAATACATTGTCTATAGAAGTACGTAGGATTTTTTTTTATATTGCATAGTTCATTTGTTATTAACCATTATCTAACGAAATGTTTCACTTACTAAAAAATTTCCTAAAAATCGTCAGATAATTTTTAATAACAAATGAACTGTGCAATATAAAAAAAGTCCTATGTACTTCCATAGACTACGTATTTTTCAAGACATATTCAAAATTTCAAGTGAATCGGTTGACAATTGTCTGAGTTACGTTTCCGGCCAACTTAAAAAATGCAGTTTTGAGATAAACGCTGCACAGCCGCAATTATGAAATTAATCGCTTCAAAAAAATTATTGTATACAGTCACTGATATGCATGATAAAAACCCTTTTTTGTAATCACGATTTATTTTGTAGTTTTTCTGAAAAAAAATCCCCAAAACGCCTATTTTTTCGGCCTCTAGAGTGGCCTAAGCCCTTAAGTGTAACAACTTTTATATCAATATCTATCATATAAACTCATCAACAAAGTTCATGAAAATAGCCGTTTTTTGCGTCTAAAGTGACCCCTCAAATCACGAGAATAATTATGAAAGCATGTATGCCTGATGGAAGAAACATTTCAAGGCTACAACATTAAAAAAAAATAACTATCGGGTTGCACAAAAAACATTTTGCCATGTGTTCAGTCTTCTTCGATTCTAAATTTCTTGTCAACTTTGCCAAGACTATTCCAATCGTGCGCAATTTCAATCGACACCAAGCGATCACTGCAGTCCCACAGATCTCTGCCAAACAAATTTGTCCCATTTTTCACCCGCGCCATATCCGCCGTGTTCGGTACATCGAACCCTTCGGACAGACGTTTGGCACGAATTCGTAATGAGTCGAAGTGATCGAAGCGGACAGTTCCACACACGAAGTCCTGTTATAACATTGCCCCGAGCATTGCGACAGAGGGGTCTAACGCGTTGGTCGATTGATACACGCACTGTGTATGAGCTCATGATGTCCCTACGTTGCATTCAATGTCCTTCCCTCTCCTCCTGCCCCTCGCCCCTCCCCATCCTTCGTGCAGGATTATCAGGGTCACGGTAACAGTGGATCAGGGTCGACTATCGGTAGGGTTTGAATTGGTGCGTGAGCGGGGGTGTTGCTTTCCGATACCTCGATAGATGTATAGTCACCAATACATTCTCTCTCTCTCTCTCTCTCTCTCTCTCTCTCTCTCTCTCTCTCTCTCTCTTTCTCTCTCTCACTCCATCCCTCTCTAGCCACCCTCTGATAATGATATTATGACTCGCCTGATTGTGGAAATAAACACCCAGTCGGCTGGTGAGTGAGAGCGAAAACATGCATCGCTACATCACTCGACAAACACCCCTTTGTATGCATGTATACACTTGCGTCAAAATAAAAGGTCGTAACTCTTAATAATCGTGGGTGATAATCGTGTCAATTAAGCCAGTTTGTTCCATCATAATCGATACACGCACATTGATCCATGCACGCGTATAGGTGCAAGTGGATCTGGTGTGGGATGCTCCGGGTGTCGCGATCCGTTTACTACAGTAACGCTGCTTCATTAGGCCTATTAAGCAGGCATCCACGGGGCATAATTGCTAGCAAATCGATCGATTCTGCGGATCCATGCCCCAATGACGCATCTATACATGTGTGCGGTAGAATCTATGTCAACGCGCAACAAAGGATATGTACGATTTTTTTTGTCATTGTACATGTCGAGCTGAATGGAGACGTCAATTATATGGTTACGTATGATACCCAGTGTCCCATAGGCGTTGATTTGAGCATTGTTTTGCAAATTGCTCCCGAAATCGGTGACTTTGGGGCTCACGTGGTACTAATTGGGAGGTAATGATGTAACGAAATGATCGGCACTTCCATAAGTCTTAAAAGATCTTATACCGCAGCCCTTTATTTCAATTACGAAACGCTAGTGATAGCCGTGGAGTCATGGTAGGAATTGCACGATTGTACTACTATTCTCTTATCTTGTTTTAGTTTGTCCATTTTTCCAAGCTAGTGTTTTAGGATTTTAGCCTTCCTTTTGATCGAAATCGACACGCTGGTATTGAGCTTTCGAGTCGTCGATGTTGTTAGCAATGGAATCGTTGCAATTTCATAGCTTTCGGGACGGGCAGGCCTTCACCTCGTGGAGGTTAATCTAGTTTTAGAAATACAGTCGCATAAGCCGTTCATCAAACTCTCACTTCGAATCACCACTTTGCCTTGGATACCGGGGATCACCGAATACATAAGAAACGAAGATCGTTCATTTCGAGACTACGCCATGATAATCTTGACCATTCCTAGCTAGCAACAAGGCGTAGGATCTCTTAAGGGGGCAGTCCACTTTGGAGCCACAAAAAGGCTATTTATGCGATTTTTTTTGAGGATTTTATAAAAGATTTGAATATAAAAGTTGTTGGGCTTGATAAATAAAGTCTTGAAACACATTTTGAAAACAATTTAAATCATTTTTATTCATTTTTAAGTACAAAAATTATAGTTTAACGTAACACCGCAAAAATAGGTGGGCTAGGTAGCTCCATCACAACTCGGCAACGGCTTGTCTGAAACAAAAAAATCAAAGTCCATTAAATTCAGTATGACACCAGCTACAAAATGACCGGCAGATATAAAGTTTTATGAAAAAATAAAAAAATGGCAGATGAAAAACGAAAAAAGTAAAAAAAAACCCGTTTTTTCGCAGTTTTTCGCAAAAAAAAGAGAAAAAATCAAAATTTTAAAACCATCGAGGGTTATCTTGTTGCGAATTATGTTTATAATATGTGGTTCAAATTTAAAGAGAATCGTTTTATTAGTTTTAGAGATACGATGGAGCTAGATTTTGAAAACGTTGTTTCGAGAAAAACGCGTTTGAAGTTTATACTATGAAAAAATCTTACCTAAACTCAATCGGAAATTCCTGCACCGTACAAAATCCCTTCAGATCGCTCATCATCGTCGATTTCTTGAAGTCATGCTCGCTTCCGATTTTTTTAAATTTCCAAAATGGACTGGCTCCTTAATCTTAATCTGAATATATTAACAATGAGGGCGTCATAATGCTCAATTGCCACTATTCATTTCGCCATAACTGAGTACAAATATGTTCATTAGACTGATTCAAAAACAAATTTTTTTTCTGGATTCTCGTGCTATTGTTGTGCACTGATAAAACAAAATTTCTCTAAAAAGATGGGCGCGGTCACTCAATTTTTAGAGGTGGCTATCTCGACTTTTTTGTATTTGAATTTTTTTTAACGAACGTATTGCATTTAAACATAGTCATGGCTTCGGATTACGGATAAAAATCGGAAAAGTTTTGAGTTTGTTCTTTTACAAACATAACAGAGAAAAACTGACCATACGTCGAAGTGCACACGAAACGATGAAAGAAATTTTCGAACAATGGAAATGTGCTGAAATTCCAACGCGTCGATTGAATAACGCAATCTTGAAATCAATAAAACTCCATCTAGTCTGGAAACAACTTTTAAAAAATCGAGTTAAAAAGAATTTGCCGTCACAAATATCGAAGGAGCGTAAATTTAAGAGAGATTTGGACAAACTGTTCAACGTTGCACATTTTCTTTCTGCCCAAAATGTTAACGAACTTGAGAATGGCTGGGAAGAAATGTAAATGAGTTTGAAGATAATATAAGCGTAGCATTTTGAAAATGTAAATATACGATTTATGAATAAAAGCTTATAATTTAATTTTTCGTAAAAAGTGCAAAATGTTAATGCGTATAAATAAATCTACATGAATAACGAGAGTAGTATAGACGCCATTATTGATCTACCTGGATTTGAATTGTGAATATTGCACCCTTTCCAAATTGTTAGAGTTTATTTTTGTTACGAAAAAGCTGCTGGATGTGATTTTTATCCGTAATCCGAAGCCATGACTATGCTTAAATGCAATACGTTCGTTAAAAAAATTCAAATACAAAAAAGTCGCGATAGCCACCTCTAAAAATTGAGTGACCGCGCCCATCTTTTTAGAGAAATTTTGTTTTATCAGTGCCCAACAATAGCACGAGAATCCAGAAGGAAATTTTTTTTTTGAATCAGTCTAATGTTCATATGAAATAAACTCTTTCTTCAGGGTCGTAATGGGCGGTGGTTCGTTCTCCGTCACTTTGACATGCGTTCAACAATCAATGAATAACGCATAGCTTATGGAGTCACCGAGACAATCAAACGATGATTCTAGCCATTGGGTAAAAAGTGCAGAATCAGCAGAGAGAGAGAGAGAGGCGGTTCGTTCTCCATCACTTCGACATGCATTCAACAATCAATGAACAGCACATAGTTGATGGGCTTACTGAGATAACCGAGCCGTGATTCCAGTCATTGCGTAAAAAGTGCAGAATCAAGAGGGATGAAGAAAGAGTGAATAATTTTATCGAAACAGGCGTGATAAATGTAAATTACCGCATGTGTCCATTAATGAATGACCGATTAATTGGCGATATGTTTAACGGTAATGCAACAAATACTATGGGACAAATACTTACGGGGCCTATATTCACGTACACCCTGGACTGCGAGCTCGAGTTCGTGGATGTGCGTTATGTACTGACGGTTAATACAAATACTCTGTGTGATATAACTACCCATATGTGTTCATCATACAATGCACACGCAGTTATACGTTCTCTACAGCACATGAATGCAGTACGCAACAGGCATGTAGCTCCCTGGAACCGGAGTTTCTCTTCGTTGTAATCCTTGCTGTCCCGTCGCTCGATATATCGATTATTACATTATCCATGGTATGGCGTAACACATGTAACCTGCGAGTATTAGTGTAGAAAATTATGCAGCAAATCAGTGGGAGGGTATGCTTTGAATAACTAATACGAGTTGAGGGGTGTAGGAGGTAACATACCGACCGTACTGTTCAACAACCAATTGGGCATTTAAAAATAATACTTGCTCTTCCAGGCCGATTTTAAAATTCATCGGGATATCCTTGGAAACATATGATCATTGGTTGGTATACAGGAGAGCTCTACGGGTCTGCAATCATTGGAGGAACAAGTGCAGCTTTACAATCGTTTATCAAGATACTAAATAATTGTATTGCTGGGGCTCGCGGTTTTATAGAAAACTGATGATATTTATATACGTGTGTATGTATGTGGGGAAGCAATGTTTAAAACGTATTATACGTATGCGCCCCTTAAGGCGGAATATACATTTACAACGATCAAAAAATCGATTTATTTTTTTTTCTTTTTTAAACGATAGAACTATACATGTAGAATATTGTTCCAAAGTTTCAAAGCGAAATTCGAAAAACTTCAAACGTTACAGCCCGTCAACGCTGTGCCCCACCGCTCGGATTCGGAGCGGGCGTGAACTTCAAACGCGTTTTTCTCAAAACTGCATTATCGAAATTGGCCTGCAGGATAACTTAAAAACTATTAAGCCGATTGAGTTGAAACTTGGTAGAAATATTGATAATATTGGTACCTTCTACTTGACGAAAATTGTTTTTGAAAAATTGGAAAAAAAACTATTTTTTATTCCACATTTTACAGAAATGTTGCGTGAAATGTTGATTTTTTTTGTGAATGCGTGCCGTTTTCTCAAATTTGCATTTTCTTCATTTTAATTACCGTCACATAGAAACTATACATGTTCTAACTGAAAAAATATTTGAACTTTTTTGCAAATCAAAGTCTACGTGAAGGAAGACTGCACGCCGATTCGCAAATCTTGCGGCGAGCTTGCTGTAACACTCTGCCACAGCTCCGCCACTTTGATGATGAATTAATTTAAAAAAATTGTTTCGTACACTTAAATATACTATTAAAGTATACCTAAAGTTTGATAATTGTAGAATAATTATTTCTTAATTTAAAAAATTCCTCGATATTGCTTATTTTCTTCCTGCCTAATTGTAAATATATATCCCGCCTTAACATTTTGTTCAAACGGATCATCGATTTTTAGGACTGGACGATCCATAACATAATCTTCGTACAAATATGCTTATATTTATTCAAACGGATTTCAAAGTGTTGGGGTTTTGCATAATGTTGTGTATGGTGACCATAAGCAGATGAGGATGCTCCTTGAAGTCGAATTTCTTCAAAAACACTTTTTCCCATGTGTATACACAAGAAGATATGGCGATGTAGGTAATTGGAAGATTTTTCTTTCTCACCGGTCGGTGATCGTTTCACATTGTATTCGAAAAATTGTTATTTGAGAATAATCCCTAAAACGTTTAAATCGAAAAATTGTTCTATTACCTCTGAGCTATCGACAAAATAAAAGTAAATTTCTTTTCTTCGTCTATTTCTTCACCTCCGGGACAAGAAGATTGACGTAGAGGTATCTTAAACCGCAACAATAAAAGATAACAATGATCGCATGCAGTAAATAGTAGAAAAATCTCTCTCCACAATTTCATTGGAACCAGATTTTCAGTTGTTAAGGGATCATTACAGTGTAAAATTTCCAAAAAGTCGATTCTTTGCATTATCCGATAGTATAGACGGTTATAAACATGCTGGCCAATTTTTGCGGCGAAATTCGAATTATTCCGCTTTGTAAAGAAAAGGTGTGTGAGACCTGGTGCGGTCGGACTCATTTTTCTCGAAATGTCGTTTTTCAAAAACGGTGTACACTCTTAAAGGAAGAGATATCAAGCCATCCGTCTCAAATTTTGACACAGTCTTTTTCACGCCATTCTTTATCTTGCTATGGAATTTTTTTTGAACCCTCTATATTTTTTTAACGAAAAATTGTCGAAAAAATAGGCTAAATTCGATACTTCTCTTCAAACCGTCTCCATTTTTTCAATTTTGATTAAAAAAAAAAATTCCATAGCAAGATAGCGGCTTTCATACGAATCAATAATCGTTTTACAAATTTTGTTTCAGATCATATTTACGGCCACAACCGTGCACACCGTGAAGACTACCTTTTTTCAAAAATGTTTGCAACCGTTAAAAAAATGTTAGAAAAAATTAAAATAAACGTTTAAAAATTTATTTTCTGTTCTTCATGGGTGCTTTGATCTGACATTAAAAAATCAGACTTATAAGCGTATTTTAACTATCGAAAAAAAATCGCGAAAATCGGCTATTTTTCGACCCGTCACAGTATGATGGTCCCTTACAAGGAACATCCCTCAGGTGTCCGCCTCCGATTTTGTTGAAACTCATATATGTGATAGAGCATCGAAAACTTTGAGACACGTATTTTTTTTTATCGGCGGAAAAACGGATTTAAGGGGGGAGACCGCCCCTCAAAGAAAGGCGTGTCGAGGAGTGATTTTGCAGTTTCACCCAGAAGCAATCCACCGATCTGAATGAAACAAAAACGAAAATTCTTCTAATGAAAAGCGATGAAAAATTGACTATGAAAATGTTAAGAAAAAATTAAATTAGGGGGTAAACCACCCCTCAATTTGCCTTTTTTTCACCCCACACTTAAGAGGGTTGCATGCAAATTAATAAAACAGGTATCATTTTGAAGGGCAATTAAAATTAAAGTTGACGGGTTTTTGCGTTTTGGCGGCATAGCAAATTTAAGGGGGTAAACCACCCCTAACATAAATTTATTTATCATGGTCGTTTTTTCTGTGTTTAAAGTATATCCGCTGATTTTAAATATTTCTATAAGCTACAATTTAATGTTTTACCATATGTCAAAATTATTACATTCGTCTTAAGGGGTAACTACCCCTCTAACGAGAAACATCATTAAAGTATCGGCTTTCGATTTCGTTGAAACTCATATATGTGGTAAAACATTGCAAACTATTGAACATGTTTTTTTTTGTATCGGCAGAAAAACGGTGTTAGGAGATGAAACCATCCCTCAAAGTTTCTCCCACAAGCAGTCCACCAATCTGAATGAAACTAAATCGAAAATTCCTCTAATATTAAGCGATGAAAAATCCACTACAAGAGTGTTGATTAGAAATATAATTAAAGGGTAAGCCACCCCTCCATTTGCCGTTTTTCACCCCACGCTTAAGAGGGTTTTATGAAAATTAATAAAACATGTATCATTTTGAAGGGGAATCAAAATTCAAGTTGACGCGTTTTTGCGTTTCAGCGGGACAGCAAATTTAAGGGGGTAAACCACCCCTAACCTAAATTTGTTCATTTCCATTCATGTAAAAAATCAGAAGATTTTGAAAATCCTGTTACCTTTGGCCTTGGTGAATCAAACACACATTGTGAAATACCCGGTTGCAATAATTTGGCCATTATCAGATGTGCATGGTGCAAAAAGTCGTTGTGTTTAAAGCATTTGTTTGACGATTATCATTATTGCAGGAATTATGAGCCATGATTGTTGGTGGTTGATAGATGATAGACGAGAAAAAAAAAAGTATATATCACAAGAAAATGATTTGACGGCTTATGACTGCAATACTTTTCACAAGTACTATTAATTAAATCAGCTGATATGATAACCAAATGAAATATGTCAAAATATATTAAAAACATGTTCGTTAACCGACTGTAAAACCCTTAGTTTCATTAATATGTTTACTTAAATAAACGGTAAAATAATTAAAATATACATTCCTCCACAAAACTACGTTGCTGGCTAAATTATCGCTTGATCCAGGCGCATCATCGTTCCGAAATAAACGAAGTGAGCCTTATAACTTATTCTGGAAATTATTATAATTAATGATATAGTAGAAGTGTATGTTTATTCCTATGGAGATGCTTAATGGACGTACATATTAAAATCGGAAGCGTTTCGACACGAAAATATAAGTCTTATGAGTAAGGGGTAGCTCCACGTCCCCACTCCCAAAGTACCGCTCCTAAAGCTCAAAACGAATATGCCTGCACACACAAACATAAAATTGATATTACCGATGGAATGAAAACAGTTTTAACGAAATTCGTGAAACCTTTCGCGAAACTTCAAACGAAAAGCAATTAGAGGGGGTAGTTTACCCTTAAAATTTAAAAATTCAAAACGTAATCATTTAAAAACGCGGGAGAATATTTTGAATCCGCGGATACATGTTAAACACAGAAAACATGACGGTGATGAACAAATTTATGCTAGGGGTGGTTTACCCGCTTAAATTTGCTGTCCCGCTGAAACGCAAAAACGCGTCAACTTGAATTTTGATTCCCCTTCAAAATGATACATGTTTTATTAATTTTCATATAACCCTCTTAAGCGTGAGGTGAAAAACGGCAAATGGAAGGGGTGGCTTACCCCTTAATTATATTTCTAATCAACACTCTTGTAGTGGATTTTTCATCGCTTAATATTAGAGGAATTTTCGATTTTGTTTCATTCAGATCGGTGGACTGCTTGTGGGAGAAACTTTGAGGGGTGGTTTCATCCCCTAACATCGTTTTTCTGCCGATACAAAAAAAACATGTTTAATAGTTTGCAATGTTTTACCACATTTATGAGTTTCAACGAAATCGAAAGCGAATACTGCAATGATGTTTCTCGTCAAAGGGGTAGTTACCCCTTAAGACGAATGTAATAATTTTGACATATGGTAAAACATTAAATTGTAGATTATAGAAATATTTATAATCAGCGGATATACTTTAAACACAGAAAAAACGACCATGATAAATAAATTTACGTTAGGAGTGGTTTACTCCCTTAAATTTGCTATGCCGCCAAAACACAAAAACCCGTCAACTTTAATTTTAATTGCCCTTCAAAATGATACCTGTTTTATTTATTTGCATAGAACCCTCTTAAGTGTGTGGTGAAAAAAGGCAAATTGAGGGGTGGTTTACCCCCTAATTTAATTTTTTCTTAACATTTTCATAGTGGATTTTTCATCGCTTTTCATTAGAAGAATTTTCGTTTTTGTTTCATTCAGATCGGTGGATTGCTTTTGGGTGAAACTGCAAAATCACCCCTCGACACGCCTTTCTTTGAGGGGCGGTTTCCCCCCTTAAATCCGTTTTTCCGCCGATAAAAAAAAATACGTGTCTCAAAGTTTTCGATGCTCTATCACATATATGAGTTTCAACAAAATCGGAGGCGGACACCTGAGGGATGTTCCTTGTTAGAGGCAGCTTTCTATTGATTCGCATTGAGGGCTATACGGGTGTGACACTTTCAAAAAATCGATTTTTTTGCCTTCTTAGTTTATACTTTCAAGAATATCATCATCATTGATATCATTTATATCAATATCATTTTATCTTGCAAAAATCGATAGTTAAATCTTTAAACGCGTTTCTTTCGAAATGAGATTTTTCAAACTCGCTAACATTGTAACTCAAAGAGCACTTATCTGATTGACTTGAAATTTAAACTGAGTACTCTTGAATGTATTTACTCTACAATGACGTAGGATATTTTTTGGATAAGAATCGACGATTTGGCATTGAAAAAAACGACCATTTTATAGGCAAGAAAACAGATTTTTTTCACAACTCGACCATTTTGTTAGATTTTGATATTTTTCGAAAATCCTACGTCATTGTACAGGAAATACCTTCCAGTTTAAAGACATTTTTTCTTTTTTCGGTTTCAGCTACTCAATCGGCCGGAATCATGTCAGCAGTGGAGGAACTTTCTTTTTGCGCCTCCGAAGGCATAAGTCGCCTGGATCTCAATATTTTTCTATACAAAAATTATGTAATATACCTCAAATACAGCCAAACATATTCTTAATTTTCCGAAACATTTAATTGAGTACTTTTCTTCCAAAAAATTCCCGAAAATCACCCAAATTTTCAGCGTTCACATTTCCGCCCCTTAAAAAAAGTTCCACTCGCCCCTGCGATTTTTCTCAATCCCCCTAAAAAACGATGTAAACGATTGTAACTACAGAAATCATCGAATAGCAATCCGATTCAAATAGCCTAAAAAGAGACTTCCGAAAATTGCATTACAGCCCGATCTTGGTGTGTTCAATACAAGCAATACCGCCACTTATCTCACGTGCCATTTTTCTCGACACCCAATGGCTCTCCGGAACACGGAATTTTGTCACGACGGTCTCGGTAACCGGATGGACACCAGGATGAATTTGACGTGGATATAGCTCGGAATTCCAGAAATAGCCGGGACGTCGATCGTCCACGCGAGAGAATACACAGGCAGCTATATATGTGTGAGTGTGTGTGTGTGTGTGTGCGCGCGCGTGTGTGTGTGTGTGTACACACACACACACATATATATATATACATACAGTGTGTGCAGCGTAGAAGATACGTCGTTACGATCAGAGGGGATGATGGAGCTTACGCTCTCCGACTGGAGCAACAGGCTCCGGTCTCTCATTGCCCGCGTGGAACGCGCCCGGAGTCGGGACGCCTCAGAATCTTCGGTATTTGATCGGTATCGATGGGTACTACCTAATACCTAAACATCGATACACACACGTACCCTCAAACATTTGGAAAGCCATCTCTCTCTCTCTCTCTCTCTCTCTCTCTCTCTCTCCCTCCCTCTCTCTCTCTCTCTCTCCATCTCTCCCTCACTATGCCCAAGCAATGATACTGGACTCTCTCGGTGCCAGACTGTACACAAGCTATACCGAGGATACAACCACCCCTTTCAATGTACTCGTGTTTCATCTCTCTCTCCCAACCCCTCTATCTCTCTCTCTCTCTCTCATACACTTTCACTCTGTGTGGATCCAAACGACGACCCTGGCGTTTAGGGATGGATGTGCGTGAGTCCTACACCTCTGTATGCATGTATAGTAATGTTTCCATGCTTGTATACGTGTTTATGCGATCTCGTACGTGCGTGTTGACAGCGTGCACATGCGATCAGTCCATGACCGAGAATTCTCATGCGTCGGCTGTATGCACCGTGTATGAAGGGGGTCACTGTGCCAAATAGTCCTTTCGAGCTATATTACGTCCGGGGTATGTGCGTTCAACCCCTCTATCACTCCCTCCTCGATCACTCTCCTATAATGCCATTATCACTCGACCGTTCGTCTGCATGGGAACTGTGTGGCATTCCAGCAGAATACCATGAATATAGGGTGAATATGGCATAGTTGGACTCTCGGTTGATTGTTTTTATTTTATTTTTTTCGAGTCATGTATATGTTTGACGCCCCACTAGGTAGTGGAAAAGGACTGTGGTTAATTTTCGCACGGTGAAACTGCAAGAACGTTCTCGTGGTCTCCTTGTCATCAGGAGATTTTTCTCCATACCAGCGTATGGGAAAAGTAAGAATAGTTGGGTTCATCCTGATACCACGAAATGGCGTTTCTTCCTGATATACATAAATTCACCTGTCATTTCGTTGTGTGAATTTCGTTGTGATGAATAGACGTGTTGAGATAGAAACTGAATTATAATACGTCTAAAATTAAACACCCTCGGATTTTGAGAATGTCGTTATTTTGGCAATTGTAAACGGACATTTTTTCCGAAAATCGTATCGTAGGAGAGTAGTGGATTGTGAATAGCTTTGAATATGCGCTGACAGCTTATAGGGGGCATAACAAATCTTTCCATACCTGGTAACTTGTCATTCTATCAGCAGTCCGAAAGTGCCAGCCTTCAGCATTCGTCATACGTTTGTTTCTAATGGCTTGAGCTTTATCGTATGAGTGGGAATTTTTTTCTTACAATGAATTGCTCACTCGAATCTATACTAAAATTCAAAAACTTTTTGCACTTAAAAATGCTTTGTCGCCCCAAAGGAGTGTCCTCGCGAAAGATCTGTTTTTTACATCAGAAGAATGTTTCCATATCAGCGTATGGAAAAAAACGACAATAGTTGGGTTTATCGTGACACCACGAAATGACGTTTCTTTCTGATATACGTAAATTCTCCTGTAAGTGTGAATTTTGTTGTCGTGAAAGAGTAATCGATTGTGAATGGCTTTAAATATGCGCTGAGACCCTGTGGCAGGCATGATAAATATTGTCCATACCTAGTAATAGTACTAGGGCTCTACTAAAAAGAACTGCTGAAAATTCTCCTGCTAAATGGGCTCTACTGCTAAAAGTGTACTGCTAAAAGCTCTCATACTAAAATTGTACCGCTAAGAGGTCTAGTGCTAAAACTGCACTGCTAAATAGACTCTAGTGCTAAAAGCAGCACTGCTAAAGAGTCTCAACTATGAAAATGCAAAAATCCAAACAAACCCATACAACCCCAAACGAACATATACTGACATTTCGAAAATGTTACGATTTTTCGTCAACAATGCAGCCCTAAGGCAAACTTTGGCGATAGGTATTTCTACTTTTGACGTTCCTGATGT
The DNA here is from genome assembly GCA_964007375.1 of Ophion obscuratus. Classification (NCBI taxonomy): domain Eukaryota; kingdom Metazoa; phylum Arthropoda; class Insecta; order Hymenoptera; family Ichneumonidae; genus Ophion; species Ophion obscuratus. Next base: position 39,602,027 of record OZ023312.1, on the reverse strand, counting down.
CATAGGAGTACAAATGAGGTGTCGATGGACGCATCCCGCCGAGTGCAGCACAATGGTGCCGATAGCAAGGCAAGTTTTCTAAGAAAAATCCCAAAAAACCGCAAAAAGTACAGTGTAACCTCCATCAGTGGGACTTATATGAGCCCTCTGTCAGAAGCTAGTTTTAGCACTCCAGTTTTGGCAGTAGAGCCTATTTAGCAGTACAGCTTTTAGCAGTCGAGTCTTTTAGTAGTGTAGTTTTAGCAGTGGAGCTTTTAGCAGTACAGCCCGGTTAGCAGTACAGTTTTACACTGTGAAAAATTTCTGTATAAAAATTAATACACAAGTGTAGGAAGTTTTTATGCGGACGCCGTTTACGTAATTTCAGATAATATTTTGAAAATTCAAAGCAGTTTATTTAAAAAATAAAAGTGTAGCTCCGTATTATTAATATACTTGTGCGTTTGAAAAATAATGCACGTGTAATCTATTGTGGTCATGCATTGTACGTATCGTAAAATTCAGTTTCACATATATTATATTTTTCAGGCAGCTGTAAATAAATTTCAAACTTGTTTTGTATTTTCAATGCTCTTTTTGTTATATTTCATTTATTATACATCTGTAGTAATTTTCAATTTCAGACACGGGTTAATGCAATAGATTTTCCACAAATTTACGAACTTGTCTTTGAAATTCCATGTTGCATCTATTAAATTCTATATCCACGTTAGAATTTCATGTTACTGTTTTAAATTTACAGTACAAGTGTTATAAATTTAATTTCATCTACTGAGTTCGTAAAATTCAATTCCTTTGTAGTTTAAATGTATTGTAAATTTCATATCATTTTTTACAGTGTAGCAGTAGAGCCTTTAGCGGTACGTTTTTAGCAGTAGAGCCCGACCACGCTAGTAACGTATCTCTCAGCAGTCTAAAAGTGCCCATCTTCAGCATTCGTCATATTTTTATTTCTGCTTGCTTAGGCTTTATTGTAAGAGTGAAAATATTGCTTTTACAATAAAATGCTTACTAGAATATTTACTAAAATTCAAAAACGTGCTGGCATGAAAGCGATGCGATCTGATGTCTATCTGATGATGTCATCCATACGATTTGATGTCTTGCGAAAAAGAATCGATGAAGAATCGACCCTGCAGACTTTGCGTACAACAGCAAGAATCATCTAGTGCAATACTTTTTTCATTGCACCTATGGAACTTTCTTGTCAGAATCTCAATGTAGAAAAACCGGCTAGCCTCTTGAAAAAAATCAATATAGTGAAGAAAAAATAAATCGATGAAAAGGTTACAAAGGCGTGATGGAATAACGACCATAATATGATAACGCTCGGTTAACTTGGTATTTTCCAGCTCAGGCCCTCGGCAACGTAATATCATACTGGTACAGTTTTACCAAAGGGAACATCAAGGATCTCGATTAAAAAGGGTGCGTTGACTCGGAGCTGCTTCTCCTTCTATCTCTCGCTTTTTTTCATCTCCCTCTCTCTCTCTCTCTCTCTCTCTCTCTCTCTCTCTCTCTCCCTCTATCTCGCGTGACCCACGATTAAGGGTGTGCCACTGTCATCTGAGCTCCTGCTGAACACACATCACAAACTTTTCAGACTAAGTCTAGGCTCGCGCCTTAATTTGTTAAGTAAAGCGGATCTGAATGTATAATCGTTGTAACTCAACACACTTCTCGGTGCTCTTAACAGTATTCTCACGCATCGTCGTCTGCCTTCAACACGCCTCTCTTTGAGGCGTGTCGCCGAGAAAGTGTCTTTGATGAATGATAAATCGAGGCAAATGGAGCGAGCGCGGACATCAAACCAGAAATAACCGTGCCTCGTTACTTGCAAACGGAAAGTGCGACCGTTAAGGCCTTACACCTAGTTAGCATTTTTGAAAATATCGATTTCGATTTTTCAACGGATTCTCACGATGTAATATTGCTAAAATATTCACTTTTATTCTCGAAATAACTTTTTCAAAATCGGTGACCACAATATTTGAAAAATCACGGATCCGATGAACTCCAAATTTTAGATTTACATATCAAAAAACAGTGCTTGAATAAAGGAATTGTTTCAATGTTTTTTTTTTCTCGGAAAATCGATTCTTTCACATTGGACTGCAGTCATTTTTTCAAAAATCAATGTTTTACTAAATCCTTCGTCCAAGCACGAGATAATTTCATGCAAAAACTAAATGCGTCTGATTTTTTTAAATGTTTTTCAATACATAAATTGTAGAAGATACTCAAAGTCATATGCTTCTTCTCTCTTTAAACGCTAAAAAAGGGTTTTTCATGAATTGTTTTGATAGGTTTATATTATAGATATTGATATAAAAGTTGTTACATTTATTAAATACACTTTCGACATACATTTAAAGAAAAGTTTTTTATGTATTTATGTAACCCAAACAAACTTTCAACGCGTTTTTCTCGAAACAACGTTTTTCGACGGCTTGTTGATAAAATTTTCGAAACTACTATACCGATCCTTATGAAATTTTAACCACATATTATTTAAAACTATAGCTATAGCGTGTAAGAAGGATTTTTTAAAATTTTAATATATACTATTTTCTGTTTGCGAAAAACGGTGAAAAAACATGTTTTTTTACGAAAAATGTCCGCCATTTTGTTATTTTTGCAAATATTAAAAATCGTATGATATGCGCTATAGCCATTAACATACTGAATCTAAAACCGTTTGATTTTTTTGTTTGGGTTGATCCATCTCCGCGATTTCATCAACAGCGCAGACCTACAATGTTTTAAGGACATTTTTTTAATTACCATTTTCGTCCATAAATGGTGACTTAAATGAATACAATAAAAATTAAATGTATTTCGAAAGTGTTTTTATTAAGTGTAACAACTTTTGTGTCAATATTTATAATATAAACTGATGAAAAATAATCATAAAAATAGCCTTTTTTAGCGTCTATTGTGAGAAGACCCCTTAATATAATTTAAAAAATTGAATACCTGCACACGTTTTCTCAGAAAAAAATCACGAAAATTCCTTTTTTTCCGGCCATAAGCTAGGTGTAATCCGTCTTGACTGATATCCATCTTGATTGATATCACGAATAAATATCCGTGTGGATATTCATTCAATATTCGTTCAGATATTTGAAAATATTTCGGAGCTCGTTCAGTAAGGATGCAAAGTTTTCTTTTGGCATGCCGATATCTTGGAGCGTTCTCCTGAGATGTTCGCGGAGCAACGTGTTTCGCCTAACTTCTCGAAACGTTAATCATGAATCATTATTTTCAGACTAGTATTTCTCAATGTATAATCCAATGAGATTTTCATTTACACGAAATTTTCCGATTTGCCGGATTCTGGTGGTCGGTAGAGTATTGACGAATGTATTGTTTTATTTTTACATTACTGCAGGTTGTTACAACCCCGTCGCTTCCATTTTGTACCCCACATTTGTCCATGTAAAGGGTGTCTCAAACTGACCTGACATATCAAATTGCGCGCCATTTTTTTGTGGCGAACATATGTACTAGAGAGTACTAGTCTTTGACAACTGGCATCAGGAAGTATTGATGTTTAGTCATGGAGAATTACACGATCGAACAACGCATAGAAATTGTTATTTGCTGCATTCTTGCTGCATGGTTATTGCAAACAAAGTTTCATGGTCGTGTTATCTCACGACGCGACGATGTGAATAGGCCACAAAAATCTCGTGATTTGACGCCATTGGACTTCTTTCTTTGCGGTTTTCTGAAAGAATAAGTGTATGCCGACGATCCACATACCATTGCGGAGATCAAGAAAGCAATAAGATACACCATTAATGAAATTATTCCTTAATTATGCCAAAACTTTATTGACAATTTCGTCAAAAGAGTGAACGTTTGCAAACAGGGACGAGGCGGCCATTTATCGAATATTGTGTTTCACACATAACCTCCATCTTTGTACCTTATATGAAAATAAAAATATTCGTACTTTTCAAATAAATAATACGTTTTATTAATAAACTAAAATGTCAGGTCATTTTGAGACACCCTTTTCTAAAAAGCGCTCCTGAAGAATATTACAATCAATTGAACAGATACTCAATTTCTTTTCCATCGTAAAGAGGGGGTATGGTCCAGCCAAAGGTTGGAGGAACCTATTCCAAGTCAATAAGTTATACGGTCATTTTCAAATCGGAAGTAACAACTACAATCGTCCTTTTGCAATTCATGTAGCTCGTAGGACTTGTTCTACGAATTCGATATAAATTATTAGAAAATACTGAAAATAATTACTCGATTGATCGATTTCTTGATGAAACCTCAGAGCTCCGCCCCCGTCCACAATGTTTCTTGCTTTCTGGAATTTCCCTGAATATCAATACGAGATCTATGGGATAAAATCGACCAGATTTAGGTCGATTTACGAGGGTGGGGTGAAAAGTTTCCGGCCTGACCAAGAAAAACGATGTTTAAACATTTTTTTTGCTTTATTTTTCAACATAATCTCCATCAACACTGATAGATTTCTCATAACGGTGTTCTAATTTAGTTATACCAGTTTTAAACGTAGATTCGTCAAGCTCCTCAAAATACTGATTTACAGCTTCGATAACTTCTTCGTTGCTCTTAAATCTTTTTCCGCCAAGCCATTTTTTGAGGTTAGGAAATAGGTAATAGTCGCTGGGGCCTAAGTCTGGAGAGTAGGGAGGATGCGGCATCAATTCAAACTTCAATTCGTGGATTTTGGACATGGCAACAATCGACGAATGCGCTGGTGCGTCATCGTGATGAAAAAAAAAAATTTTCTTCGCCAAATGAGGTCGTTTAATTTGCACCTCGTGCTTCAAACGTTGCAATAACTCTGCGTAGTATTGACCAATGATAGTCTTACCCTTTTCAAGGTAATCAATGTATATAATTCCTCTCGCATCCCAAAAAACAGTAGCCATAACCTTGGTTGCCAATAAAATTGTTTTTGCCTTCTTTGGGGTTGGTTCCCCTTTTCCAACCCACTGTTTTGACTGTTCTTTATTTTCAGGAGTGTAGTGGTGGTCCCATGTCTCATCAACAGTTATGAATCGACGCAAAAATTCGTTTGGATTACGCCTATACAGCGCCAAATTGTCGGTAGAAATGGTTTTTCGAAGCAGTTTTTGGTCGAGCGTTAGCAAACGCGGCACCCACCTTGCACACAGCTTTTCCATGTTCAAATGGTTGTGCAAAATATTTCGCACACGTTCAGCTGACATCCTACAGGTCTCAGCTATCTCATGCACTTTCAACCTGCGGTCTTCCAACACTATTTTATGAATTTTTTCAATCATCTTTGAAGTTGTGATTTCAACGGGCCGTCCTGGGCGAAGCTCGTCAGAGGTGCTCACACGACCCATTTTAAATTCAGAAACCCACTGCTTAATAGTTGAATATGATGGGGAGGAGTCTCCTAGTGCTGAATCCATCTCTTCTTTTATTTGTTTTGGTGTAAAACCTTTCAAATGGAAGTATTTGATGACAGCACGTTTTTCCAATTTTTCCATTTTTACGAAAACAACGGAAGCGTCTCGCGCAATGTGCTCTCAAACGCAAACTAATGTAGCGATTGGGCTGAAACTGTACATACAAGCTCGGTAGGAATGGTACTGTAGGACGCCGCTCCAAAACTAGACCTAGTGTCACCATCTCTTGGTCAGGCCGGAAACTTTTCACCCCACCCTCGTAGGTCGATTATTCCAGGTTAGCGATTAACGTCTTGATATTTGTTTTCATGAGCAGGCCAACTATTGTAAGCCCGTATCGTATCAAAGATAAGCTTATCGTGTACAAGATTACGTTCAAAGTAAAACAATACAAAGTCCCTCAGTCCCACGAAGCAACCCGAAAAAAAAGATGTTCCTCAAATCTGCGTAATGCAAATATTCCAGCCACGTTACGACACCAGAAATACTTCACTCATCCTCGAAAAACTGTCATAACACAGAAAAAATCGTTTATTGCAATTTGCTACATATTATTTATAATCGTCAAAAAGGTTAATCAATTTCGCTGTAAATAAAATCATCACAGGCTAATTGAGATAAATATTGATGTCACAATAGCTTCACGAATGTGAAAAAAAAAATTTCAATGCGTCTTTCTCAAAACAGCATTTTTGTGTTGTGACAGTTTTCTAGTGGATAAGTAACTTAACCCTTCGTGGTCACACTTCTCATTTCGATCACGGTGATCACAATTGGTTCATTCTACCCAGTTAATTTTCAAACCAGTATCGTGACCAAGCTATCTATCCAAAAAGGTTCAAAACATTACTGAACATCCTTTGACAATTGTAGATGCCGTACGAAAAATTTATTTTTAAGATATGATATGGCAAAATATTTTCTTAAATTCATAAAGAAATGAAAACGGAAAAATGCATTCACAATTTCACTAAAAAAAATCATAACGCCGCGAATTTTCGATATTATTACCTAAAACTTGAATCTGAAACTCCTTATATATAGTTCTTTCGGAAAAAAATAGCACCCTAGTATGCGTTATAAAAAAGGTGCTAAAGCTTCATTCGAATTTCTAACGGTCCTCCGTATTGAGAGACGCGGCAGCGTCTAAACGCCAAGAATTAAAAAAAAATTCTTCGCCACTGACAACGCCACCCATCTCGACCCCACGGACGAACTGACGACACGCGGCGACTCTTTATACAGTAAGATGGCCTTTTAGCAGACAACTTTTAACGTTGTCTCGAAATTACGCGAAAACGCGGCAACAAATCGAAAATCTAATGACAGTTTACCAATGTAATGGGATTTTTTCCTATCGATTTTCCTCGGGCTATTCTTCGATTCGTAGAAGATAGTCCAATTATTAGATAGATGACGAAACAAGTCCCAGTCAAAGCCGGGAACTATTGTGTATTTGGGCCCAAAGTTGATCGACAGGTCGATTTTATCCACGGTGACCACGAATGGTTTAGGCCTTAGGCCACTCTGGAGACCGACAAAGAAGGGTTTTTGGGGATGTTTTTTCAGAAAAACTACAAAATAAATCGAGATTACAAAAAAGGATGTTTATTATACACATCAGTGACTGTATACAATAATTTTTTTGAAGCGATTAATTTCAAACTGGCGGCCGTGCAGCGTTTATCTCAAAACTGCATTTTTTAAGTTGGCCGGAAACATAACTTTTATCAACAAGCCGTCGAAAAACGTTGTTTCGAGAAAAACGCGTTTAAAATTTGTTTGGGTTACATAAATACATACATTAAAAAAATATATATTTCGAAAGTGTATTTATTAAGGGGTTAGGCCACTCTAGAGGCCGAAAAAATTGGCTTTTTGCGGATTGTTTTTTTTTCAGAAAAACTACAAAATAAATCGAGCTTACAAAAAGGGTGTTTATCATACACATCAGTGACTGTATACAATAATTTTTTTAAGCGATTAATTTCAAAATGGCGGCTTTGCAGCAATTATCTCAAAACTGCACTTTTTAAGTTGACCGGACACATAACTCAGACAATCTTCAACCGATTCACTTGAAATGTTGAATCTATCTTGAAAAATACATTGTGTATGGAAGTACGTAGAATTTTTTTTTATATTGCACAGTTAATTTGTTATTAACGATTTTTTAGGCAAATTTTTGGAAAGTGAAAAATTTGCCGATAATTGTTTATAAAAATATAATATTATAATATTATATAATTGCCGATAAAAAAAATCGTCAGACAATTGTTAATGACAAATGAGCTATGCAATATAACAAAAAAAATCCTGCGTACTTCCATAGACAATGTATTTTTCAAGATATATTCAACATTTCGAGTAAATCGGTTGAAAATTGTCTGAGTTATGTTTCCGGCCACCTTAAGAAAATGAAGTTTTGAGATAAACGCTGCACAGCCGCCATTTTAAAATTAATGGCTTAAAAAAAATTATTGTACATAGTCACTGGTATGTATGATAAGCACTCTTTTTTGTAATCTCGATTTATTTTGTAGTTTTTCTGACAAAACATCCCCAAAAAGCCTCTTTTTCGGCCTTTAGAGTGGCCTAACCCCTTAAGCATCGTATTTTCCCAAACGCTCGAAAAAAAAAATGGACAAAGATACAATTGCAATCTACATTTCCTTCTCGAAGGGAATGAAACAACGTTTTCAATGCTCATTTCATTGGCGCTACGACAAAAGGAAAAACAGGATTCAAAAATGAAACCTTGGCGCGAAGAAAGGCCAAAAGGCCGGAAAATTTGTCTTATTTGTTATTCGGGAGGAGAGCACGAGATGTTGAAGACGCGAATTGCGTTGTCCGGTGGTAGAAACAACGCGGTGAGAAGAGGACGCGAAATGAGTGGAAACATTGGACAAGGGATACCGGTTTGTCCAGTGTCGATGGGTTTCCATGGCAACCGACTGCACCACCTCGTCGCTGTCGCCACCCTTCTCCGTGCATCTCCCCCATAGCTGCAGTTCGAGTTTTCGAGAGAGAAAGAGAGAGAAAGAGAGAGAGAGAGAGAGAGAGAGAGAGAGAGAGAGAGAGAGAGAGAGAGAGAGAGAGAGAGAGAGAGAGAGAGCGAGAAAGTGAGAAAGTGCGCTTCGCGAGGCTGCATCCTCTGCCGGGGCGAACCTCCCCCGAATTTCGTGGGATAAGTGCGCTCCGGCAAAGCACCGACCAACCGTACTCACGTTGCCGCTGCTGCCGCTCTCAGCGAGGTACGAGGGCGAGAAGGGCGATCGGCAAAAGGGGGTTTCGAACGAGAGAGCCAGTGGGTGGCAGAGGAAAGGTGGCTTGCCCAGTCACCCCTGCGTCTCGACATCTAATAATTATGGGAATTTCGCGCGGTCTACGAAGCACCTGAGCTCCATCGCTCACACTCAAAAACGCCCTCGGTACCCGTATCTTTTTCGGAAATAAAGATGTAGATTCTCGTCTTAAAATGTATATGTAAAAAAATATTTGTTAAAAAAACAAGTTTTGATTTGATGTGCTAAAAAGTGGAAAATAATTTGTTAACCACGTCACTTATATGTGACTATAAATACGAGTTTGCACAATAGTAATTAGAGAAAAACACGGTCATACTCAGATTCAGGATTTTTATTTGAGGGACTTATTTAAATTTATTTTAAAGTGTCACATACCAGTGTGACACTTTAAAAAAAATCGATTTTTTTGGTACCTTTTTCGAAAGTTTATACTTTCAATAGTATCATTATCATTTATATAATTTATATCAATATTATTTTATCTTGCAAAAATCGATAATTAAATCTTTAAACGCGTTTTTTCGAAATGGGATTTTTCAAATTTGCTGACATTGTAACTCAAAGAGCAATTATCCGGTTGACTTGAAATTTGAACTAAGTACTCTTGAATATATTTACTCTGCAATGACGTAGGATATTTTTGATTGGATGAAAATTGACGATTTGGCATTGAAATAAACGACCATTTTATAGGCAAGAAAACAGACTTTTTTTCATAACTACGCCATTTTGTCAGATTTTGATATTTTTTTAAAATCCTACGTCATTGTACAGGAAATACCTTCCAGTTTAACGACATTTTTTCCTCTTTCGGTTTCAGCTACTCAATCGGCCGGAATCATGTTAGCAGTGGAGGAACTTTTTTTTGCGCCACCAAAGGCAGCGCGTAAGTAGCTTGGATCTCAATATTTTTCTATGAAAAAATGATGTAATATAGGTCAAATATAGCCCAATATATTCTTAATTTTCCAAAACATTTAATTGAACACTTTTCTTCCAAAAAATTCCTGAAAATCGCCCAAATTTTCAGCGTTCACACTGGTATAGCCCCATAGGAAATCTAAGGTTGTTTTACAGTGCATTAAATACAGTTGATACGCTAAGGGATTTTGATCGCCTCAAACTTTTATTTATAGTCACATATAAGTGACTGGGTAAAAAAAATATTTTCTACTTTTTAGTATATTAAATAAAAGTTCGTTTCTTTACATATAAAATATTTTCGACTTTTTTGTCTTTAATTGATTTTACTTTGTTTGTGGATTTATGTTTTTTTTGTTGAATCATGCATTGCTACCTTATACAAGTTTGCAAAATTTTAGAGCTCTACGTAGTCGGGAAGTGGGGTAAGTGTCGATTTTCCGTTTTGCATCGCACAGCAAGTCAAGTTAAATAAAAGCTTGTAAAAAAATGTTAACCGTCGGACCCTCTTCGTTTTTTGGACCTTTTACTTTCGCTATCGAAAATAAAAACGGCAAATCCATATTGAAACCGATATATCATAGATTAGGAAATTCGTACAATGAGCATCTCTATTGATTAATCTATTCACCGAGGGTTACTTTCTCTGCAGGGCCAAGTATACCATCATTGCAAAAATCGCGAGGAAGCAGAGGGTATTAAAATTCGGCACATTGGCGGTCCCATGTAGCAGGTTCAAAAAATCGATTTTTTTTCGTTGCACAAATTGCGCAAAATGTTTGCGTGTTATGTGGACCTGGCATAGCAGACTAATGGTGAGGCGATATTTTCTTTGTGTAAATCGTACTCGAACTTTTGAACGGGTTTTTCTCAAAACTGTATTTTTCCAATTGGCTTCCATGACATCTGAAAAACTATAGAACGGATGTCGCTTAAATTTATATGGTGTAATCAGCACATTTATAGTTCTCACCCGAATTAGAATATTTATGATATCTGCTATAGTTTTTGTTTAAGCTGAAAAAGTCGAAAAAAATGACGAAACATGGAATGTAACTTTTAAAACCGTGCCAAAAATTCAGTTTTCGATATTTTTACTTTACTCTACTTCCGGCGATTGCGTCAGGTCTTCAAATTGAAATGCCTTGAGGCATTTCAATTTTGACTTTTATATTTAAAATGAGCAAACTCTTCGGAATCATGGCAGCCGTCAACCAAGTTTTTTTTACGCATGAGTGCCTTCCAAACGGTGTAAAGTCGATTTAACTCGTTATTTTTGTTTGATAAAATTCTGAGGGACCGTACAAATGTCAATAAATGTGCGGTGAAAATTCAAGGGTAGTGTGTTTTGATGATTCATAAAAAAAATCCCAAAAAAGCGAAAAACATAGCTATCACATGAGATGCCTTCGTTGAACATTTTTGTACATCAACCATATTCTGTACCTTTTGTCTCGATGAACAGGATTGCGGGGCATTTGTCGAGAGTGAAATTCTCTGTTGAATTTCAGTTCGACGTGGCCAAAAGTGCGAAACTCAAAAACTCAATAATTCATTGACAAATTCGGATGGCGACAAAATATGCGATTTGAATTACGATGAAACTTCCAAGGAGACGATCATCGCTATATTACGTGATGATTTTGAAATTACGTCTCATAGGTCGAATAATTTTCCAAACACGAGAAAATTACTCCACAGAAATCTGGGACGATGCGATCACACTATACCGAGGCAACTCCAATATTTCACGCTAATTTCAATTTTCGTCCAATGACGAAAATTTTAACTGTAGCTTCGTAGATTGCTTTAACGTCAAGTACGAGTGCTTTTTTCGATGAATCGAAAATTGTAAAAAATATATCACTTTTGAGATGAAAATTATGGTAAAAAACGACCTTTTTTTCAAACTCGTTTCTATTTTTCTTTTCATTTTTTTTTAATTCCCCCCGTACTTGACTGCTAAAAATAATATAATTGACGAAAATATTTCACTCTTAGTTCCGGGACTAAATTTACGGCAGTTCTACTGCGTGCCGCGGAGAAGGTTGGCTGGAAAACAGTAGTGCTATAGTGACTCCCTTCAAAACGCCATTCCGTAAATTTGGTTTTCTTTTTTTTCAACGAAGCTCCGTAACTTTTAGTGCGGCAAGGAATATCTACTGGTATATCCAAACTTTTGAGTGGCAGTGTACGTCTGTGGTGATGTTATGTCAAAGTGTAATAAAAAAAAAACAAACAATCATTATAGTGAATTTTCAGTGATGTGGTTTAAAACGATTTATAAGATATGCTTCTTTAAGCGATTTATTTAAAGATAAGATTTACACTTTTTAAAGAACTACTCATTTTGTGTATCTACATATTTTGTTTGGAAAATCCAGCGTACCGAATGCGATGAGATCCATCAAGAAACGTGCCGGATTGTGTTCGATAATGGGGAATCCTTTAGAATTCGAATTGGAGTCGTACATTGGATTCCAATAGGGAATCCCGATTAGAATCTAATGTACGAGCGTGACGTTTTAGTATAGGGATCCGATACCTTGACCCATTGGATCCCTATCATGAAGTAGGGTCGAGTATGGGAATCCAATTGGACCCCTACAACAATTTCTGCAGAGGTCGCTTCAAATATTTTTTACGTCGATTTTATAGGAATTATTAAACAAGTATAAGATAGTTGGTCCAGTAATCGTCACTGTAAGCAGATTGCTCGACTGTGCAAATTTATATAGCTCAATGCGGAAAGTTAGTCGAAGTTATTTTAAGGGAGACTTTGTCCTTGGAGTGCCATATTTCAGGTGTTTACGTTTTATTTTTTTAAAAGGAAACGAGCAAAGCTTTTTGAGTGCGGTTTTTTTCTTGCTTTTATTTATGATATACAGAACGTTGAAATTTTTTTTTTTTTAAACCAAAATGGCGGCCGTTGCAGCTCCGCGAAAACAGGTCCTCAAATTGCGGGAGGTAAACGGCTGATGGAATGACGGATGGATTTTTTCTTTAGTACAAACTTCGGAAAATGGCGGCAATTTAAAAAAAATCGAATTTTCGCGGTTTTTTCGCATAAAAATATAAATAATAAATACAAAATGTATCTATCAAAAAATGATCCGTCATTCCGTGAAGACATATCTTCTGAGTATGCTATCCAAATTTCAGGTCGATATGTTAATTACAGCGGTCAGGAGAATGTCAGCCATTTTTAAGAACGTGTTTTCGAGAAAAACGCATTTAAAGTTTTGTAATGTGTTTACACAAATGTGTTTATAATTACCGCTAATCGGCAATGCCTGGTCCATAGAGGCACCCCTCCTCTTCTTCTAGCTGCTCATGTTGAGCCGCTAACATCTCCCGCTAAATTTCAAGGACAAAGTCTCCGTTAAGTAACCCTAATCGGTTTTTTTTGTTACTTAAATTTTGTTGTTGTTGTTAAATTCTCGTGTTTCGTAAAGGTTAAAATACTCTATTTTACAGGTCATCATCATACCTCAATGGTCACATGCGTTCAAACTGCTTTAACTAATTATACAAAGATCCGTACGGTTTTATCGACTCAATTGTGTCTGCTTATAGGACTGCAGAATAACTTTTAGTCACTCAATCACAAACTTTTTGCTTTTTGGTAAAACGTTTGACAAATAGTTAAAGACATACATTTCTCTTACATACAACTTTATTAATTTTAGAAATCATACTAATTATGGTTATTACATCAGAATTATCATTTTTTATTAATATTCGATAATTATAAATAACTATTTTATCATAAAATAGTGACTATTTTTTCGATCGAGTACTGTTCACCTGTGTTCGAGACGTACCGTAAAACGGGACTACTTTGACATTCAGGGTAACTTCGACAGTTTTCGGCGCTACTTTAACAAAACGCCGCAACACGTTTTAAATGTGTGCGCAGCGAGCCCTCTTGACCTTATGTGGCGGGCGGCGAGTGCGGGGAATAAACTAGAACAACAATTTGTTGTTCAAGTTTATTATAATGTTGCTAAAGTTGATTGTAATGTTGCTTAAGTTGATTTTGATCTCAATGATAATTATAAGACTCATTAGATGCCTATAATAGCACCCCCGGTACTTGATACTTTTATGTAAAATGTTTCTTTAAGGGAGGGCACCACTGTGAATGCCCACTTTCGACCGTTTTCTTTGGATTTTTTAAAAGAAAAGAGTAGAATACATGGTCAAAAGAGCTTTTAGGTTTTATGAGGTATGTTTTGAAGTATGCAAAAAAAATTATTTGTCAAAAGTATACAAAATGGTGTCTTGCTTCTTTGAAATGTTTTTTCTATTCGGCCCGATACGCCCTTTTGTACGTGAATGTTTTTCGGCTTTTTCTCGACCATCGAGAATTGGGCGCATTGACTTATGGAAACAAATTTTGTCATATTTATCAATGATAAACTTGAACGGGGTAACAGGAGCTTCATTTTCGTTTTTTTTAAGTTTCGTGCGATTTTTCTTCGCAAAGTTATTTCATTTTTGGCTAAAAAAGACTAATTCTGGAAAACGCAATGTAACTCAAAAAATATAGGGTTTAAGAGAAATTGTCAAACATGTAAAAAGTTTGCGTAAGTTTGTGTTGGAGAGCCTGGAATTTTGAAAGAATTTTCCTGTGAGATTTGTTTTTTTTTAAATTATTTTCGCTCGACACTCTGATGAGTAGAATGGCTTAAGGCGTTACCCCCACTTGTAGCGCAAAAAAAGGCCTTTTTCATGCATTTTTTAAAAGAAAACTACAAAACTTTTTTAATCGATCAATATACCATCTTAAAGAACACATCTTGAAGAACTTTCAGTAATTTTTTTATTGAAAAATATTACATTGTTTAGTGGCAAATGGCCGTCAATGAAATAATGTTTTTATATACACGGTTTGCGGTGATCAACATTGCGGCGAAGTGGATCATCTGAAAAAAAATGCGGATGTATTTAGTCAAATATAAGTATAAACTAGTCTTTAATCGAAGGATTTTAAAAAATATTCATTTTTCACAAAATGGCGGACAGTCAAAGTTAATGGTTCGATTTTAACGAAAAAAAACGGCCGTTTTTTGGCTATAAAAATGCCATTTTTTTCGAAAAAAAAATCGAACGATTAAAGACTACATTTTTATGTATTAAATAAGCCTGCAAAATTTCATGAAGATCGGTTCATTAGTGTTCGACTAATCTTGGTCACCGACTTCAGAAATGCCATTTTGAGAAAAACGCGTTTAAAGTTTCAATTTCCGGTCGTTTACACAACGGATTCTTCTCTTTCAACGCTCATATCTCAGTCAATTTTGTTCGGATCGACTTGAAATTTTCAGGCCATATTCTCAGATACTTATACTTCAAAAAAATGCAATATAAAAAAATCGATTTTTTCAAAATCGCAAGTGGGGGTAACCCCTTAACTTGAAAAGCATGGCGTTTAAGACAAAATATCAGGAGAAACTCTTTTAATTTTAGATTATAAATATGCTTGAATCCTTTCAGAATTTCTTTGAAATATGTTACGACATTTTTTCGACCGAAACTCATAGAATTGTCCAAAAAATTGATTGGCGTATCTCTAAAACTATTGACTTTTAGATATATAAAGAGGAGAAACGTTGCAGTGTCTCGTTTTAAATATCCTGACATTTTTTCAGATTTTGAAGAAAACAAATTTTTACAGTGTTTCAAAAGCACCTAGACTTGAAAAAAAAAACATTGCAAACATTTTTTTGACAAAATCTTCAAAAATGTCAACGCATTCGAAACGAAACACTGCAACATTTTCCCTTCTTGATATTTTGTCTCTAAATCAATCGTTTTCGAGATACGCCAATAAATGTTCGGACCACACTCCGAGGTTCGGCCAAAAAACTTTCAGCAAACAATTCGGCAAAAATTTAAGCAAATTGAAAAGTGAAAATTAAAAAAGTTTCTCCTCCTGGTATTTTACTATAAACGCCATACTTTTCGAGTTAAGAAGTTTCGATACAAAAATCGAAATGGTTGTAGACGATTGAAATTCATATCACCGAGAGATTAATTTATGATGCATTAACTGTCCGAAAATTAATCCGTTTCACCACACAGTTTCGGAGATTTTTAAGGTTCAAGTTGAGTTTTGTTCGCGTATTATTATTGAACCAAGTGGAGAAATTTAATTTTTTTAACACGACATTCCTGACACTAATCGCTAATTTTTTAACACGACATTCCTGACACTAACCGCAGTTTGTTAATTTTTTTCATTTAAATCGAAGCATTATTTGAACCCCTACAGCTCTATAACTAGTATTTACGAAATGCCACGTGCCAAGACGGTTCAACGTGAATCTTCATTCATTTGGTAATACACGTGGCACTTCATAAACACTAGTTATAGGGCTGTAGGGGTTACAATAAAGCTTTGATTTAAATGAAAAAAATTAACAAACTGCGATTAGTTTCAGGAATGTCGTGTTAAAGAATTAAGGGGTTTCTCCACTTGGTTCATTAATAATACTCGAACAAAACTCAACTTGAACCTTAAAAATCTCCGAAACTATGTGGTGAAACTGATTCATCTTTGGACTGTTAATGCGTCCTAAATTAATCTCCCGGTGATATGAATTTCAATCGTCTATAACCATTTCGATTTTGGTATCGAAACTCCTTTTAAGTCATCCTACTCATCAGAGTTTCGAGCGATAAGAGTAAAAAAATCTCAGAGGAAAATTTTGAAAAAATTCCAGGCGGTCCAGTATAAACTTACGCAACTTTTTCCATCTTTGACATTTCTTCTTAAACCCTATACTAATTCCTGAGTCACGTTACATTTTATAAAAAAAATGTTCAGTCAAAAATGAAATATCTTCACGAAAAAAATCGTACGAAACTTTAAACTAAAACGAAAATGGAGCTTATGCTACTCCGTTTAAGTTTATCATGGATAAACATGACGAAAAAAAATCCCTAGCCATGCGCTAGGGTTTTTTTTCTCGATTTTCTCGATCATCGAAAAAGCCAAAAAAACAGTCTCACGTACCAAAGTCCGTGCCGGGTCGAAACAAAAAAATCGTAAAAAAATATTTCAAAATATTAAAAAAAAAAAAAAAATTGGTTATCTTGTTTTTTTGGCGAAACTTTTAGTGCGGCAAGACATATCGACAGGTAGATCCAAACTTTCGAGCGGCAGTGAACACGCTCACGGAGAATGCAGGTTTATTTATTTTAACGCGCCGAGTTGAAAGAATTTTTTTTTTGTGACGATCCAAGGAATTCCAGCTGAGAAGTCCAAATAAAAAATTTTCAAACGTCGTGAGTATGGTAGAATCTAGATACTCCACAACAAGCTTCTGCACCGGGTTTCACAATACAAACAATTTCCTGCCTCTTTTTAACATCAAACCTATGTATGTATCTATGCATCATGCATGCTCATGTATTAATTCAGCGATATCAATACGTCGTGCAAATAATGTAAGGTTGGCATTAAAAATGAGAAAAAAACTTTTCGTATGTAGATGAAGATAAATAGCCTTAATAATGTATGGCTCAAATTTTGTTCTTTCTAACTTTTTCCTTATATTATCAGATTGATACTATACATACGTACATGCCGTCGGTGATCTGATTTCTGCGCCCGATTGTTGTGAGCCGCGTATAGGTGGTATGGGCTCCAAGCCTACTCCGCATGTACATTAGTATATCAAGGCTTGCGATATACACTCCTGCCCGTGGAATCGCAGAAGGCGATATAGCGTGTTAGAAAATGATTACATGGCTTATACTTTTTGCCGTTCGTCTGCCGAGTGAATATTTTATTAATCCCATGAAGCTAAGTGCGCACAACCGATCGTCGCACATAGGCTCACCGTACAGCAACGTAAGTGTGTACGTATGCCGTATAACTGACATACGCGATAAACTCTTTCGTTTGGCACGAAAATGCCAAGCTCCACGAAGGCAATTACACCACCTGGAGGAAAATGTTACTCGTGCTGCTAAAAGGTCTCCGCTTTTGCTCAAAACTTGAGGTGTTACTGGTGGAAACTGAGAGTACTATATATTTTATGTCAAGAGAAAGACGCGAAATCGAATTGTGTAGTATGCATTAATAATACGACCGCGGGTGTGTTTGTTCTAGCTCCGACCGTACAAATTATTCGAATTTTTTTCTATTCGCATTTAATACGGATTATTCTTAAGGGCATTTTATTGTTTTCCCCCTTAAGGTAGAACGAGCGTGCGTTCTTCATTTCTATAGATTTTGTTTAAATTTTAACCAGACATTGTGCATATCATTATGCATGTTTGAGTGAAATTTCAGAACAGTCGACTATTTAGAATAGGAGATAATGGGTTCTAAAATTGCAACTTTTAACCCTGCAGGGTCTGCATTGACGGAAAGTCAGGTCACATAATTCGTCGTACCGTTCTATTGTGTTTATAATTTTTTTAAAGAAATATGTTGAGATAGGGCTTAACTAGTTAGGAACAGAGTAAAAAAAAGTTTGGATTGCCTTTACTATTCAGTTTATCTAAAAACGTTCAGTAAAGACAGAATAATTCTCCGTAAAAAATATGTGTCCCCTATAATAAGAAGACGTATGTCAGCACCGCAGAACAGTATTGTTGGATACATTGAGAAAAAAAAATATCGCGTTTCAGAAGTTAAAAACTTTTATCATAAAAAAATATTTGCGTTACAAATATCAATATTTTATATTGTTTATGTTATCTTCATTAACAAATAAAAGAGTTGGTTAAATCATAGTTAATTAAAAACTTTGTTCGATTAAAAATTACTTCCAAATAAAAAATTGTGTTGCAGTTTTATTTTAAGGGAAGGGTAGGGGTTTCAGAGTGAAAAAAACTTGTTTGCGATTTTTTAAAATCTATATGGATAGAGTAAATTTATTGAAACCTTTTGTACATTGTTAAGTGTCATTTCAAGAACATTCCGTGAAATTTGTATGCAAGAACATCCACAAACAAGCCGGCGACAAAGCTTTTCCAAGAACGCCTTTGGAAAAACACGATTTGCGGTGTTCACTGTATCTCAGCTAGAAATTATCTGAAATCGAGTACCATTAAAATTTAGTCAAAGTATTATCAAATCCTCCCCACGACGGTCTTTGATATTTTTTTATTTCTACATTTTTGGTGGTCATGCAAAGTGAAAAGTGCTATTTTTCACGAAAAATTCCGCCATTTTGGGGATGGAAAACCCCCTCAATGTAAAAAAAAATCTCAAACTAACCGTTGGGGGGAGGTATTTTATATGTAGAATGTGTGTACCAAGTTTGAAATAAATCGGTCATGTAGAACACGGATTTTGAAAAAGTGGTTTCGAGAAAAACGCGGCACCGGCTTGTTTGTCGATATTTTCGCGTACAAATTTCACGGAATGTTCTTGAAATGACACTTAACAATGTACAAAAGGTTTCAATAAATTCACTCCATCCATATAGATGAAAAAAATTCGCAAAAAAGTGTTTTTTTTCACGCTGAAACCCCTGCCCTCCTCTTAAAGTCCATTATCTCCCAATCTAAATAGTCGACCATTCTGAAATTTCACTCAAACATGCATAATGATATGAACAATGTCTGGTTAAAATTTGAACAAAATCTATAGAAATCCAGGGCGCGCGCTCGTTCTACCTTAAGGTCGTCATTATCGTGGGAATAGTACACTGACCGAAAAAAATGATGTATGTGCTCTACGTACGGTAACTGACGTTCAATAAAACTTCAAGCCAAGCCGACAATATTTTTTCCTCACTCTGAAAGTTTTGTTTTTCCTCATAAACTCAAAAAACTATTGGATAAACCTTTCCTTCGCTTTCCCCAACCGAAAAACTTGGTCGCAGCTCCTTGACCGCCAAAATACTTTGCAGGGATAATTTTTTTTGTTCAGTGAACGTACGAAATGATACAAAATGGAGTTCGATTGGCCTTAATCCCTCCTCTGATGACAGGGAATTCACGGAAATTTGCTCAAAGTCATCCTTCTCATCCTATGATAAAATCCACACTGAGACTAGATGGAAACACGTCAAGGAAGCTGTAAGTATAAGGCCATGTGTTTGAGAATTTCTCGGGGTGTCCTTAGGTCCTTTCGGCCTAAATCCTCAAACTATGAATTTATGCAAATCGCGATAAGACTCTGGGCGCGTCTCCAAGGCAGAGCCTCGCGACTCCGGTTCCTCGGCGACCCCATGCCACAAGGAGCACACTTTCACCCTGTATCATAGTCAAGCCTCCGCATCCCCTGTCCGCAATTCGGACTATATCCGCGCGGAGAATCGCCACTGAAACAACCCTCGCTTAGCCTTCTCGAAGGGTTATGCTGCCTAACCGAGCGTTAAGTCTCGCCCGAGTTTCCTTCTGCAACCCATACACACACGGGCAGATTTATGAATAATTTTTCTTCTTCGTAAAGAAAATTTTTCTTTGTCTCCAGCGAAAATCCAATTTAACTTAAAACAGATACAGGGTCTGCTATTATGAATGGATAATCCTGCAACTGTCGATAGGTTAGATCATGTCCTACTATATACTGGAATTTCAGTTTACAAGGAACATCCCTCAGGTGACACCCTTCGATTTTGTTGAAATTTGCATATGTTATAAAGCACCGAAAAGTAAGCGATACGTATTTTTTTTATCGGCGAAAAAACGGTTTTAAGGGGTGAAACGAACCTTCGAAAATAGGGGTGTTTTTCGTTTTTCGTCGATAACGTTATCGTTCTTATCTCCAATGTGTAGTGTACAAAAAAATAAATATTGTTGCAATTTGAAATTTTTCAATATCTCGTACCGTTAAAACGTTCTCGACGAAAAACGAAAAACATCCCCATTTTTTAGGGTGCGTTTCAGCCCTTAAAACCGTTTTTCTAGCGATAAAAAAAAACTTATCGCTTACTTTTCGGTACTTTATAACATATCCAAATTCCAACAAAATCGAAGGGTGTCACCTAAGGGATGTTCCTTGTTAGTGAAAGTCCCACGGTTTTCGAGATAAAAATCATCTGCTTGTGGTTTTTCGCATGCCATTTCTACAAATGATAACTTTTTTTTACCCGGTTTTGAAAAAAATACTCTTGTCTATTAGTTGTATCTAGAAGAGTCATCTTTTTAAACTTAAATGTTAAGGAAACTGTGAAAAAAGATCTTATGCAGAATTTTCATACAAACGAATTCGAACATCTGACTTCGATAGCCTGCGGTGTGAAAAAAATGTACTACGCATGTCGTGCTAATTACTTTAAAAAGTTGCTTGGTTATTGCCAATTCATATCATTTGTAGAAATGGCATGCGAATAACCAAAAGCTCAAGGCCATTCAAGGACACCTACTAAATGAAATACAAATCTTAATATCTCGGATCACTACCAAATATTTGATAGTGATCCGAGATATTTAGATTTGTATCATCGATACTGTGCCTTGAATGACCTTGAACGGCTTTGACCCCTGATGTTTTTATGCCGTTTGAGGTGCTCCACAAGATGGGTGAAAAAAATGTACCATTCCATTTAAAAAAGTGGAGTTGACCTTCACTGTGCGTCAGCGCCTTATTTTTTTAATTACCGAATTATTTCGGGTGGCAGAGATAAGAGGGACACCCTGTATGTATATATGTATGTATGTATGTATATTAGGGTGTGCGGAAAAAAATTGATACTTTTTTTTCTGTTGCATCCACCAAAAAAAAAAGGTGAATTAAGGTAAAAAATGAAGAATGCTCGAAGGAGAGCTCAAAAAAAAAATATTTCGAATGGCGCATTGCATTTGAATATTTTCCATAAGAATAACCCAGGAAAATATTGGGATTTCTGAATGTGGTAGTGCAACTCGTCAGGAAAAAATCACACAAAGATGTCATTAACATATTCTCACGGAGAATTGAATTTCCAACAAAAAAGTTTTCACGAAAAATTAGCTCAGAACAACCGTTCAAGTGGAATCGCTGTCTGAAATTGAATTGATAGAAAAAAATTCAGAAGGCTGTAAAAATCGAATTTTTCGCTTTACGAAAAAACTTTTTGGGGTTTTTTTTTGTAGAGAATGTTCTGCTCTAACATACAATTTGCATGGAATCGTTCTCAAAATATTTCTCTGATACAAAAAAGAATCAAGTACAACAAGAAATATAAAAGAAACGACGTCCATCATTGATCGTGTTTCGAAAAGTTTTATTTAATTAATTTGGTTTAATGAGATAAAATGATTTGTTTTTACATTATAATGCTTGATAATCATCGTTCCTTTTTTTAAGAGTCTATTGCAATTAGGGTATTTCTGTCGATTATTTTGCACTACGCCCAATAAATATTGTAGCTGCTCTTCGTTTTTTGTTAATGAACCGTCATATGCTTCTATCAAAGTGACACCACGTTCGGCTACGTTATTAACGACTTTGGGATTAAAAAAAAATCTAAGCAACTCAAATAAGTGGCATTTCCCGGCCATAATTCAATATCCACTCTCAAAAAATCATGAGGTAAATTTAATTGCTGGAAAATAAATAAGGGTTCTTGAGTAACGAAATCGCTTATGTCTTCCTTCAGCACCATTTCCCAATCATTTTTTTCAACAATTACTCGCTCGGAAGGATTTTTGGATTTTTCTCGAGATTGCAGAGCGTGTACCATTTTTGCCTTCACACTTATCGGCACAGCATTGTCAAAAAACGACAAAGCAACAATTTTCTCGTTAAAGTATCACAAGTGACTAGCTAATTTTTTCGAGGCAGCCTCCCCTACTACAGGATTCACTTCGCAATAACGAATGAAATTTTGTAGCAGTGACAGATCTTGATTTGGGGGAAAAATGTCGCGGTTTTCCGTTCGTGGCGCTAGCGTGAAGCTTGTAATTTTGCACCACGAACTACTGTATGCTGCCGCCAGGTGGCAGCGTGTGCTAGGGCGCGCACGCCGCTTAAATAAAAAAATTAATTTCAGACAGCGATACCACTTGAACGGTTGTTCTAAGCTAATTGTTCGTAGAAACTTTTTTTGTAGGGAATTCAATTCTCTATCAGAATATCTTAATGACATTTTTGTGAGATTTTTTTCTGAAGAGTTTTACTACGACGTTCAGAAGTGCCAATATTTTCCTGTGTTATTCTTTTGGAAAGTATTCAAATGCAATGCGCCGTTCGAAATAATTTTTTTTTTGAGCTCTCCTTCGAGGATTCTTCTTTTTTACCTTAATTCACCTGTTTTTGGTGGATGCAACCGAAAAAAATATATCGATTTTTTTCCGCACACCCTAATATGTATGTGTATATATATATATATATATATATATATATATATATATATATATATTCGACGGTTTTACTTCTCCATGGCAAGATTTGTGATCAGTTATTGCTTGATTGCAGCACAATCATCTTGATAACACTTGAACATTTCATCGCTGGTGTTCTTGCAATTGCCCTCGGATCTATCAATCTACTCGCTTATTCATTCCTCGTGTGTTTTATTAATCCGTGAAAGGAGGTGCAAGATGATAGCGCTAAGGTCATGTTCAAATAAAACAATACATATATGAGTCAGTCAACTTTAATGATTCTTTCAAACTAATCAATATTTATAAATCTTTTGAATTTGAAAGCAAAAAATCAGTCTATCTGATATTTACCATACAATATATATTTTTAATCAAACCTTTATTTTTTCTATCTTACCTCGTATGCGGGGCAAGATGAAACAGCGCTGGGAGAATGATGGGACACGAATTATTGGCATCTGTCGCATATAAAAGTGGTTTCATTCTCAATACCAGCAATTTGATAAGTTAATCGTCTAAGTTCGGTAGTATTTAGTCCGAATAATCTTGCTTCCATATCATTTTAATCATTTATAAGTTCCTTTTCTTCCCCTGGTAGAAACACCGGTTGAAGAGGAACCAAATGCTTGGCTCGTTTCATTTCACCCTTTCTAACGTAAATAGTGGTACGTTGTAAACTATTGCGGCTTTGCGATAGCTTGTATTCATCTTGCCCTATTAGATGGTTGACGAATCAACAAAAAATCACGCAATAACCTTGAAAATTTCTGACAAACCGTTATTATTATGTTGATAATTAGTACTTTTATTGTTTTTACCTACCTGTCTCTAATCAATATCAGCAACTCAAATTAACCGAAACGATGTTCAACTTTACCAAAAATTATGTTCTTTTGTCAAAAAATCGATATTGCTTACTCACTCGAGACGCGTGCACAGTCAAGAGGAGGGTAGGGGTTCCAGGGTGAAAGAAAAACATTTTTTTGCGATTTTTCATCTATATGGATAGAGTAAATTTATTGAAACCTTTTGTACATTGTTAAGTGTCATTTGAAGAACATTCCGTGGAATTTGTACGCGAAAACATCCACAAACAAGCCGGTGTCGCGTTTTTCATCGAAACCACTTTTTCAAAGTCCGTGTTCACTGTCATTTGAAAACTACATGACCGATTGATTTCAAATTCGGTACACACTTTCTAAATATAAAATACCTCCCCTCAACGGTCAGTTTGAGATTTTTTTTACATTGAGGGCGTTTTCCACCCCCAAAATGGCGGTATTTTTTGTGAAAAATACTTTTCACTTTACATGACCACCAAAAACTTAGAAATGAAAAAAAAAAAAATTATCAAAGACCGCTGGGGGGAGGATTTGATGATACTTTGACTAAATTTTAACGGTACGTTATTTCAGATAATTTCTAGCTGAGATACAATGATCACCGGAAATCGTGTTTTCCCAAAGGTGTTCTTGGAAAAGGTTTGTCACCGGCTTGTTTGTGGATATTTTTGCACACAAATGTCACGAAATGTTCTTGAAATGACACTTAACAATGTACAAAAGGTTTCAATAAATTAACTCTATCCATGTAGATGAAAAAAATTCGCAAAAAGTGTTTTTTTTTACGCTGAAACCCCTCTTCTCCCCTTAATCCTTTTACTCATTCACCTCCCCGCCACCCTCCAAACTTGCACACACTGTTTAGTAGCTCGTCTTATGATTCATCTTACCCCCCCAGGTAGAAATTGTGTTTGGAATCCTATAGGATTCCCCTACTTCTCCCTACTCCCTGATAGGGATCCAACGGGACACCCCATTGGATCCCTATCAGGAAACGTCACGCTCGTACATTGGATTCCAAGAGGGACTCCCCATCGGGATCCAAAAGGGATTCCCATCGGGATCCAAAAGGGATTCCCATCGGGATCCAGTAGGGATTCCTATCGGGATTCCATAGGGATTCCATAGGGTTTCCCTATTAGGATCCAATAGGGATTTCCCATCGGAATCCAATGTAAGAATCTTAAAGCTTCCCCACAGTATTGAACGGAATCCGATACGATGCTTGATCGATCATATCGCATTCTGTAAGCCCAAAATGCTACAAAAAATAAAAGCATCGATACACTAAAGAGATCAATTTATTGTTTACAAAGGAGTACATATCGAATACCACAATATACTTATTTTTTTTTTTTTTTTAAATTGTTTACCCATACTGAATATAGTGCTTTGTATAGTATTCTTCGAATACTTATATCTTATATCTACATCTTCGAGTACTTTTTATACTTTATGAACTTTTTAAAAATACTTTAAATACTTCTTATGCTGTAACGTAGTTTTTATACACTTTTTATACTATTATTAAGCAAAAATACTTGTGCAGTTATGGGCGGGATATTCTTTGAATACTTTTCATATTATATAAAATTTAAACACTTTAATAAGGTTGATGCTTGCATCATTGGAATGTAACAAACATTAATGCGTGTTTGGAGTAAATAAATTTTACGATCGCGATTGCGCAGTAACTCGATCGTCGCGCGCTTTTCAACGACGACACGAATATATATGTACCCTGCGCCGCTTATGTTCTATCGCCCGACGTCTTTCTTTTGTCGGAAGCGATTTTCTGAATCCTTATTGGATCCCGATAGGGAATTCCTATTGGCTCCCGACAAGAAATCCCTGTTAGATCCCGATGGGGAATCCCTATTGGATCCCGATGAAAAATCCACCGGGTCGGGTGGAAATTGATGTTACGGGCTACAAACTTAAGCGAATGTGTAATAGATATCATGTTTATAAAAATATGATTTCATACTTACATTTAATTTTCTTTTAAAACCTCATTTAAGCCGCTCTAACAAAACTCCACACCCACAGCGATAAACCGCAGACGCAATCGTAACCCGATTGCCGTCACGTCCAAAACAAATTTTTATGCGCACAAGTATTAAAAATTCAAAAAGTGTGCATATTAAAATTTATAACAAGCTTTTTTATTCGTATAAAAAATACTAGCCCATAACAAACTATAAATATACAATATGGGTAAGCACTAAAGTAAAGAAGTTACTAAAGAATATAATTATATATTGTATTATTCGATATCCTAACAAATTCCTAGAAACACGTTGGTGCATCTTGAAACTCCTAAGCAAATCTGTGCACGGTACCATCAAAGAATAATTTTTTACAGAGCGTCGCGAAATCCTATTTTATATAATTTCTAGTAAAAAATTCTAAAACCACGTTAATCTGGAAACAGCCCAGGATCCATTTGGATTCCAGTGTGGACTCCTTACTTGGGGCGTCCCTATCAAATCCCCATAGGGATCTGGTAGGATCTGGGGAGTCCCCAAAAAATTTCTGCATGGGCCGCGTATTCGTCTTGCCACGAGTTCCCCTACTCACTGGAAATCCTTTTCTTTGCGTTAATCGTTAATCTTCATACCGGATATACCAATAGTAAAATGCTAATCCGTCACATTCCTAATATATATATAAAAGCAGAGATAGCCTCGGTGATCAATTATTAATGGCAGAATCAATTCTGTAGGGGATAAATTCGAAAACTCACGCAAGACACGATGTACTCGCTAACCACCTTAATACACATAGACGTTTTTGTAGGTACATACACATAGATGGGTATATACATGCTCGATACTTCATAGTTGGTCTGGGCTGCCGAGCACTCCGAGAATTGATAAGATCGCGGTGGCGTGTGAGTCGTCGTGTGAGAGTCTCTCGTTGTAGATAGACAGGATATATATAGAATCGTATCACGAAGGGCGAGAGAATGGCAGTTTGCCCCAAATGGCTCCGCTCCCATTTCCCCCCATTGTCCAAGAGAAGCTCCGCGTCCATATTATATACATTAATACTTTGTATCTCTTATATCTATATCACTGTATTTCGACCTATAGACTTTTCACTAGAGAGAGAAAGAGAGACAGAGACGGACCGACAGAACACGAGAGAAAGAAAGTGGTAGATCGATATCTTGACACGATCGACGTAATCACATGACAGCCAACATTTACGAGAAGAATAAAACTACCCACGTGGGACGAGCAGTCACTATTGAAAAATGCAGAACTTCTGTCTTGGGTCTGATGAAAACAAAAAAGAAAGTTATTTGAGGACGAACTTGAAACGATGGCAAGGCTGAAAGTGGGAAGCGAGCAATGTCATTATGTGCAAATTCATATTTAAGGACCTACTCTGCTATACATGAGTGCACAACAATTGAGTAACTTTTGAATGATGCTTTTACAGGAATTAACTATGGCAATTCTTCGTTATTTCATAGGCGTATAGGCGATGCTGAAAAACAGGAGTAGCAGTTAATTATTTAGTGAGTTTGTCATTCAATTCAAATCGTCCAATAGGTAAGTGTGCGTCTGTTTTATTATGGGTACGACTCGCAGTGGACCACCGTCTAAGGCCTTATATATATGCAAAAAATTTCAAAATTTTTCATTTTTATTTTATTTTTGACTCCATTAGCCTGAACGGTTAGGAATATTTTAAGCTTTACAGAATTGAAAATTTCTGTAAAGCTATTAAATGAGGTAAGATTGCATTTATAATAGATACTGCGCGGCGCGCCCAACCGCCAACTTCAAAGCCGTTTTTCCACGATTCACTTTTTTGAACTTTGTGAAAGTTCTAACTCTTGAACGAAGGTTCCGACCGCTTTGAAATTTTTACAACATATTCTTAGTATCATCACCTATCGTGTGAACCACGGAAACAAAAATTTCAATGACACAAAAAAATATAAAAAATAAAATACCGACAAAAAATTGAGTAAACAAATTTTAAGTTTCGCATTTGTGTTGTAATAGTTTTTTAAAATAATATTGTTGGTTCACACTGAAGATACATTTATTATGCAATTATGAACATGTTCATTTTTTTCAGACCCCCCATCGATGCCGAGAACTTTCACCATCAACGTGCGCCCAAAACAAATTCATTGCTTTATTATGTTATGTCCCCGCCATTCGTTAATATTTCTGATTTTTTTAACATATACTTAACCATGTGCACCATCTGAAACAAAAATGTTGTCAATATATGCGTCATTTTTTTAACCGCGTCTAGAAAATTACCTTCGAAAATCGGCGAAATCGCGTATATTAAGTCTTAAGGAGGGCGCTACCTTTTTGGGGGGGGAAAAATTGCTGATTTTTTTTTAAAGGATAGAATTCGTCACCTTTTTTTAAACTTAGGGTATGTTTTATTACTACTGTTGGCTGTTAAATGGTTTTTTGAAATGTATCTTCGAAAATGGTGGAGGTATGGCACGGTCTTCTAAACGGGTTGCGGCGGATGTTGTCAGACGGCGTGACAGGTAGCATCGGCCGGAAATTTTTTTTTTTTCATTAAGATTCTCACCTAAGACGCTAAAAGAAGGCTATTTTCGTGATTTTTTTTGATAGATTTATATTATAGATATTGATACAAAAGTTGTTACCCTTAATAAATATACTTTCGAAATACATACAAGTTTTTTTATTTTCTCACTATTTTTATTATGTCACTATTTATAAACAAAAATGGTAGTTTAAAAATGTCCTAAAAAATTGTAGGTCTGCGCTATTGATGCAATCTCGGAGATGGATAATCTGAAACAGAAAAATCAAACGGTTTTAGATTCAGTATATTAATCGCCATAGCGCATATCATACCATTTTTTATGTATGCAAAAATAACAAAATGACGGATATTTAGAAAACGTGTTGTTTCACGGTTTTTGGCAAAAAGAAAATAGTAAATATCAAAATTTGAAAAAAATCCTTGATATGCGCTATAGCTATAGTTGTAACGAATATGTGGTTAAAATTTCATAAGGATCGGTTCAGTAGTATCGAAGATTTTATAAACAAGCCGTCGAAAAACACTGTTTCGAGAAAAACGCGTTTAAACTTTGTTTGGGTTGCATAAATCCATAAACAACTTTTTTTCAAATGTATTTCTAAAGTGTATTTATTAAGTGTAACAATTTCTATATCAATATCTATTATATAAACCTATATAAAAAATGCATGAAAATTGCTTTTTTACCGTCTAAAGTGAGAAGACCCCTTAAAGAGTATGACTTTAAGTATCTTCTACAATTTATGTATTGAACAACATTTATAAATGTGGTAGTGACCACTGCTGCTCGGAAATGAATCATCCGAAATAAAAAGAATCAGACGCATTTACTTTTGCATGAAATTATCTCGTGCCGCCAAAAAACGTTATTTCGAGAAAAGCACGTTTAAAATTTGTTTGGGTTAGATAAATCCATAAATTAAAAAAAATGTATTTCGAAAGTGTATTTATTAAGTGTAACAACTTTTATATCAATATCTATAATATAAACCTATCGAAAAATTCATGACAATAGCCAATTTGGTGTCTAAAGTGAGAAGACCCCTTAACACTCATACGCACATTATGAGCCAATAAAAAGTAAGAAATGTTGAAACTCGATTAAATGGTTCGTTTTGAAAAAAAAGATTGAATTTTCCGAAAAACTAGCTACACCTTGCAATAAAAAGTATTTTTTTTAATTTTCAAAAAACATTATGTTCATGTTTTAGACAATGAGGTGAGAAAGATGTATACCAAATTTCATCAGAATCGGTCGATTACCTTTTAAGCTATACGTTACACCAGTTTTAAGAATGCAATTTAGAAGACCGTGCCATAACCCTGCCATTTTTCATGATAAATAAATAAATAAAATACCATGTAACAGCCATAAGTAGTAATAAAACACCCTAAGTCTCAAAAATAGTGACAAAATCGGTCTTTAAAAAAAAATAATTAAAGTCAGCAATTTTTTTCCTAAAGGTATCTCCCCCCTTAATGATACAATAATTGATTCTCCTTGTTGGAAAATTCCATACGAGTTTATTGAACCCATGAAGCCTGATATTCTCCAATGGTTAGGGTTCATCAATAAAACCCATTGGGTTCGTCGTAGAGCAGCTTATGAGATGATATTGCTTTGAAAGGTTTGCCACTGAGTCACAAGCACGTCGAAATTGCTCACGTGGTTCTCTCAAGCAACGAATTTACTGCATTTGCCAGACCAGCTGTTAACGCCAGACAATTCGATTAGATGAGTTACCAAATTCGTTTGTCACGCTAAGTGGGAGGGCCACGAACCAACCGTGCAGATTAACACTGCGACAATGGATAATTCTCGTTACGACCGACATCTAACTTCCCAAAAATAAGTTTGCTTCAAACCGTTGGAAATAGGGTGTACGTTTGAACTGTCTTGAAGCGAGTCTCCGTTGTTGTTTCGGGCTTCAGCCTCACTCATCTTTGTTCTGTACCATTGAAGTGGACGTCACTAGCCTTCAGCGTGATTAACAACACCATAAACGTCTCTGCTCTCTTATAGAGACAAAAGCATGGAGTCTGAAGCCCGTGCAAAACAGTCAATCCAAAAATAGTTAGCTTTGTGCTGAACATTCATATGCAATGGCATTTATTTTTACGCAGTCGACGAAAGACGGCAAAAGACGGCAAAAAGACCGACAAGTGTATATGAAGGTACCGAGGGCCATAATCGGCTATTAAGGCAGAACACCACTGTGACCCCCTGTTTTTTTGCCATTTTTCAAGAATTTTTTTTGTGGGAACAAAAGAGATATTCGAAAAAATTTGTTTTGTTCGTTGTTTATTGAAGATACATAAAAAAAAATTTCAAATTTGTCACGCCCCATGGTGACGCTGGGGAAGCTCCCGCGTCAGGTACTGTTGCCTCTGCAGTGGTTCGCGGCACGCAGCAGAACTCTCTTCAAAGTCGATCTGAAAAAAAATACCGAGTGTTTTCGTTAATAATATGATATTTTGAAGAGAAGTATACAAGGATTTGAAAAATATTGATTTTTAAAAAATAGGCACGCTTTTGAAATTAAAGGACGATTTTCGAGCAAAATTTCTCGTCGAAAATAGGCTATAACTTTTTTTATTATTGAGATATCGAAAAAATCCTATGTACTTCTTTAGATAATCTAGTTTTATTGATGCAGTCCAAATTTGAAGTCGATCGGATAAAAATTGCTCGAGTTCTGCTGCGTGCCGCACTCAAAAAAGTGGTTTTGAGAAAAACGCGTTCAAAGTTTTAGGTTTGTTAATTTATGCGATAAATTGGAATAAAAATTGTTTACCTTTAATCAGCGATGCCGGCACCATATAGCTGGCCTTCAAGAAGCAAATCATTGTCCCTAGCATCTTTTCTCGAACTTGTAGAGGCTCTTCTTGCCTCTTTTGCAGCGTCTGTGAGCGAGCGCTCCGCCAGCTCGATCCGCGCTGCGTCGGTTTCAACGCAAAAATTGAAACAATTTGGGCCGATAGTTATCCCCGACGTCTCCAAATCTTTCATGAGGCTTCTCAGGCCATCATTGAATAATAATACCGCGATATCAGCTGCAATATCGACAATTTTTTTGCTCTCGGACTGACACTTGGGGGCTAATGCCCAAACTGATTTGTTGTAGCTTTGGTTGTTGTTTTGCGTGAAGCCGCCCAAACAACGCTGCAGCAAATCGTCTCTGCTCAAATTTTCGAAGACTGGCGTAATTGCCTCCAATACTTCCTCAGGAAGAGGCGGCTTATGGCGATATTCAGAAATATTACCGCTTGCGACCGCTCGCTACCACGAACACCACGACTCGGCTCCCTCTGGGCAATCGTCATGTTGTGGCTCACTATCTGTTGATATTTTATGTTTGATAGTTGCCCAAATTGCCTTCCTCATTTTTTCAACATCATCGCTGTTCCTCCGAATAGCCAAGCCGTAATATGTGCTCAACTCGTCAATCAATTTTCCGGTGCGCTTTCCTCTGCCAGACAATCCTTTTTGTTTTTTCACGATTTCGCGGAGGCGCGTCCCCATACGTTTTTGGACATGATCGATGCACTCTTTTTTTTATCTCGAAACCGTCGTATCGATCGCTATTCGATATGCCCAGAAACGTTTTAGAATCGCCGTCACCAATATAATATTTATATTTTATGCCATGGAGCTCTTCAGACCGTTGAAACATTTCGACAGCTGAGTCGATTTCCATTTTTCCGGAGGAGCCGCTATGGTTCGTCTGGCACTCATCGTCGTGGGTACTTTTCCATTCCCAGTACTCCGCGGTACTTTCTTTTTTTCCCAATGCTCGCAAGCTTTGCAATATTTCGATTTCACCATAACGTCGATCACTTTTTTAGTGTACCAGCCGATTAGCGATGTTATGCCGAAAAGCGAGCTGAAACCGCGCTTACGCCACGATCTGTCGCCTGAAACGATAATTTCGTCCTCCACCCCATTTTCCAACGAAATTGTCTCCTCCTCAAGTGCAGCCTTTTGTTTGCTCACTGTGCTCACAGCTTTAGTGGCAATCGAAATCGAATTTAAGATTCGATCTCCGAAAATAATTATTTTTTCGACCTGGGTCCAACGGCATCTTAATCTTAAATGTATTTTAGATTTTTCTAGATGGTTTTCAAGAAATCGATTTTTTGAAGCCGTCACAGTGGTGTTGTCCCTTAATGGTACTAATTCATACCGGATTCTTCCTACCATCCTAACAATGATGATATTCACTAGTCTCGATGGTTCAATTTTTTTTTACACAGCTCAACAGCCAATTTGCCGCCGCAAAACTGTATATTTTTTCTAAATGTTATTTCCCTAACTTAATATCGATATTCTACGGAAGAACACGGAAAAATACAATTTTTTAATCACATATAATTTCATTAAAAAACTTGAGGCGTTTTCTCACTTGAGACGCTAAAAACGGCTATTTTCATGAATTTCTTGATAGGTTTATATTATAGATATTGATATAAAAGTTGTTACGCTTAATAAATACACTTTCGAAATACATTTTTTTAAATGATTTATTGAACTCACTATTTATAGACGAAAATGGTAGTTAACAAAAATGTCCTAAAAATTATAAGATTGTGCTGATGATGAAAACTCGGAGATGGATAATCTGGAACAAAAAAATCAAATGGTTTTAGATTCAGTATGTTAATGGCTATAGCGCATATCATACGATTTTTTATATATGCAAAAATAACAAAGTGGCGGACATTTTTCGAAAAAGTAAAACAAACGTTTTTTTTCACTGTTTTGGCAAAAAATAGTAAATATCAAAGTTTAAAGAAATCCTTGATACGCGCTATAGCTATAGTTGTGAAGAATATGTGGCAAAAATTTCATAAGGATCGGTTCAGTAGTTTCGAAGATTTTATCAACGAGCCGTCGAAAAACATTTTTAACGAGCACATGAACGTGCTCAGGTAGTAAAGGAAAGGTCACACAAAAATACAGTTAGACTCCTCCAATCTTCATAACATTTTAGGATGATAGTTTTGGATATGCATACTTTCGAAAAATGTAATTAAAAAAAATAGTTTTTTCGAAATTTGCAAAGTAAGAAGACGCCTTAAGTTTGATTACATATTTTTCCATTGAGTAAGATTCTTTTTCGCGATTTTCTTGAGTGAGACTTGTCGAAGCAGTCACGTATCAAATTCTAAACGTAATAAGCCATCATGTGTGTGCCACATCTTCGGTGATAGCTGTCGTCCATGATTTTTATGCCTTGGTGGAAGCTTTCTCTTTACTGAAGGAGTCAAGATTTTTTGCGAATTTATCTTGATTCTTTATTTTTATCCCGAAATAACAAAAAACACTATTTACGAAATCGATAAGCGTTTTTTTTAATTTTTTGATAACATACTATCCGCATATATAAGAAAATGTATTCAGGTAGTTGGAACTGTATTCAGGAGCTCGTCTTTGCTGCTGTCGACATGTCACTGAATTAATTTATAACAGCAAATAAAAAATAAATAAAATCTTACAGCGGAATATATATTTATAACGATAAAATAATCGGTTTTTTTTCTTGTTCAAACGATAGAACTATAAATATAGAATATTTTCGCAAAGTTTCAAAGTGAATTTCGAAAAACTTGACATGTTACAGCCTGTCAACGCTGTGCCTCACCGCTCGGATTCCTAGCGCGCGCCGCAGGCAAACAGTAATTAAATTAACAATCAACAATTACAATTAATACTGTAATTCATAATTCAATTACTTTGAAACTCATTACTCCAGTAATCAGTTACCACAAGTATCTAGTGCAATTTAATTCAAATTCTATTCTATTCTCCAAACTACATTTTCGTAATTGGCGTGCAGGATTACTCAAAAACTATAAAGCCGATCGATTTAATCTTGGTAAAAATATTGATAATGTTCTTACCTTTCACTTGGCGAGAATTGTTTTGGAAATTTTGAAAAAGAAAACTACTTTTTTAATCCAAATTTTACAGAAATTTTGCGTGGAATGTTGAGTTTTTTTTTGGTAAATGAATGCCATTTTCTTAAATTTGCATTTTCTTTATTTCAATTACTGTCAAATAGAAATTTTACATGTTATAAATCGAACAATTTGCGAATTTTTTTGCAAACCAATGTCTATGGGAAGCTAGATTGCACGCCGATTCGCAACTCCCTCGGTAACTTTGCTGTAACACTTTGCCACAGCTCCGCCATTTTAATGATAAATGGATTGAAAAAAATGTTCTGTATCCTTGAATATACTATTAAAGTATACCTACGGTTTAAGAACTGTAGAATAATTATTTCTCTGTTAAAAAATCCTTTAAGAATACTGATTTTTTTCCTCGTCTAAATGTATAGGGTCTGTAAAAATGACCTGACATTTTAATGTATTGAGGAGAGATATACACCTAAATGGTCGAGGTCGAGGATTGAGAAGCTATGAACATTCCGTCGACCGTAGAAGACCTACACTACTGGCCTGGTATCGATGATTCCATGTAAGTTGACAAATTTTATGATTTATTCATTCCCAAATTTTCAAATGCGTTTTTGTCAAAACCACGTTTTGCAAATCGGTACCCAAAATTTCTCGAAAACTCATGAACCGATTGCCTTGAGGTTTTTTGTGGTTATTCTATACACCATTATCTAGTACTTATCATAGGATTTTTTTCCATTACTTAGTTTTTGTTTTATAGGCAAAATAATAACTAATTTTTGTCCCAGAAATCACTATTTATGTTCAAACGTCCGTCATTTTGTCATAAATCGATATTTTCAAAATCGGCTATGACAAGTACTAGATTATAGTATCTAATTTAATAATCTTTTTGGTTTTTTTTCAGATGATTTTGGAAGAAACGCCAGTGGGTACCGTATACGCAGATTTTTTTACGACGCTCCAAGGATCATACAATATCCTTGTATATTTTTGATATTTTTAAATAAAGAAAACTAAACATATTTTTGAATGTATATACTTCTAGATAATTAAAACCCCAATCCGAAATTTCAAATAGTTTTCCTTGAAAAAAATTCACAAAAATGACCTTTTTTCCGGCTCCTAGGTGTATATCTCCCCTTAATAAAATGTTTTGTTTATTTCAAAAGTACTAATATTCTTATGTTAATAGAAGGTACAAGCATGGAGGTTATGTGTGGAACACAATATCCGATAAATGGCCGCCTCGTCCCTATTTGCAAACGTTCACTCTTTTGACGACATTTTCAATAACATTTTGGCATAATTGCAGACTAATCAAATTGCACGATCTTGATGGCCAATTTACATCGCCGCGGCGCAAGATAAGACGACCATGAAACTTCGTCTGCAATAACTATGCAGTAACAATTCCGCAACTAACAATTTCTATGCGTTGCTCGATCGTGTAATTCTCCATGACTTAACCTCAATACTTCCTGATGCCAGTTGTCTGAGATTAGTACTCTGTGTTCGCCACAAAAAAAAAGGCACGCAATTAAAAATCTCCCGTCATTTTGAAGCACCCTTTATATCCCGTCTTAAGGCAGTAGTCTGCTTTACGGGCTTAAAAAAATCCATTTTTCGTTTTTGTTTTAAATCTATTCTAGGAAGGATTATTGTATGGCCCGGGGATAGGTGATTAACATCTAATTAGTGTAAGTATCCAAAAACTTATATTTTTTTGGACCGAAAACTTTAAAGCCCGTTTTCTCGAGTTTTCATTTTCACAAGTTTTAGAAAACGGTGCCGGCGATAGCAAAAACAATATATGTCCGATCGAAAAAAAATCAAAGTGATCTAGCTTCAGTATTAAATTATCTTCTATTTGAACTAAAAAAGTTGGACAAAAGTACTATTTAAATTATTTGTTTTGCAGCTTAAAGTGATTTTTTTTTTCAAAAAAGTGAATTTTTTTTTCAAACTTCGAAAAAATTTGGAATTTCATCATTTCTTCGGTATTTTTTTAGTTCATATAGAAAAGGAACTTATGAAAACTAAAAAAAATTTGGTTCGACTGTTTCAGATGCATCGCACGACCTTCATCACCGGCACCGATTTACAAGTACAGACTCCAGGCGCTCCAGAAAAATCGTTACAACTTTCAAAAATTTTAATATTTTTTAATAATAAAAATTGTTTTTTAAAGCTTGAATATAATACACTATCGTCTCAAAATTTCGTTTACCGCAATCATTTCCTTTCATTTCAAAAAAATTGCTGAAAAAACGCTTTTTTCGGCTTCTAAAGCAGACTACTGCCTTAAATGAACTGCTAACGACACTATGTATAAAATTAAAATTCATTTCAAAACCCTGTGTAGTACTTCGAAATATGGATTGGTATATGTCTGACCAGTAGTCACTCGACAAAAAATAATACGAATTTTGTCGCCACCAGCCTGTCTTTGTTTCGTGTTATTATTTAGTAAATATTAATCTGATTGTAAGTCCTTCAAATGAGTTTTTCCAAAGCAGAAACCTAGCTGAATCGCTTTTCGGCACCCAAACACAGTAAATTCATTCCATTTCGCTAATATATTATAGTCCATACCACAGGATGCATCAGTCCCTGCAAAAATTTATTAATTATTGTAAGTACTGGGGAAAAAACCCCAACGGGGTTTACTTGCTTCCATTACTTTTTCGATATATACGACTGTCGTTCTAGTTCGGATTTTCACCGTAGGGGAGACCTAGAAGGGTTGACACAGAGGTAAGTTGAAACCGTGTCAATGTCTCGGTAGATGTGATTATTAGCGAGCTGGCAACAATGCCATTCTTCCATTGCTACAACTCGCGCCTATTTGCGTATTTTCATTAAGCTCTAGTAACCTTGTTTATATATTTAATGGTATGTGATATGCATTGTTTGTTGTTCTGCCATACTCTGTATCGATAGTGAATTCCAAATCAAGTGGCATCGAATTTTTGACATCTAGGAAGGTAGAAACAAGGTGTTTCATCTTACCTCGGTTGCAGAAATATTTTCATCCGTTTATATTTTCTGATGGAGTTTGCAAGTCTTGCATTTGTTTTATTCCAGATGCCGAAAAAATATATCAGGAAAACGAATAGAGGCATGGCGAGCCGAGAAATATATGAGCTCGTCGCTGAAGAGGTTACTCTACGGGACGAAAGATCAAGCACAAAGAGAAAGTGGAAAGTTAAGACGAGGAAGAGTATTTTTGCGTGTGTTGTGTGTGCTGTATTCAAGCAGCAGGCCAAATGAAAAGTGGGTGCGATGCCTGGAGTGCAAAGCATGGTCGTACGAAGCCTGCACTGGTGGAGAACTTTCATATGTATGTCACAATTGTTTGTCAGAATACAGATTGGTTTGCTTTATTGCCACAACGTTTCTCCTTTAATTTATTTTTCAGTTTGCTATATTTTACTATTTAATTCCGTGAGATTCGTGAGTTTATATTCGTTTCAATCAGAACTTATAAAAATGTGTCAGACTGAAGAAAAAAGTGAGACTCAGATTAATGTCGAGGTTAAGTTTTTAAATTTTTTATAAAGTTTTTTTTTAACCAACGTGTTTGGACATAATTTGTATCCATATTTTGTACCAATTCCCAGGCGTTTCAACTCACCTCGAAATGAGAAGTGTTAAAACAAAACGACTTATTGTACTTAAATGGTTTTTATTACAGGTTACATAATTCCTGGAGTCATTTCTAGTAGAAAATCGATTAGTCGATTAAAAAAGCTGCAAAACAACTTTATATTTACCCAAATCTCTCGTTTCGATTGCGAGATATGGGGTAAAATCT
>OZ023312.1:39411253-39563759 GCA_964007375.1 Ophion obscuratus | reverse complement strand
AAGAAAAAGAGCAACGAAACAAAGCGCGAGTAGGCAACAGCATTGTAAAGAGTACAGAGTTGCGGTGATCCTGACGGTGTCCTGACGTGGCAAAGCACAGTCAGCCGAGAGTCCCGTTTCTCTCTCTTTCTCTTTCTCTCTTTTTTTTCGCAAGGGGAGTAAGCTTCGACGTCAAGCCACGACCAAAGCTCGCACTATTGCTGTTTGCTTAACGGCTCGAGGCAGCGATAATGTTTTCATATTGTGTTTGACAGAGCTCATCGTGCGCAGCTCTTTTCGTTTCTTTTTCAATTCTTTTTGTTTTTTTTTTGCACGTCGCGATTTGGTATCGCGGAAAATTTCGCCTTTTCTACCTCAGGTTAGCCTCACGTGGTGAGCTCTCTGCTCATTGTCCTCTGTGTGACGTCGTGGTGTTAGGGTTCGCGAAAAAGTCGACTGCGGGGCGGGGGGGGGGGGGGGGAGAACGAGAAAAAATGCCCGACGCACGTAAAGCTTTTCTCCATACTGTGCACAAAGATATATTGTTGGGGGCGTAGAGGGATGAGAGGAAAACACGTGTATCTCGAAACCCAACTTTGAGGCTTGCTGGTGTGCGTTGACTGCTCTCTTAACTGTTCTCACAGCGAAGTTTCGCGAAGCCTCATCTTCTTTTCTCCACTTCAACCCTCGAGCGTGGCCGCGCTTCCGCCTGTTTCTAAAGCGCGGAAAAGCATATCGCAGATAGTAAAAGTGGTGTCTCCACGGGACACTCTCCGAGCGCTTATGTCCCGGCGACGACGAAAACTTGAAAGGAACGCCACCGCTCGACGGTTCTCCGAGATACTCCAGAGCCGAGAGTTTTCCGAGAGCTTTCGTCGGATTAAAAGCTAGCGGAGTAAATGCGCGGAGACCCCGCGGTGACTCTCCGAGAAAGGCTTTATCTCCCGTGGATGTATAAATGTTATATAGACACGTCGTTTGAATTTCACATTTGTTTACTCACCGTTGACTGGTTATCTTTCAACGTCACTTGCGCGTTTGACGTCGTGAATGGAGATGGGTCCTATGAGGCGATCATCGTCTGAATTTGCCGATATTCAGACAATTGTTTCTTATTTTACTCGAGTGATAAAGTGAACTTTGATATGTTGATTTCGTATCTGAACAGGTGCCGTAAAACGGGGCTTCTTTGACATTCAGGTTAACTTTGGCAGTTTTTGGGGCTACTTTGGCAGAGCGCCAAAATACGGTGCAGGGAATAAACTTGAACGACAATTTGTTGTTCAAGTTTATTATAATGTTGCTAAAGTTGATTGTAATATTGCTCAAGTTGATTTTGATCTCAATGACAATTATAAGACTCAATAAGTGCCTATAATAGCACCCCAGGTACCCGATATTTTTATGTAAAATGTTTCTTCAAGGGAGGTCACCACTGTAACAGCCCATTTTCAACCGTTTTCTTTGGATTTTTTTAAGAAAGGAATTAAGGGAGACTTTGTCCTTGAAATTTTCAAAAAGATGTTAGCGGCTCAACAACTTTTTGAAAATTTCAAGGACAAAGTCTCTATGGATGCCTCTATGGACCAGACATTGCCGATTAGCGGTAATTATAAACACATTTGTGTAAACACATTACAAAACTTTAAGAGCGTTTTTCTCGAAAACACGTTTTTAAAAATGGCTGACATTCTCCTCACCGCTGTAATTAATATATCGACCTGAGATTTGGAGAGCATAATCAAAAAATATGTATTCACGGAATGACGGATCGTTTTTTCGATAGATACATTTTTGCATTTATTATTTATCTTTTTATGCGAAAAAAACGCAAAAATTCGTTTTTTTTTTATTGCCGCCATTTTCCGAAATTTGTACTAAACGAAAAACCCATCCGTCATTCCATGACCAAAGGGTCACAGATTGATAATATGCTTCGAATTTATGTTTCAGATCAACAAAGAGGGGGCAGTGATGTCAGCCGTTTACCTCCCGCGATTTGAGGACCTGTTTTCGCGGAGCTGCAACGGCCGCCATTTTGGTTTTTTTGTAAAAAAAATTTTTTTTAACTTTCTGTATATCGTGAATAGAA
This sequence comes from Ophion obscuratus, assembly GCA_964007375.1. Lineage (NCBI taxonomy): Eukaryota > Metazoa > Arthropoda > Insecta > Hymenoptera > Ichneumonidae > Ophion > Ophion obscuratus. The sequence goes on along the minus strand of OZ023312.1, from coordinate 39,561,688 downwards.
GCAAGAAAAAACCGCACTCAAAAAGCTTTACTCGTTTCCTTTAATAAAAATAAAATGTAAACACCTGAAATATGGCACTCCAAGGACAAAGTCTCCCTTAAATACATGGTCAAAAGAGCTTTTAGGTTTTATAAGGTATATATTGAAGTGTGTAAAAAAAAAATTATTCGTCAAAAGTATACAAAATGACGGCGCACCAGTCATTATAGCACTACTGTTTTTCTGCCAACCCTTTCCGCGGCACGCAGTAGAACTGTCGTAAATTTAGTCCCGAGACTAAGAGTGAAATGTTTTCGTTCATTATATTATTTTTAGCAGTCAAGTACGGGGGGAATTGAACAATAATTAAAAGAAAAATAGAGACGAGTTTGACAAAAAGTTCGTTTTTTCGACCATAATTTTCAGTTCAAAAGTGATATATTTTTTACAATCTTCGATTCATCGAAACAAGCGCTCATACTCGACTGCTAAAGCAATCTAAGAAGCTACACTTAAAACTTCAAGTCGATTGAACGAAAATTGTTCGAGTTCTGCTGCCTCAATAACGATGACAATTTGGTTATAAAAAAATCGTTGTTTTTCATTCACATTCACAAGGCATAAAATATTACATTTTTTATCAAAATGAGTCCAAAGTAACCCTTAATCTTTGACATAAGTTGCATTTCAATGCCCTGGCAAAGAAGCCCAACAATGGGGACTGCTTTGGCACTTAAAAAAATGTATATATTAAATTATGAGGGGGTGATGGAGCGAGACTTTCTTATACATTGGGAGCCAAAGGACACACTGTTCTATTGCAGCAAGAAAGGTTGGTATCTAGGATGTTAAAAAAAAGTTACTTACAAAAAACTTCCAAAACCTCTTCAAAGTAGTACGGTACTCTTTACAACACAGCACCCTAAAGTTTGCACGGGACGAGTTCTAAGTTTAAGCCTTTCTTATATTTTTCGAGATTATTATTCAAGATTTGTATTTAAAATAATGTTCCTAAATCACCAAAGCTTAATTTGAATAAGAAGTACAAAGTGTATTATCGAAATTGATTTTTCTAGAAATAAAGGTTTATAAAGTGCGTACTCGTTGCTGACTTTACCCTATATCGATAAAATATTCAGTAGGTTTGAGCCTGCTAAGAGGTGCGTGGTATGATGCGTTGCACACGTGCATTTAGAGATACAAAAGGAACGTCAGAGAAAGAGTAAAAGACACGCGAGGGTGATTGGTCAGGTAATGTGCTCGGATAAAAGGGGGACTGAAGGGGCGACCGGAGGGAATGGAAAAGGAGGAGGGAGAAAAAAATGAGAATCGATGAGAGTACGACATATGGGCCGTTAAGCTTTGCTAAGATAAGAGGATACTGGACAAATATTTGCGACAGTCTGACGCCTTTGCAGTTATCTTTCTAATACTATCCTCCCCGCTTGCCCCTCTCCCTTCACTCGACGTATAATTTTTTCCTTTGTTTCGTATCGTGAAGCTTTCCCGCAGTGATCCTGCAAAGGGTATTTCCCGGTAAAAGTTACTCAATCACTGTTGTTACGGCGAAAGAGAAAATATCGTAAGCAGCGTTGCCCGGAAATGAAGAACATTCGAAAAATGTCTTCTCTTTTTGTCGCTAGGTTCGCAGTTTCGCAACCGCGTCATTAGCGAAATAAAAACGAATGACAAGAACTTCGGATGAAAATGACGTTAAAAATTCTTGCGATAAACAAGAAAAGAGCCACGAGGTGAATCTTAAGGAGGTTGAAGCGTTAGCTACAATTTTTTAAAATACATCTTATTGTCCAGACTTCCCGAGACTTGACGAATTTTTAGAATTTTTTTCACCACAAAACACCGGAGAATAAAAATAGTTTAATGCATCTTATTTTACGTGCGGTTAGATGGGCAAAAATCGTTCACGCCACGGGCGACGTATTTTCTTTTTTTTTTGCTATTTGGCACCAAGATAGACCATTTCTAACAACGGATTAATACAAAATAAACCTTTGTATGCAATTAGAAAAAAAAACCACTCTTGCCTATCGTAAACCATATATATGCAATATTGAACCATCAAGATTTGATGAAAGATTACGAATCTTGGCGGGCGAATGAAGAGTATTGCTGCCAACTTCAATGTCCACAAAGTTGTTGTATTTCGGCAACTCTTAATATTAATTAATGATAATATTAATTAGTAGTTCACCCCGAGCTGAGACCTCGCGATGTTCCGTTTTTAACCGTCTACCAAAAAAGAAGGGAGGATGCGTATTTTACGTACGTTCATATGTTTTCCTCATATCTCATAAACTACTTAAGTCTGGTCTAGAGCGAGATTTTTGACGTCATTTTTGGGTTGGAATAACTTTTAAAACTTAAATTTTACATATGTATTTATTGTTTCTTTGAGAATATATCTACATTAAAAACTCTTTCCATCGACTCTCGACTGAAATTGTTGAGCACATATTAACATGACCGTATGGAACCTTTGACCGATTAGGCTCATTATCCGATCTTAATAATTTTAGTTACACGAATTACTTGCCTACAAAATCACACATATTATAATACTATACTATAATACACTACTACACGATATACTATACTATACATATTATAATTACTATACTATAATACACTACTACTACTATAACACACTACACGAATCAATCCCCCGATTCAACCTCACGAGACAGTATTTTATCATCACAAATACTGTCGATACTAATCATCCTCCAAGCACAAACCAAAGAAAACTGGAAATATCGACAATATTCAGGTTCGTTATCTAAAATAATTCTTATAACATCATACTCTCACACACCACCCTTGTTACTCAACAAAAAGAATAAATTAACATACTACAAATAATTACTCATACAATATCACCATGATTGAAATTAATGAAAAAAACTAACACATAATTTACACAAATCATTAAAACACATTTACAACTTATTCATAACACAAAGTACAACTATACAAAATCTGTAAATTCTATTTATATAATCTGTATCACATAATTTGTAGAACAAATAATGTTTCTGAAGAGGATCCGAACCAAGGATCGAAACGTAACGAAAAAAAAACCCTTTTTTCTTTCCACCACGACCTTGGAAATCTCACTGGACGAATCGAAGCCGATTCCTCAACATCACGTATAAAACACTACTATTATAAAAGCGAAAGTGACTCTATCTTTCTGTTTGTCTGTCTCTTACATTTTTAGTTCACGGAAACCTAACTTGGCTCAGTCTCATTGCCCCGAACTGATACTTTGCAACCCTTATATTTTTACAACCCCTTGACCGATTTCGATCATATTCGAACTTAAATTTGTATCAGCGTGAAATACATCGACGAACAAACATGCACACATACGAACGCCGATTTATTCCAGTAGATTGTGAGACCTCGCTTCGCTTGGTCAATAAGTAATCTCGTGGCGTAAACATAAATAGGCATAATTGTAAATTACTCAAAATTTCATTCTGAGTTGTATGAAACATTCGCTGACGCAGTTTTTTTCATACCAATCATCGATAATGTTATACTTTTTCAAGTTGGCAGTACCACAAAAGTTTTTCTTGCTTACGCAATTAAAAGCGATAATTTGGCGCTTTAATTACATATTTTATGAAAAATTAGCGTCTACAGAAAAAAATTTGTGTCTTGCATGCATTTTTTTGAGGTTCATTAAAAAAAAATCATAAACCGTCATTCGACTCAACTGGACAGCTCCAACCTCCTTAAGCGGATTGTAACGAGAGAGGGAAAAAGACAGAGACGCTTGCAGCTCCTCGCTTAACGAGCCCAAGTAGCTTTCGGTCTTTCAAATTTAAAGTCTCCAAGCCACTTTTGCCCGTTGCTTCTCGACGGAACTCTTAAAAAGCCATATCATCCACCGGAGTTACTCGTCCGGGTCCGCTCGGACGCTGGACCCCTCTGAATGCCGAGGGTCGAACTTTGTCATTCGTTGATCTCTTTGGGCGGAAAAAAACCGCTTACACCCTGCAGATTCTTCAATTCTGTTCCGAGGCACGACCAGTTGAAGCCTTATTATAAAGAGCCTGGATTTTACGAATTGAATGTTCGCACTGTGCAGAAACAACGATCTTAACCCTTCTCTCGAGGTGAACATTTTATATAAATTTATGCGATCTTAAGGAGGTTGGAGCGATTCAGTTGAGTCAAATGACGGTTCATTAATTTTTTTTTCATCGAACTTCAAAAAAATGCATACCAGGTACAGAATTATTCTAAATATGCTAATTTTTTAGAAGATATAATTAAAGGGCAAACTTATGCATTTTAATATTTTTATTACGTAAAGTAGAAAAACTTTTCTGATGCTACTAACTTAAAAAAGTATAACATTATTGATGATTATTATGAAAAGAACTACGACAACGATTGTTTTATACAATTCACAATGAAATTTTGAGTAATTTGTAATTATGCCTATTCATGTTTACGTCACGAGATGATTGGCCCATGATTTACGATGGGCAAGATGAGGATTTTTTTCTCTAAATGTTTACAATGCTTCAGTTTGGGTTAATCCGTTGTTACAAATGGATTATCTTGGTGCTAAATAACAAAAAAAATTACATAACTTTTAGCGTGAAAGTCTTGCCCATCCTACCGCACGTTAAATTACACACATTAAACTATTTTTTATCTCTGGTGTTTGGTGGTGAAAAAAGTTCAAAAAATTCCTAAAGACTCAGTATAGCCTAAACAATAACATGTATTTTTTAAATTAAATTTAACCTTGGATTGTGGCTAACGCTCGAACCTCCTTGCTGTGATATGAAAGTTATAGGTACCCCGTTTTTTGCGGTATTCCAAGAAACAGATTTGGACTGTTTGAATTTATATCAGAATAACGGGATCTCGAGTCACACGAAAAATCAGCTATCAGATGGGGGAGCTTCGGGACAATTTTGTGAATCGCCATATGGCGAGGTATAGCGACACGCGTGGCGCTTTATCACAGATAAATCGCAGGCAATTAAACCACCTCCGCACCTGTCCTTTGCATGATACACAAATGCATACCTGCGTGCATTTTATACGTGCCGTTTGTGTGTCCATGTGACCTTATCCTGCAAAGTTTGTCCATTGGTCGATAGAGCTCTCCCTCTCCCTTTCTCCCCCTCCCTTTCTTTTACTCTCTATCTATCAATATATACCGGGTGAGGCAACAATTGTCAGCACTAGAAATATTTTCAAACCTATCGGACTTAGAAGAAAACTGCTAATTCAAAAGTTGCATAGTTCGACGATGATCATCAAGTGGTGGCTACGAGGTTCATCCAGGTGGAGGTGGTTCGAAGATATCAAGGTCGCTTCCACTTTTTTAAATGGTACGATTTTTTCTTTTTTCAGAATTTCATGGAGGAACTAAAAAACAAAGCCACACACCAAATTTCAAGATGATCGATCCAGATTTAGTGCAAAAAATCGGTAAAATAGAATTTTCAATGTTTTTAACCTAGAATCGATTTAAGGAGCTTTAGGATAATTGACGAAATGATCGAGTAGAAATATTGTCAGGCTGGCGTGACATTTGATCTGGGCCTGATCACGGTGTAGTACGGAGGCCGTACTTACGGTGTGCCTTGATTTTCCTGATCCGGCTAATTACAGGCGGTAGTCAGGCAATCGGATTTACGGCTGACGTCAATCCGCCTGATTCCGCTAGCTTCACGCAATCATCGAGTAACTGGACCCATATATAGTTTGACGCCTTTCACGCGCTTAAGGGGCCAGTCCACTTTGAACATTTCAAAAAGTCGACAGCGAGCAAGACTTGAAGAAACCGACGATGATGAGCAATCAGAAGGGATTTTGCACGGTGCAGGAATTGCCGAATGAGTTTAGGTAAGAGTTTTTCATAGTATAAACTTCAAACGCGTTTTTCTCGAAACAACGTTTCCAAAATCTACCGCCATCGTATCTCTAAAACTAATAAACCGATTTTCTTGAAATTTCAACCACATATTGTAAACATGATTGGCAACGAGATAACTTACGATGGTTTTAAAATTTTGATTTTTACTCTTTTTTGCGAAAAACTGCGAAACAAACGTGTTTTTTTTAACTTTTTACGTTTTTCATCTGCCATTTTTTCATTTTTTGATAAAACTTTATATCCGAGGGTTATTTTGTAGCTGGTGTCATACTGAATCTAATGGACTTTGATTTTTGTTGTTTCAGACAAGCCGTTGCTGAGTTGTGATGGAGCTACCTAGCCCACCTATTTTTGAGGCGTTACGTTAAACTATAGTTTTTGTACTTAAAAATCAATAAATATGAATTAAAATTTTTTTATATGTATTTCAAGACTTTATATATCAAGCCCAACAACTTTTATATTCATATCTTTTATAAAATCCTCACAAAAAATCGCGAGAATAGCCTTTTTTCGTAGCTCAAAGTGGACTGGCCCCTTAACCTCTTGCCAAACACCAGACGACCTATACAAGGGTTAAAAAAACAAGGTGGTTTTTAATTTTTCTCGAAAAATATTTGTTTATTCATCAATATCTATTATGTCCCCTTCAAAGTAATCCCCCTCAGATATAATACTCTTGTGCCAGCGCTTTTTCCAATCCTCGAAGCACTTCTGATATGCGCTTTTTGGTATGGCCTTGAACTCTCCCAGCGATGCAGTCTTTATTTCCTCAATCGTGGCAAATCTCCGTCCTTCCATGGGTCTTTTCAGTTTTTGGAATAGAAAAAAGTCGCAGGGGGCCGAATCCGGCGGATACGGTGGCTGAGGCATGATTACGGTGTTGTTATTGGCCAAAAAATCACGGACAAGCAACGATGTGTGAGCAGGTGCATTATCGTGATGCAAAAACCATGTCACAAATCGATAGCAAAAAATCGCCAAGCACACCAAAACACGTCTAACATTTATATTCGTCAACAATGTCAACATATTTTGGGGACATGTGTACCAAAATAACAAAACAAAAAACATCGAAAATCGAATGTATGTAGCCTGCGAAATTTGAAAAGTCACCTTATTTTTTTAACAAACCTCGTAACTCGTTGTCAAAATGTCGAGAAATATTGTCCTCTTTATGCCTACATTTTTTATTATTCCTAATATTTTATTGATTCCTAATAAATCGGTGATTCGGTTTCATTTGTTCAAAAAACAATTTAGTTAAATCCACTGAATGTGTCTACTTTCATTTTATTTTATTTTAAACTACACAGAATTATGGTAGACACAAATATTTTTCCATTTGCTTGAATTAATGGTCTGCCTTTATTGCAATACACACATCGACGGGGAGGAGGGTGAAGAGGGGGGAGAGAGAGAGAGAGGAATTATATATATATGTAGGTTATGTTTGAAAAATCTATAGCATGATATTCGATAAAACTCTCTATCACAATGGTATTAACTAATTGATATAGTTTATGTGATACAACAAATAATTATAGGAATTCATGTGGTCTCTTATGCCATATTTGCGACTCAGTAAGATACTACAAACCCTTGGTAGCGTAGGGGCAGCGTTCGTAGCTATGGGTAAGTAGGTTGTAGGTTCGATTCCATGTGGAGGCGGCGAAGTATTTTTTTTGAGAAAAAAAAACAATTCAGATGGCTGGAGAATGACGAATTATGATACAAAATCATTGTGGTAGAACTCTATATTAAGTATTTCATTTTATTTTCGATTTATGAAATATTCTTTTCTATATTCTATATTCTGAAAAATATTTTTGAAACAAATAGGATTGTAATAAGCCGTGAGACAAGGGAAAAATGGATTTGATTAAAAAAGATCCATTTTGAATTGAATTTTTTTTGGCAGTGCAACGAAGCATGTAAAGAGATGGTGGTTTCCGAAGCAACAGTGAACTTCTCTCTTCGAACTGCATGTCAGGCCTTGATTTTGTACCCTGATCAGGGCTTAATTTTTTACCCTCATCAGGCCTTGATTTTTTACCCTGATCAGGCCGAAGTCAGAGACTGCGTTTAAAAAATGATCAGGGCATGATAAAAAAATGTCGATCAAGGTCAGAAAAAAAAACAGGATGCCTGATCAGGTCTTTCGTGTAGTCGGAGCAAGATTTCTACTCGGGTACCATTTGATTCAAACTCATACAGCAAATTCTTCATCATGTACTGAATGCCCCCTCTAAATTTTAAATCGATCGTCTACACCGTTTCTATAAAAGGCCATAGCCGGGTAAGTAGGGAAAAATTTCCCCCGCATTTTCTCCAGCGAAATTAGGAGTATATTCTGAGGTATAAAAAAAAAAAAAATTCAGAAAATTTCATCCCCGTCAACGCAATGGTTTTGGAAAAATTATTTTTTTTTAATAAAAAATAAATAAAAATTACGGAAACGCTTCAGTGGATCGATTAGATTTTTTTGGTACTTGTTACGATCAACCGTGTTACGAAATAAAATTATAGAACATCTTGCGGAAGGTTAAGGTTTAAAAAAAAATGTTCCTTGTTTTATTATTTTTGACTATAATCCACTTGGGGTACAATAGCGAAAATTTTTTCATATAATCTTTGGGCACCTTATTAGATTATATAATTTTTTCAAAATGATCGGTTTGGTACGCCACAGTGAAAAAAAAAGAAACACTTTATTGATATATTTTAGTTATATAGATATATAACTAAAATATATCAATAAAGTGTGATATGTGACTAAATGATCGACTTGGTACGCCACAGTGAAAAAAAAGAAACACACTTTATTGATATATTTTAGTTATGTAGATATATAACTAAAATATATCAATAAAGTCTGTTTCTTTTTTTTTTCACTGTGGCGTACCAAACCACTCATTTTGAAAAAATTATATAATCTAATAAGGTGCCCAAAGATTATAAGAAAAAAAATTCGTTATTGTACCCCAAGTGGATTATAGTAAAAAATAATAAAACAAGGAACACTATTTTTTTTTCAAACCTTAATCTTCCCAAGATGTTCTATAATTTTATTTCGTAATACGTTTGATCGGAACAAGTACCAAAAAAATCAAATCGATCCACTGTACCGTTTCCGAAAAAAAAATTTTTTTTGATATTTAAAAAAAATCATTTTTCTAAAACCATTGCGTTGACCGGAATGACATTTTCAGAAAATTTGTTTTTTTTATACCTCAGAATACACTCCAAATTTCGCTGGAAAAAATTCGGGGGCAGTTTTTCCCTACTTACTCGGCTATGGCCTTTACAATAAAAAAAAAAAACATTTTTCAACATAGGGAGTTCAACAGTTTTACTCATAAAATAGGGTGAAAAAATATAAAAAATGTTATGAAAAACTGCCAAATCACTCAGTACATTATGACAATTTCGTCGTCAGTGTCCTATGTTCTCACATGAATCTCTCTATGTTAAGAAGTATTGTTTCAATTGTAAATTTTATAAAAATGGTGTAGACGATCGATTTAACATTTGGAGGGTGCATTCAGTATATAACATTGATAATTTACTGTATGCATTTAAATCAAATGGTAACATTTCGTCAATCGTCCCGAAACTCCTTAAAAACGATGCAAACACTTACTCCTATAAAAGGTGCGCAAAGTGATGGCCACCACTTTCAATGAACGCTTGAAATCTGATTCGCATTTTGCGGAATATTTGATTCTGCACTGGCAGACGGAAATTCTTTCGTAGCACTTTCATTGTCGATAACACACATTGTTATGGAAATCGCAACCTTCTCGCTGGTTGCCAAAATAAGTTGATGAGATTCTTAGTTGCGAACAATGTAAACGAATGTACGACTCACCTGGAGTTTGCCTAGTATAAAACTATTAAAACCTCAATTAGGGCCTGTTTATTGATAGACTGACTTTATTGATTAGACAATACAATCAACGCGACGCAGACTGTAAGCGTGAATTGGAAGTGGTGGCCATCGCATTGATCACTCTTCATAAGAGTAAGTGTTTGCACCATTTATCGAAATAGGTTTAAGGCTAAAGCATCGAAATTGCTTTTTTATTGATTTTTTATACTATATATTGATCCATCATCTTAAAATGTTGGGTGTTGACTTGTTTTTAGTTCCTTGATAAAATTTTGAAGAAAAAAGATAGTGGCTTCAATTTAAGTTAAGGTGACTTTCCAATCTTCGAAGCGCCTCCACCTGGATGAACTTCGTGGCCATCACTAGATGACTTCATTTGAACTATGCAACTTTTGTAAGAATCGTTTTTATCTGATAGGTTACACTCAGATAAAAGATTCATTATGTTCTAATAAATTGGCACATTGGAACTTAATTTGTTAGAAATTAATAAATGTTTACTCGTACGGAGACAGTTTTTCTGTGATTGTAACTACAGCATTTATTCGGCGTCACTTAATATGTTTTTTTACCTGCCGATTTTTCACATCAATTAAAAGCCATATTTAAAATAGAAAATTTGAATAAATATTCAAATTTTCTATTAATATATATACTTATAAACACTCAAATAAATACGAAATAAATACTCAAATTAAATAAATACTACTTTCCAATGATGAAAACCTCTTATTTCGCGACTATCATACTAATGCGCACATGTGCACTTTGCCCTTCAACGCGACGGGCCCGACAGCAGGCCGCTCGTCAGATGTAGCTCACGCATACGCTTCCCATGTAGCTTCTTTCTATGCCAATGCTTTTGGCACAAGTGTCAGTGTTGCCTTTCGGAAGTGAGAAACTCGAAAGTGAGGAATGATTTAAGTGTAAGTAAGAATATAAAGTGAGAAAAAACATTCAAGTGAGAAAATAATGACGGAAGAAATGACACAATTCCTCGAAAAAACACCAGCTGGGTGATTATGAAGAATCCTATTAGATGTTAAAAAAAAAACTCTATTTATCGGATATAAAACACCCGTTTCTTTTAATTTATATATCCTATTAGATGTTAAGAAAAATTCATAGTAAATCGTAAAAATAAACTTAAGTAAAAAAATGTCTTAGCTGTTAATAAAATCGTAGTAGGCCGATATACGAATAAGAAAACTTATTCGCCGAGAGACAAACTTCTTTGTCCTCAATAAATCTTTTTTCTGAGTGTGGAAAATATTTCACATCCATTTCTGCGTCTCTTTTTCCTCTGTCATTCTTTCTCTCTTTCTCTCTTCCTCCCTCCCTATCTTGCGTTACGATCAGCTCGATATACCAACCAACACTGTATCCCTCTATTGTGGAATCTTGTTATCAATCCATCAAGCCAGACCGCGATCAATTCAAGACCCGAAGCACGAACCTTAACTATCGACGGATAAGCCAAATGATAATCGACAGGATACATGTGAAAAGACATGTGTTTTCATTGACAAGTGGAAGCTTCGCGTCTGGTCTATGTAAAAATAAATCGTCGCCGTTTATAAAAAATTGCAACATCTTCGACGGCAAAAAAAAACCGTCCGCGTTTCAAAATTTCGCAATAAAGAGTGTCCAGGTTTTTTGTAAGTGCAACATTTGTCGATTTCCAAATGATCGTATATTTTAATGATTCGTCAAATGTGATAAAGGACACTGTTTCATGATTTTTTGTACATTTAGGGGTTACTAATTAATTCAATGATTTTCTCATAATAGTTTGCTGAACATAATTCCGAACATCTGTGTTTTTCGATAATTTGATTTAATTGTTAACAGTAATGTTCCCAGTATCGACCAATTTTTTATCTCAAATTACTCATCTGCAAAAAACAGCCCGGGATTAATTGACCGATATGATTTACGTGCTCATACTTTTCTTTGCACTTCTGTTCATTGAAAATAATAAGTAATGTTGAATTTTGCCTCAAGCTGTGCGCTTTAAGTAAAGCGAAAAACATTTGTAACGTTTCTAATGTTTATTAATCTTTAACGATTACCGTAAAATAATCTTTACGTTTCTAAAGTTTAATAATCTTTAACGATCACCGTAACATAATTTTTACTATTTCGTTTCATAAAATTAAGTGAGATATTGAATAAACATAAGTAAAGAATCTAATGGAACGAGCCCTTAGCTCGTAAACAGAATGCGTTACAGGCCTTAAAATTATTTTTCATGGGGGGTCCCATACACGAAAAAGGAGGAGAATTTTTTTTTCATCCACTGGCTTGTGGGGTGTCATTATCTAAAGCTCATTGAGTACAATATACAAATATTTTTTAATTCTTTTTTATCTTCAAAAATAAAGAAATGGGGGGCCGTCAAAAGTTGTCAGTTTTAGGCCATTTTTGTTACGGGGTCTATCTCAAAAACTAAACTAGTTAGGAATTTGGAATTTCTGTATATTATTTACCATATACTTTATTTAAACAACAAATTCTGAAAACGCCGATTCACAATGTGGTATACATTATAATTTATTGTATATATAATGCAATAAATTCATAATGAAAATATATAATATCATTGGTATTTCAATATTTACAATACCATATGACTTATTTTTTAAGTCAGTGCCATCCAAGAACGAGAGATTGACGTCACTGGAGAAACGAGATTGCAAATTTAAAAAACACTGTAGATCGTATATGAGGCATTCCACGTCACTTCAGCCAGTAAACAAAAAAATTCACAAATAATTTAAAAAAATCAAGTTACTTTATTGAAAAATATTCACCGAGTGTCGATTTTTTTTTATTTCTGACGTTTTTTTCTCGTTGATTACCATTTTTAAACATTTTTCCAGTCAAATGTCTGTATCTTTAGCAAGATTCGTCGTATTTACATTCGTAAAAAACGAAAATGTGCGTCTTTTTCTAGCCTACCAGAAAAAATTAATTTAGATTTTATTGAGCAAGTCGAACGTTCGTTTCAGGGCACAATACGCAAGAATATTTTTTTTTCTCAAGGATAGACACTCGTTATTTTATTTTTTTAAATTTCCTAGAATTGTTAATACGAAAAACGGATTTTTGGTATTTTTTATATTACGAGATTCCTAAACACTGTGAAGTCACAGCTATTTTTATTTTTAAAATTTTTTCATCAATATTCGATTAAAGCGTGTGGAGCACTCGCTGTATGTTTACCAGGTTTTTAAAATCCATATGACATATATGTTATATCTATTGGAGCCTTGGTGTGCTCCACACGCTTCAATCGAATATTAATAAAAAAAAAATTTTAAATCTAATAGCTGTTACTTCACGGTGTTTAGGAATCCCTTAATATAAAAAATACCAAAAATCCGTTTTTCGTATGCACAATTCGCGGGAAAAAAAATAACGAGTGTCTTTCCTTGAGAAAAAAAATGTTTTTGCATATTTTCCCCTGAAACGGACGTTCGACTTGTTCAATAAAATCTAAATTAATTTTTTTCTGGAAGGTTAGGAAAAGACGCACATTTTTGTTTTTTTACGAATGTAAATACGTCAAATCCTGCCAAAGATACAGCCATTTAAATGAAAATATGTTAAGAAATGGTAATCAACGAGAAAAAATGTCAGGAATTTTTAAAAAATTTCGACCCTCGGTGAATATTTTTCAATAAAGTAACTCGATTTTTCAAAATTATTTGTGGATTTTTTTTACTGGCTGAAGTGACGTGAAATGCTTCATATGTAATTTATTTTTCTTCGCCTCCTCTTTTTCTGCCAAAAGTGTGATGATATTGGCAATTGGCTTGTACCGACTCCAAAAATAAGTCATTTGGTATTGTAAATATTTAAATAACAATAATTTTATATATTTTCGTTATAAATTTATTGTCTACGAACGAATAAAAAAAAATTATTTTCATATTTTTTATTTTAGTCGTACGTGTAGACAAATGTTCGAATTCAATTTTTTTTCTTATTGTAAACATTTTTAGTTTAAGTCTACTTGTAGGAAAAATTTTGAAGTCGCTGTTGTTTTTTATTTTTTGTAAAAATTAAATTTATTTTATTTGCAATCTCGTTTCTTCCGTGACCTTAATCTCTCGTTCTTGGCTGGCACCGACTCAAAAAATAAATACCCAAATAGTTTAAAAAAACGGAAATTGGTCACATGTACGGGACCCTAATAGAGCGAGGCCCGACTCGCACTTGGCCGAGTTTTCTTCTACCTTAGGTCACCAGGATCGACGAGGATAATGATCGAAAAAAGAAATAAGGCGAATAATAAATAAGTAGTCAAACAAGGTTGGAGAACATTTTCAAACTGAGTTCCACAAATCTTTAATGACAATGAAAGAAATGCGTGATTTCTAGGATGTACAAAAAAATTATCGCATAATACACTATAATATGCTTATGCCATTTATAACAATATTAAACATTCTTCTTTCCATTATTCCTGACTAGTAATCCTTTCCTTTGCGTTTCAAAATCTTTTCACGCTGTGCCATTAATTCCTCAGCGGTAATTTGTACTTGACATCTGTTGGCGTATCGGTGGCACTTGATTCCCGTGCAACACTGGCTGTCCCCCACGCACTGAAACCATACAGAGGGGCAAGTTAAAATGACATTATGAGAATCTACATATTTTACAACATGATGAATAAAATATCTGAAACAATTCGATCTTCAATTGTCTATTAAACAATAATAATAATGATCACGGATCGATGAAATTTTTGACGATCGACTTTTGTTGAGAAAACACTGTAATCATTCTGTATAATACACTTGCTGATATACACTGTCCCTCAAAAGTTTGGATACACCAGTCGATATTTCTTTTCGCACTAAAAGTTACATAGCTCTGTCAAAAAAAAAGATAACCAATTTTACCGAACGGCGTTTTAAAGACAACAAATTGAGCTTTCTTTTGCTTTTTTGAAATATTTTTTTATGATTTTTTCGCCCCGGTTCGTATTTTTGTACGTGACTGTTTTTCATCTTTTTTTCAACATTCGAGAATTGGGCGCATGACTTATGGAATTTTTTCTTGTTATGGTTATCTATGAGAAACTTGAACGGGGAGCAGGAGCTCCATTTTCTTTTTTTTTTAAGTTTCGTGCGATTTTTTTCGCAAAGTTCTTTTATTTTTGGCTAAAGGAGACAAATTTTGGAAAATTCAACGTTACTCAAGAACTATAGGGTTTAAGGGGAAACGTCAGAGATGTAAAAAGTTGCGTAAGTTTATACTGGATCGCCTAGAATTTTTTTTCAATATTTTCCTCTGAGAGTTTTTTTTTACTGTTTTCGCTCAAAACTCTGATGAGTAGGATGGCTTATCTCGAAAAGTATGGTGTTTATAACAAAATATAAGGAGGAGAAACTTTTTTAATTTTCGATTTTAAATTCGCTTACACTTTTTCGGAATTTTGTTCTAACATTTTTTTGGCCGCACCTCGAAGGCTCGTCCAAACAATTGATTGGCGTATATCGAAGAATATTGAGTTAGATACAAAATGTTTCAAAAGCACCTAGACGACCAGAAAAAAACATTGTAAAAATACTTTTTTTAAATGTATTTAAAAAAACACCGCAACATTTTTCCCTCTTGATTTTTTGTCTCTAATTCAATAGCTTTCGAGATACGCCAATCAATTGTTTGGACCATTCTCCGAGATTTAGCCAAAAAAAATTTCTAAAAAAATTTAGGCAAATGTAAAATAAAAAATTTTAAGAAGATTTTTCGCCGGATATTTTGTTATAAACGCCACACTTTCTGAGTTAAGCCATCCTGCTCATCAGAGTTTCGAGCGAAAATAGTGAAAAAAAAATCTCGGAGGAAAATTTTGAAAAAAGTCCAAGCGATCTACTATAAACTTACCCATCTTTTACATCTTTGACGTTTTCTCTAAAACCCTATAGTTCTCGAGTTGCGTTCCAGTTTCCAAAATTTGTTTTTTTAGCCAAAAATGAAATAACTTTCCAAAAAAAAATCGTACGAAATTTAAAAAAAAACAAAAATGGAGCTCCTGCGACCCTGTTCAAGTTTATCATGGATAAACAGGATAAACGAATTCTATAAGTCTATAAGCCCAATTCTCGGTGATCGGAAAAAGGCGAAAAACAGTTACGTACAAAAGTGCGTACCGGGTCGAAAAAATATCATGAAAAATATTTCAAAAAAGCAAAACAAAGATTAATTTGTTGCCTACAAAACGCCATTCAGTAAAGTACATTATCTTTTTTTTTGACGAAGCTATGTAACTTTTAGTGCGGCAAGAAATATCGACTGGTGTATCCAAACTTTTGAGCGGCAGTGTAAATCAATCATTTATATCATCATATCAAAAGTCATTTATATGTCAATATAAATTGATATAATTTATTCTTTATTCGAATAGTTTCGATTCTGTGTATCGATTTGATTATACCTATAGCATTTTTGCAGATTCTTTTTTTTCCGATACTCATGATATGACAGTCAAAAAAATTATATGGTAATATTTATTATTCAATCTATACTCACAGGGTCCCCATGTCGACCGCACGTCTTAGAGCTCGCAGCCACGATGAGGGACACACTCATCAAGGCGACGAGTACGAAAAGTAGAATCTTCGTCATCTTGATGTCTCACGAATGTTCGTTTTTTTCTCTGTAAACTCTCTGAAAAAGTAAGCAGAATGACGAAAATTCGATAAATGTTAAGGACCAAAGTAAAATTTCTAGGATAATAACAAAATAGTTTTTAAATCATTGCATTCTTGTTCGCATATGCACGACAGACTTTCAGCAACGAAAATTTCACGTTCGTATTCATTTGTTGTTTTAACATACAGCATGGAGAATATAATTCAAGTACAATGGATTCGCCAGTTTGATTAAAACGGTTGTGAAATTCCAAACGAAAAGATACGACTTTTAGGTTATAAATTGAGTTATAAATGAGATAACCTGAGTTTTGAGTTATAATTGAGATTGAGTTATAATTGAGATAAACTGAGTTATAAATTGCTTTCAATTACGCTGATCCCCTACTCTAATATGCTCGGCAAATCTACTCAAGTCTACTCGACGAAATGCCCACTTGAATATCTGTCAATGACAAGAATTTTATCAAACTCAGTAGGGTCGAAGTGGGAACAGTGGCAATAGTGGGTACACTGAACTTTTTCTGTTTCTCAGAAATGGACATGTATATATGTGCGTCTTTTTCACATTAGAATCGCAGTCGGATGCCAATAGGTTTGAAGCTGTCTGTGAGTCGCTCACAGACTCACACTCACACTCACACAGACACGATTTTATATTATTATTGGTGTCAAAAGTTGAGAAACCTGCTGAGTTGGTATGATTTTTGCTTCTTTACCTATCGCAGTTATGCTCGAAGTCATTTTTTTCCCGCAATATACAGCTATACTGCGGTATTTGAGCATTGTGTTTGTTAACCTAACAAAAATAGAAACTTGTCAGTACCCGCTTGAGAAAAAAGGAGAGGGTCGGTACACAGAGGCTCAATTTTTCGAGGTACACAGAGGTAAGTCATAATACGAATATTTTCGCGTTGTGATTTAGATAGGTACTGATACTACCTCATTAGGTAGGTACTCATTGTTGATTAATATTCGATAAATTATTGTGATTGATCTCATGATATGCGATTTTTTTTTAAATTAATTTTTCAATAGTTCACTGTACAATACTCCCCATTGTATAGAGAAAGGCACTCTATTACCTACAAGTGTACAGTGGATCAGAGTAATTTTCTCCAAATTTTGCTTGATTTTGCAATTTTGTTTGACTGTGAAATTAGGCATGTTTCACTGTGTACACCCCCAAGTACTCAGTGGATTAAATCCCATTTTTTTAAAATGGTTATTATCTCAATATCTATTGGGTTAGGCCGTTTAGTGTCTTTCAACGAAATGGAGTCATTGAACACACCTCACGATTAGTCAAGGTTTCATTGAGATTGTGTGAGCGGTTAGGCAGCTATAGACCTCTGAAAAAATGAGCCACTGATCCCACTCTGACCTTACTATATTTCGGATCCTTCGAGCATTGGGTAGTCCATGCAAGGTAGCCAGTCGAAGAGAGTCTCACCATGGAAATCTATGAATATTCCTGTTTCAATATCGACAGAATGGCGATAGAGTACAATATGACATGTGCATGAAATCACTCGATTCAGTACTTTATAACTTGTCAAATGATAAGGCAAGACTCATTTTAACTCACACTGATTAGATCGAAGGGACTAATGACAAGTGAACATAACCTGTACGATGTATTAAAGCATAGTGACTTTATTGATATCATTTCACGGTCCACCATCAGTTCTGTGTATTTGGATTGGTGCAAAAGATTTTCCTGGGGTAAGGTTCCGAAAAACCCCAACCTCCGAATGAGCTGAAATGTTGCACAAACCGTCCTTTTAATATTTTAAGACAACCCCTCAAGGGATTTTTGGCGACGCGCAATAGTTTTTGGGTTTGGGGTGGGGTTGGTTTCGCTTTGCTTGGGTATTTTTGTTTGGAAAAAACGGAGAGCATGATAATAGATATAGGTATGGACGGAGATGTAGCAGATATACATATACTTGGCGCGCGTTAAAAAGAAACTTAAAAATTCAATATCTCGAAAATTATAGCGAGTCCCCAAAAATCCCTTTAGGGGTTGTCTTAAAATATTAAAAGGAAGATTTCTGCAAAATTTCAGCTTGATCCCCTTAAAGAAAAACCTTAAAAATTCAATATCTCGAAAACTATTGCGAGTCCCCAAAAATTCCTTTAGGGGTTGTCTTAAAATATTAAAAGGAAGGTTTGTGCAAAATGTCAGCTTGATCGGGGCGGGGGTTTCGGAACCTTACCTTTAAAAAATGTCTTTACAATTCAATATCTCGAAAACTATTGCGAGTCGCCAAAAATCCCTTTAGGGGTTGTCTTAAAACATTAAAAGGAAGGTTTGTGCAAAATTTTAGTTCGATCGGAGCTTGGGGTTTTTGGAACCTTATCTTTCATCCTGTTTTTAGCGCTAGAAGGCATTGGAAAAATGGGATGAACTTCTGCATCGACCCATTTCCATCTCGATATTTTCCAGCTATCGTTTTTACGCAGAGACTCAACATGAATCGCTGCCTGTAATGTTCGCTAAGAGTATTTTTTCCAATATCATTTTAATCCTCGAAATCTCTGGAACACATTGCGGTTCTTATTTCTAAAACGATGTCTATTACCAAAAACGAATTAAGGGGGGATGTACCTTTAAGCGAGGGAAAAAGTTGCTGATGTTCATGTTTTTTTTAAAGGAACGATTTATCATCATTTTTCAAACTTATAACGTATTTTATTACTCCTTTTGGCTGTGACGTGGTTTTTTTTTACTCATCTTGAAAAAATGGCGAAGCTACAGAACGGTCTTATAAATTGCATTCTCAAAACTGGCGTGGCATATAGCTAAAAATTAATCGACCGATTCTGATGTCATTTCGTATAAATCTTTCTAATCTTATTGTCTAAAACATTACCCTAAATGTTTTTTTTTTAAATTAAAAAAAGTGTTTTTTTTTCGATTTGTACCCATTTTTTCGGGAAATTCTAGATTTTTATTTCAAAGTGTACTATTTAATCGATTTTAAATATTTCTCACTTTTTCTTGGTTCATATTTTGCGTTTGAGTGTTAATGAAAGAAAAATCTTCGTTAGTTTTTTTTTAGATTAATCCCGCCGACACGTTTGGAAGAATGTGCTATACCTCTGCCATTATTGAAGATTAATTTTTTTAAATCGCGTCTCACAGCGAAAAATAGTAATAAAACATACCCTACGTCTCAAAAATAGTGGAGAAATCTTTCCTTTTGAAAAAAATGATGAAAAACAGCAATGTTTTCCTCGCCCAAACGTATCTCCCACCTTAAACTGAACGAGAGTTTGTCGAGAACGCCTTTTTCATAAAATCGAGCTAAATACTCCAACTTCGGATTTATTTTGCTTGTCTACATCCGAGGCACACGAAAACATTTCGCAGCGATCGGATAATAATTTAGGGTACGTGTTCGTACTACTTCAAGCAATTATTTTCGTCGTTTCAAGGGCTCACACCTAGTTGAAATTTTTTGAAAATATCCAGTTTTATTTTTCGGGTTCTCAAAATCCAAAAATTTAAACATATTCTCTGAAAATTCCATTTCGGTTCGTTCAAAACTGAAGGAGTTATCGGCGTTTATAGATAGGTTCTGCAAGCCGGTGAACTGTAAACGCATTTTTTCTCAAAATTACTTTTTCCAATTCGGTAACCACGACATCTTAAAAATCACGGCACCGATCAACTTCAATGTTTACAAGTTTTTTTTTACATATCAAGAAGCAATGCTTAAGAGGAATATTTTTTTCGATGCATAGTTTTTTTTATCGACGAAAATAAAGCGTTTTTTACCGGAAATTGATACGTCCACATTGGATTGCGGTCTTTTTGTCTAAATCAACATTTTATCAAATCCTTCATCCAAGCACCAGTTGCTTGGATGAAGGATTATTTTTTTTTTATGCAAAAACGAACCTCGAACGCATTTAAGGAGGTTGGAGCGTTAGCCACAATCCGAGGTTAAAATGAATAAAAAATACATGTTATTTTTTAGACTATACTGAGTCTTTACGAATTTTTTGAACTTTTTCCACCACCAAACACCAGAGATAAAAACAATTTAATGTATGTCATTTAACGTGCGGTTAGATGGGCATGACTTTCACACTAAAGGTTATGTCATTTTTTTTTGTTATTTCGCACCAAGATAACCCATTTCTAACAACGGATTAACGCAAACTGAACCTTTGTAAACATTTAGAAAAAAAGAATCCTCATCTTGCCCATCGTAAACCAGGGGCCAATAAGCTCGTGACGTAGATATAAACAGGCATAATTATAAATTACTCAAAATTTCATTGTGAATTGGATAAAACATTCGTTGTCGTAGTTTTTTCATAATAATCCTCGATAATGTTATACTTTTTCAAGTTGGTAGTAACGCAAAACTTTTTCTACTTTACGTAATAAGAATATTAAAAGGCATAATTTTGCCCTTTAATCATATATTTTTTAAAAATAGCTTATACAGAATGAATCTGTACCTCGTATGCATTTCTTTGAGGTTCATTGAAAAAAAAAAAATTAATTAACCGTCATTTGACTCAACTGAAGCGCCAACCTCCACCTCCACCTCCAACCTCCTTAATGCAAAAACTAAATGCGTTCGATGCGTTTTAAACTTTCAGATGCTTTGTTTCCGAGCTCCAGTAGTCACCGCGACGGACGTTTTTTAAACAGCTGTGTGCACAAAGCATTATATTCACCACCTCTATAAATATTTTTCAAAACCATACTCTTCAACGTAAACAAAAAAAAATCGTAAACCTGCACACGTTTTCCCAGAAAAAATTCACGAAAATTCCACTTTTTTCCATCCTCGAGCTAGATGTAACCCGTTAAGGGGAGATATACACCTAGATGGTCAAAGTCGAGGATTTAGAAGCTATGAACATTCCGTCGACCGTAGAAGACCTACACTATGGGCCTGGTATCGATGATTCCATGTAAGTTGAAAAATTTCATGATTTATTCATTTTCAAACTTTCAACCGCGTTTTTCTCAAAACCACATTTTTCAAATCGGTACCCAAAATTTCTCGAAAACCAATGAACCGATTGCCTTGAGGTTTTTTGTGATTATTCTATACACCATTATCTAGTACTTGTCATAGGATTTTTTTTGTCCGTTACTTAGTTTTTGTTTTATAGGCAAAATAATAACTAATTTTTGACCCAAAAATCACTATTTATGTTCGAACGTCCGCCATTTTGTCATAAATCGATATTTTCAAAATCGGCTATGACAAGTACTAGATTATAGTATCTAATTTAATAATCTTTTTGGTTTTTTTGCAGATGATTTTTGAAGAAATGCCAGTGGAGACCGTATACGCAGATTTTTTGACGACGCTCCAAGGATCATACAATATCCTTGTATATTTTTGATATTTTTAAATAAAGAAAATTAAACATATTTTTGAATGTATATACTTTTAGATAATTAAAAGCCCAATCCGAAATTTCAAATACTTTTCCTTGAAAAAATTCACAAAAATGACCTTTTTTTCGTCTCCTAGGTGTATATCTCCCCTTAAAGTAACTTGTGTCGAGTGAAGGCGATTTCTTTTTTCTTCACGTTGCGTCACTCGTATGTGCATACAAATCCTCAACGCACGCGGGCCTGTCTGTAATGTTAAAGTCCGTGAACACGATGTTAATATGAATGAGAATCACTGGTCATAAGAGAATGTCGAGGTTGCCACCAGAAGGATCGGACGATTAAACTGCTTTAAAGGTAAACATTCGACGAACACAGATTACTCACTCTGGAAAGTGACTAAAAGAATAAACAAACAGCAACAACATAATTCACCGATCAAAAAAAAAAAAAAAAACAAATGGAGAATGAGCTGAAAGTGATACTGAAAAAGCAGAAATTTTCGCCCAACATCTCGCTCAAGTATTGATAAAAAAGAAACCATACTCAGAAGTAATGTACATTTAAAATAGCTACACATTTATTCATATGAACATTACGAAAGAAGTTAAGGCCGGAGCCTGAATTGAAAGATCCGAAAAATCGTTTTTTTTATTGCTTAAATCGATATATAAACTATCCAAAAATATATTTACAAAGTTACAGAGGCCAATTGTAAATATTTTCGAAGATACAAGGCCAAAAGCAGAAAAGCGATTGATATTTGACATTTTCTCCTATCGAAAACTTTGACGCGCCTTTTCTCCAGTTTTCATTTTCACGATTTTTCCAAATTGGCGAGCGTGATAGCAAAAAAACTAAACGACCTATTGAAGAAAACCAAACTTTATTTTCTCCAGTATGCCAAAGTTTATTTTCTCTCTAAGTGAATTGAAAAAGTCGGTGAAAAAGTATTTTTGAATAATTTTTATAGCACGTGAAAGTGTTTTTTTAACACATTTCTTTTCAAACCTGAGAAAAGTTGTAATTTCACGGTTTTGTCAGTTTTTTCTTAATTCACCCAGAAGAAAAATATATGACAACTGAAAATTTTATTGGTTTTTTTGTTTCCTTCGAGAATTACGAGCTGCATCTTTCCCGCCAATCGGGGACTTTGGCAAGACGTACATGGGGTAGGCTAATCGGCGATACTTTATTATTTCATGATGAAATTTTTTTTTTTACATTTCAAATATACTTAAACAGAGACTTCAATTTACTGGGCTCACTTGTTTTTTTCCCTTCTAAAAAAATTCCCGAAAAAACGCTTTTTGGACTTTCTATTTCAGGCTCCCTAAGGCAATCAAAGATTATTGAAAATTCCTGATTATTTTCAAGATTAAATTCGAGTTCTTTGTTTACTACGTCGTTGAAAATTCTGTTTAAGTTTTTTTTTTGTATTACTGAGCACGATGATGTTCAAAGTTTAAACGTCAAGTCAACAACTCTACGGATCACTTGTGCGTTTTATTGCGTACATACTCACTGCCCGGACTTTGCGATAAGCGTGACGCGATTTCTTGCTACTGTTTCAGTTGCCACGGTAGTTTAACCACAACTGACTCCTCCGGCAATGCATCGCACGTATTTATACAGCCAGTTGTGGCCATTCGAACATTTATACTCTTCATCCACGTCCACACGAGTAAAAAATTCTTAGTATTCGGTCCGATAGAGCGATCGCGTTAACATACGTTGTGTGTGTGTGTGTGTGTGTGTGTGTGTGTGTGTGTGTGTGTGTGTGTGTGTGTGTGTGTGTGTGTGTGTGTGTGTGTGTGTGTGTGTGTGTGTGTGTGTGTGTGTGTGTGTGTGTGTGTGTGTGTATGTGAGTGCCAGGGATGCTGGATGCGTAGTATCGCGATGAGTGTTAAACTGGCGTGTCTACCAGCGAGCGAACTCGTCCAGAGAGCGATTCAATTACTGTGGTGAACAAAAAGCATCATCCACTACTTGCCATTACCTAGAACGTAATGTGCTGTTTCTTTCTAATTGTTATAAATTAATTTAAAGCGATTTTCAAGCGTCGCAGGATTCTTTGGAAATTACACAAAGAGCGTGGAGGTTTCCGGCTAAGCCAAGAAGATCATTGCCGAGTCCTTGATCATTCGAAACGTATGAGGTCGGACTGATCAGACTCACATCGAACCGATCTTGAATGTTCGGGGCGCTCAACTTTTTAAATGTTAAATAAATTTGATCGATTTAGTTTCATTAACCGTATTTAATTTGACACAATAGTAATTAGACAAGATATGATCACACGTTTATACTCAGTTCCAGAATATTTGTTTAAAAAATCTACGGTTGTCTTACAGTAAATTAAATACAGTTGATATGTTAACGGATTTATGTAAATTGAATATTATATGTCTAAATTTTGAGAGCCCCAAGCTTTTATTTATAGACCTATATGTGACTTCGTAAAAACAATTATTTTATACTTTTTAGTACATTAATTAAATACAAGCGTGTTTTTTTTTAATATTTTTTTTTACATATAAATTATTTTCTTCTTTTTAGTCTTTAATCGATTTTACTAGTTACTTGCTACTAGTAATTTACTAGTTTACGAGTTTGAACGTTAAGAACATGGAATGCTTGTAAAAAATAACAAAGACTGTAATTGGGATTGAACTTACGACTAGTTGCTGCATATAAACTTTTCACATACAAACACCGTCGGCTACGAATTTGTTTGTATGTGTTAGTGGGATTTTATATGGATGACTAGATATCTCTAATCTTACATACAAAGTTGAAAATTTTATAAAATTTTTTTTTTCGAGTTGAATCATGCATTGTCACCTTTCAGATGCATTTTTGCAAAATTTCAGAGCTCTAAGTAGTCGGGAAGTGGGTGGAATATCGATTTTCCGTTTTGCATCTGACAGAAAGTCAAGTTAAGGGGAGATATACACCTAGGAGCCGGAGAAAAGGTCAATTTTGTGAATTTTTTCAAGGAAAACTATTTGAAACTTCGGATTGGGGTTTTAATTATCTAAAAGTATATACGTTCAAAAATATGTTTAATTTTCTTTATTTAAAAATATCAAAAATATACAAGGTCATTGTATGATCCTTGGAGCTTCGTAAAAAATCTGCGTATACGGTACCCACTGGCCTTTCTTCAAAAATCATCTGAAAAAAAAAAACCAAAAAGATTAATAAATTAGATACTATTATCTAGTACTTGTCATAGCCGATTTTGAAAATATCGATTTATGACAAAATGGCGGACGTTTGAACGTAAATAGTGATTTTTGGGCCAAAAATTAGTTATTATTTTGCCTATAAAACAAAAACTAAGTAACGAAAAAAAATCCTATGGCGAGTACTAGATAATGGTGTATAGAATAACCACAAAAAACCTCAAGGCAATCGGTTCATTGGTTTTCGAGAAATTTTGGGTACCGATTTGAAATACGTGGTTTGGAGTAAAACGCGTTTGAAAATTTGGGAATAAATAAATTCTGAAATTTGTCAACTCACATGGAATCATCGATACCAGGCCCATAGTGTAGGTCTTCTACGGTCGACGGAATGTTCATAGCTTCTAACTCCTCGACCTCGACCATCTAGGTGTACATCTCTCCTTAAATAAAAGCTTGTAACATAAGGCGTTCTGACAGCTTAACCTCCAGTCATGGTTACAGCATTTTTAAGCTTGACACGAACAGCCCTTTTTATGGCAAAAAAAATGTAGCGAAGGTTCCCCGTGTCGCAAATTCATTATTCAAAGAATTCATCGAATACGAAGAACAAAAATCCCCATTTTAGAGAGGGAAAAATAAATTTGATAGAGGTTCTCCGTGTTTCATCTTTAAACCTCAAAAAATTCTTCGCAATTGGTGATCGAACCGCAACCAGTGCATCGAGCTCATTGGAAAGAACTTTACTTACACTGGAAATAATAAAACGGCACAAACATGGAATCGTTTGGCATTGAACATAGGTTAGAAAAAATGTCTATTATCAGGTATGAAAAGTCTCGTTCAGGTACTGTTTCAGACACTGAAACTAGTATTCAGGTAATGAAAATGGTGAGCAATAAAAACAAACCTTTCGTTGTTTAAACAGAACGAAAAACATCGAGGCGCTAAAAATATCGATTAGCCTCGCATCAAGAGGAACGACAGAAAAAACTCTGCAGTTATTGCTACGTCATACATGAATATGTTTGCTCGATCACGAAAAAAAAACGAATAAGTTTAGATATCGCGAGTCTCAAATATCAATTTGTGTTGCATCGAACATACGCAATGAAAAATTCTTTGCGCGTCAGGCATCGAAAGGAAAAAAAAATATGAGGGTTTCTTGAGGTGCAAAGAGAAAGCTGATCGGAGATTTCCAGTATTTTTTCAGATGGCCGATGCTGTGGAACAAGGAAAAGTAACATCTTTCGCTCTTTTCCTAAGAAGATAAGATAAAGACAAAATTATAAGACAAAATGGTGATATCAATTTTGTTGTGATAGTAATATAATTTTTTTAATAGAAATTAAAAAATGTGGTAAAATATTAATCCTAGAGTTTAACAATTTTGTGTACAACATTTCTAGTAAAATGGCTGGGCTAGCTTAAAACATGTTCTCTTACTTTTTTTTGTACATTTAGTTAATTAAAAAGTTAAAACATTTAGTTAATTAAAAAAGGTAAAACTTACGATAATATTTGTGAAGAGATTTTTTACATTTATTTTATGCACTAAATAACTAGTTGCCTGATATGAACTGCTTAACGTGTGTAAAAAAATTCTAAAGATTCCGCAACGACAATAAAAACAGGGCGTCATCGAATGTTTAAAGAAAATATTAGTGATAAGACTTTGAAAAATGTGAAGGGCAGAAGAACTTTCGTAACGCCGCTTTTCAGAGAAAATGTAAAAATCTACTAAATTTGCGCGATTTTTTTTATTCCCGTTTATCGCTGGGTATAATAAGTGATTGTGACTTATTTTTTATTAACTGCCACTGTAATTTACTAATGATTCAAAAAGACCCTGCTTACGCCCCCACGAAATAGGGCCCTCCGTGAAATAAATACGTGAAGACAGGAGTGGAATTGAATATCCTGTAAAAATTTTAATGTAGGGCTTTTATGTAAAATTTTTAATTTTTATTTATAAATTAATTGAATTTATAATTTTAATTTATAATTAATTTAATTTATAATTTTTATTTATAACTAATTTAATTTAAAATTCAATTTAATTATGTAAGTTTTTCAATGTAGGCCTTTTAATGTTGGGTAATGTTATCTATATTTAATATAAATGTAGGTAAAATTGGTTGCCTGAACTAGTCTCTAGGGAAAATAAATTGCCGAATCAAATCAAACTAGTCATTACAACTACTCTATTTAACAATTTTTAATATTTTTTTCTTTAATTTACGTGCGTTCGATTCTGCTCATACTGGCGGTGTCAAATTGTCTCCGTATTTTTCCATTTTGTCGTGTAATTTTGTCTCCCTAAACGTTCCGTCGCCGGCAGTTGTCCACGGGAGCTATAAATTAGTCAGACTTTTATCTCAGGTGTTTCCTCTACTGCACGCACAAATTCAATCTATATTCATTGACATCTCAATTTTTACCCGACCTCGAATTACATACAATGACAACTTTGCAATTTGTTGCAATGTGATTTCTTGAATAATTACAAATCCTATCAATTGTTTCTAAAAACGTCAGTAATTCTGTCAACAATTGGCCCAAATTGCAAATAGCTATTGCGACTTCACGGGCGACTTTTTGAAGGTATTTCCAAATCAATTTAGTTCTCGATTTAACCAAATTGTGGCAGATATCTCTGTACAGTTTGATGAATTTTTGAGTGCTCTATTTCTAGAATTCTGTTGGAGATTTCGGGAGAAAATAATAATTGCTGCAGCCGCCATCGTAATCGATCGAAGATCGGAGCAACGCTTGGAAATAGCCGCAATGTAATTCAGCGTACGAGATATATAGATCATAGAATCCAGTCGGTATTGCTATATACATCCATCGTGGTATCGTCCGTAGCACGTTCGGCAACCACTCGCTCGAATTGGCTTCGATTGATATTGTGCCCAGTCTCCGCGAGTTCGAAATAACTGTACACACTCACACACACACACACACATACACACACATGAATATAGATACGACCGGTTCGACGCTTTTGAAAAACAAACTTCGCGGTTCATATTTTCACGTGATAGCAACAAATCAAATGTTTATTTGATATGCAGATAATAGTTACGTATCGGGAGTATAATAATCTTGAAAAATTTCCGCTACAGTCGAACCTCGATATAACGAAGATTTGTTCATTCCCTTCCGATAGACACCCGAAACATTGATACAACGACTCGATAATATACATTATGGCTCTAATTGCAAATTGCTTGTAAAAATTACTCCAATTTATACCTTTCCTTCTTTAAAAAATATCTCTATATTTATAGTACCAACATATTTTTTTAAACATTTTAAGAAACATGACCTCGATATAACGAAACCTCAATATAATGAAAACTACGGTGTTAAAGTTTGTATCGTTGAAATGCAACGAATTTTCTTTTCTATATTTTTTTTATTATTGAAAATATTTTCTTGTCAATTTATGTTGTACATTTTTAATAGGGATTCTAAATTTTTCTTTATTTTTGTAGCCAAAATCCGCCAAAAAAGGTTTTGGCAGTCTAAAACAAAATTATTTTCGTCCCGTTCCAACAATGCAAACTTCAACGTCATCGGAAACTCAATATAACGAACTTCCCTAGAGATTCGTTATATCGAGGTTCAACTGTACATTCATTGTGTACTATTCGATAAAAAAATATACATTTATCATTCACTATTAAATTGCTAAAGTGTCGATCATTGTTATAATTGATGATAAAATAGAGGGTAATGATATGAACATGCAAGTAAATTAAATTATTTTCGGATGACATTGGAAATTTACGATTCAGATGTTATACGATGGTATCGATTTTCCCAAAGTGAAGAAAAAAACTGCACTCCTGAGGACGGAAAAAAGGCGATTTGTCAGGGTGGAAAATCCATCATATGCTAATTTCGCCGAAGCCTCCAATGGCCTCCGGCTTTCATAATCAACTCGAGTGAACGCGATTAAAGTTAACGGGAGCTCACAAGGTTATCTCTCGGGGTGGGAGACGAATCTTCTACTTCTCCGTGGCTTACTAGGAATTAATAAGTATTGGCTATCAATTATAACGAGGCCTCGTTTGACATTGTACTTGATTCCGGAATGATTTTAACTTCGTATTATTCGTAACGAGCGAATAAAAATCTGAGGTTCCTTCGGTGATTATTCGAAGGAACAGTTCGTTTTGTTTCGGACTGTTCGAGTTTATTATTTAATCTCCCAATCCATTGGCGTCGTACGAGCGTGTGAATCAATGTTATTGTCACCAGGGAACATTATCAGCCCGCATTTATTTCAACTGAGTGCCGTTTGACCTGGAAAGTTTGCGAAGATAGATTTATCGTGGAATTCACGTCATTACATATGCTTAATATTTCTCCCTATCGTCACAGGGAACAGCAAAATATTCCAATATCAGTTGGCTCGGCAATGCGAAGAACTTTCGTTAAAGTTGACACTCTCAAATGGGTTTGCAAAACGTTTGATTTCGCTCCGATGTGAAAAGCATGTTGGTTCAGATCTAACAAAAATATTTCTCAAAATTCGCGAAAAAATATAAATTTCGTATAATTTTGACTCGCCATGAAATAAAATCGGCTAATATTACAAGGCACATTTATAAGGGGCCGGGTTGGAATTGCCAACTTTGGATGCTCCGATGGTTTAAAATTCCGAAATTTAATGTTCCGAAATTCAAGATGGGACCGGGTTGAAATTCCGAACTTTGAATGATCAGAATGCTCAAAAGTCCGAAAGAATAGTACCCCGAAAGGTCCTACCTCCAAAAGAATTTTACACGAAAGACCAAAACTCCGAAAATCTTAACACCGGCAAAATAATTCGGCTATGGAAGTTTTAAAAGTTAAAAATTTTTCAATAAATCGACTAATTATTTCAAGTATATTTTATCATCAAGGGGAGGGTAGGGGTTTCAGCGTGAAAAAAAACACTTTTTTGCGATTTTTTTCATCTATATGGATAGAGTAAATTTATTGAAACCTTTTGTTCATTGTTAAGTGTCATTTCGAGAACATTCCGTGAAATTTGTACGCGAAAATATCCACAAACAAGCCGGTGCCGCGTTTTTCTCGAAATCACTTTTTCAAAGTCCAGGTTCACTGCCATTTGAAAACTACATGACCGATTTATTTCAAACTTGGTACACACTTTCTACATATAAAATACCTCCCCCCAACGGTGAGTTTCAGATTTTTTTTTACATTGAGGGGATTTTCCACCCCCAAAGTGGCGGAATTTTTCCTGAAAAATAGCATTTTTCACTTTACGTGACCACCAAAAATTTAGAAATGATAAAAAAGGTATCAAAGACCGTTGGGGGGAGGATTTGATGATACTTTGACTTAATTTTAATGGTACTTGATTTCAGATAATTTCTAGCTGAGATACAGTGAACACCGCAAATCGTGTTTTTCCAAAGGCGTTCTTGGAAAAGCTTTGTCACCGGCTTGTTCGTGGATATTTTTGCGTATAAATTTCACGGAATGTTCTTGAAATGACACTTAACAATGTACAAAAGGTTTCAATAAATTTACTCTTTCCATATAGATGAAAAAAATCGCAAAATAGTGTTTTTTCACGCTGAAACCCCTACCCTTCCCTTAAGAAGTGATTTTGAGTCCATTTTGAAATTTGTCTAGACAATGTTATACGTTCTACATTGTTTACAGTCAATCGTATAGACGTTCGCTGACATAATCTTGACATGAGGGCCGGTTTAAAATTCCTCATTTTAATGTTCCGAAATAACAAGGTTCGTCAAGATTATGCCAGTGAAAGTCTACACAGTTGACGGTAAATTTTGTACAACGTGTAACATTGTCTAGACAAATTTCAAAATTGATGTAAAATCACTTCGTAATAAAAAAAAATTCTTGAAATAATGCGTCGATTATTCGTCGATTTATTGAAAATGTTGAAACTTTTCAAACTTCCATAGCCGAATTATTTTGGAGGTGTTCAGATGTTCGGAGTTTTGGTCTTTCGTGTTAAATTCTTTCGGAGTTCTGATCTTTCGGGGTAGTTTACTTTCGGAGTTTTGAGCGTTCTGATCATTCAAAGTTCGGAATTTTAACCCGGCCCCATTTATAAAACCAGCAATTTGCACGAAACTATTTTGCACATGCTACTCGAAGTTGAACCTGTAGAAAAATTTGAATCATATAATATCATGATGAATTGAAAATAGTCATTCATACTTAACTCAGTGTTACATAAAAAAGAAGGCACTTCAAACAATGACGATCACAAAAAACTGGCAGACTTCATTGATTTTTTATGATCGATCCCGACCCAACTTTCTTTTTTTTATGCCTGAGATGGTTTTCCAGTTTCAAGTTGTACTTTATTCTAAAATCCTAAAGCTTGTGTGTTCAGCAATTTGCTAACGATGTAATGAGCCTCCCACTCTTTCGTGGAACAGTGAAATGTTTGGTTCTTTTATTGCCAAGAGTTATGTAAACAAAAATAATAAAACGTGCAATTTTATTTATTCAATAATATAAAAAAATGGCACGTTCGGTCAGTCTTTTATAAATTTATGACAAAAGACGAATGATATATGCATAACTTCGAGTTCATCATTTATTCAAAATAATGCTGTGGAAGATTCAATTGTTTAAATAGTTTTTCTTCGATGAATCGATGCACGGTAGACCATATTTTGACCCACTAGGCATCAGGTTTATAGTGAAAACTCAGTATGGAAAGCGACGAGCTACAGAGACTCGTTTATATATGCGTATCCGGAGATTGCACGCTTGATATAGGTAAGAGTCAGGGCCATTTCTTGCATGGTCATTTCATGAATCATCACAGTGTGCTCGATTTTAACGCGTAGTACTTAAAGCCGAAATAACATATTCGAACTCATTTTAGAATGTTGCAGCGTCATGCAGGTGGATGTAAAAAATGTCTGACTTTTTTAGTATCATTTTCGAGAAAAACAATAGTCAATTCCTCATGCAGAAATATCGAGCGTGACAGCAGACGTGCGCAATTTACGATTTTTATGAGAAATTATACTGGATTGCGTTAATTTCAATTTCTTTCAACGCAATGTGCAGTGGAATTTAAGGAGGGGGGAGATTTGCCTTTAGGCGAGGCAAAAACTTGGTCATTTTCATGATTTTTTTTTTTTAACGGAAAGAATTCTTCATTATTTTTTAGACTTTGGGTATGTTTTATTAATACTTTTGGCTGTTACATGGTATTTTTTATTTTATTAATCTTTGAAACTGGCGGCGGTATTGCACGGTCTTCTAGCCTGCATTTTCAAAATTGATGTAACGTATAGCTAAAAAACCGATTCTAATAGAATTTCGTATAATTCATTCTTACTTTATTGTCTCTAATAATCTTGAAAATGAAAAAAGTATTTTTTTATTGCAAAATGCAGCCATTTTTCTCTAATTTTCTAAATAACATATTTGAACTTATTTCAGATCTCAGCATCACGCGTGTGGATGTAAAAAAATTCTGATTTTTTTAGTGTCATTATCGAGAAAAACAATAGTCCGTTCCTCATGCAGAAATATTAAACGCGACAGCTGACGTTGAAATCGTGCGCAATCTGCGATTTTTATGAGAAACTGTACTGGATTGCGTTGATTTAAATGTTTTTTTTTTCAACACAATGTATAGTGGAACTTAAGGGGGGAGATACCTTTAGGCGAGGAAAAAATTTGGTGATTTTCATGATTTTTTTTAAAGGAAAGATCTCTTCACTATTTTTGAAACTTTGGGTACGTTTTATTACTATTTTTAGTTATTGACTGGTATTTTTTAAATTTTATTAATCTTCAAAAATGGCGGGGTTATGGCACGGTCTTCTAAACGGCATTTTCAAAACTGGTGTGACGTATAGCTAAAAAACTAATCTAGCGATTCGGATGAAATTTCGTATAATTCTTTCTAACCTTATTGTCTAAAACATGACTAAATGTTCTTGAAAGTAAAATAAAGAAGGATTTTATTATTGCTAAATGTGGCAATTTTTTCCGGAAAATGCAATCTTTTTGTATCAAAACGTACCATTTCATCGATTTTCATAATTTCTCACGTTTTCTTGGTTCATATTCTGCGTAACAGTGTTAATAAAAAAAATCTTTACTAATTTGATGACGCTACGTGTAGCGTCGTCTGACAACATCCGCTGCAACCCGCTTAGAAGCCCTTGCCATACCTGAGCTATTTTTAAAGATGAATAAAAAAGTACCCTGTAACAACCAAAAATAGTAATAAAACGTACCCTAATCCCAAAAATGGCGAAGAAATCTTTCCTTAAAACAAAATCATGAACAATAGCAATTTTTGCCTCGCCTAAAAGTATTTCCCCCTTAAGTAAACTTATGAAAAGTTTTGTTTATAATGTCAACGTCAAAAAAATCTCTAAGCTTATGGAAACGTATGAGAAGTTTCATTAGCAATGTCAACGAGAAAAAATCTGTAAGCTTATGGGAACATATGAAAAGTTTAATTAGTAATGTCGCCGTCAAAAAAAAAAAATCTGTCGGCTTTAACATCCATCGGGGAAACGCTCTTTGCTCCTTATCGCATGAAGTGCCGTGGTCTGGGACCTGTTGGCTTTCGACGATCGATATCAGTGATGGATAGTAGTGTTGGCACTTAATATAATGAATCTTCATAATGTTCCTCCTCTCAATGTCAAAGTCAAACTGACTTCGCCGACGGTAAGTTTAAAAATCTGAAAATAATTTCAATCTGACAAGCGATCGATCGAATTACAAATCGAATGTACCATGAAATTTGCGGCAAGGCGTAGACTTCGGAGTATATTGTCTACAAATTAGAAGGGCTCTGAAGTCCTGAGCAGCGAGAGACTTCCGCACGAACTTCCGCTACACCGCACAAAAGGCCCTTTTCCGGTGCACGCGAACCCTTAATTTATCGCGTGTCGCGACTGCTCGGAATAATCGCAAGCGACATGTACGGCACTGCGTGCGTCTTAATATGCGAATGAACTTGTTGCGCCCGATTTAATGTACATTCTCAATCACCATTAACAATTGGATTCGTCTTATTAGCTTTCCTGTCACCCCTGCCATGGTTGTCGATACTTGACTGCATTCGTCTGCTGAGGGGTAATCGAACTTTATGTGAAAATATACCCACTTAGCAGCAATTGAGGCCTTAGGCCACTCTAGAGGCCGAAAAAATAGGCTTTTTGGGGATTTTTTTTTTCAGAAAAACTACAAAATAAATCGAGATTACAAAAAAGGGTGTTTATCATAGATATCAGTGACTATATACAATTTTTTTAAGCGATTGATTTCAAAATTGCTGCTGTGAAGCGTTTATATCAAAACTGCATTTTTTAAGTTGGTCGGAAACATAACTAAGACAATTTTCAACCGATTCACTTGAGATGTTGAATATATTTTGAAAAATACATTGTGCATGGAAGTACGTAGGATTTTTTTTATATTGCATAGTTCATTTGTTATTAACAATTATCTGACGATTTTTTAGGCAATTTTTTGGAAAGTGAAATATTTCGTCGGATAATTGTTAATAACAAATTAACTATGCAATATAAAAAAAACCCTACGTACTTCCATAGACAATGTATTTTTCAAGATATATTCAACATTTCAAGTGAATCGGTTGAAAATTGTTTGAGTTATGTTTCCGGCCAACTTAAAAAATGCAGACTTCGAGATCAACGCTGCACAGTCACCATTGTGAAATTAATCGCTTTTTCGTAATCTCGATTTATTTTGTAGTTATTGTAAATAAAAAACTCGGTCAAGTGCGAGTCGGGCCTTGCTCTGTTAGAGTTCCGTACATATGACGAACGAACTTTTTTTTTAACTAGATATTTAATTAGGTAATGCTTTTTTCTGTCTTAGTTCTTTGGTAGCACTAAACTCAAACCATGTGGCGCGATGATAGCTAAAGAAAGCTTTGTATACTCCTGCTGTAAGCTAATAATGAAAATATATAAAATTATTGTTATTTAATTATTTACAATACCATATGACTTATTTTTGGAGTCAGTACCAACCAATTGCCAATATTGTCACGTTTTTCGCAGAAAATGAGGAGGCGAAGAAAAATAAATGAAATATACAATCTACAGTCTTTTTTTAGTTTGCAATCTCGTTTCTTCCGTGACGTCAATCTCTCGTTCTTGGCTGGCACCGACTCCAAAAATAAGTAATTGGGTGTTGTAAATTTATTATAAATTCATTATAAATTTATTGTATTATGTATACAATAAATTATTATATATACTACATTATGGAGCGATGTTTTCAGTATTCGTTATTTAAATACAGTATATTTAAATACAGTCAAATTCCTAACTAGTTTAGTTTGTGAGGTACACCCCGTAACAAAAATGGTCTAAAACTGATAACTTTGACGGCACCCCATTTCTTCATTTTTGAAGATGAAAAAGAAAAAATATATATCTGTACTCTATAAGCTTTAAAAAATGGAACCCCACATGCCAGGATAAGAAAAACAATTCTGTTCTTTTTTTCATGTATGAAAAATAATTTAATTAAATTTCTAATTCAATATTTGGTTTTGGGTGAACACTCTATAAAAAATATCCACATTTCAGATCTATAACTCATTTATATGGTTCCGTTTTGCCCTTTGCGTACGGAACCCTCAAAGTGAGACGCCGCTGTTTTTTTACGTGATGCTTGTGACGCTTGCACCGATTGCTGTCAAGGATGATATTATAATCATCATCATATAATAAAAATTTAAGAATCCTTACATGATTTTCAAAAGTTCGTTAAGCGTTGCCATCATTTATGACGATTATGAATTTCTATTTATCATTTATGACGTAAAATAAACAATTTATTTTATTCCCGTATTTTGTGTATTTTCGAAGCATATTTTCAAGAAGTTTCCCAAGACGATAGGGAAGGAGTGACTCTTGCGAAATCCCCTCGTGCGACACGATAAATCTTCGGAACCGCATTCGTCGTTTCTACCCGCTGTCTTGAGCGGTTTTGCACCCTCGTATATGTGAAATCTATTGCCTGTTTTGTACGGTATTGTCACGCTTTTCTAGCGTACCGGTTCGCTCTCCTAGGCCGGACAATTTGATAATTGGATCCTCGGCGGTGAGCTGATTTACAACGTTAAGGGTACGAGGCTGACCAGCGTCGTTGAAACGGTGGGATGCTTCCAGCAGCTATTCAGTTTAAATTCACACACTGCAAGCAACTACGAGAATTAGCTAAACACGTATAGCCACGAAGATCCGGCGAGACAATGTTTTACCAAGACAATTCAATCGGCAGTGGCGACTCTCCCTTCCCAAGATGGCAGAACATCGAGCGGAAGATCTTGTTGAATGTCTTCACTGGGAGAAAACAGATAGCTTCGGTACGACCGAAGGCTCGTTTGCCACGATTTTTTCGCCAATGGTGAAATATCGTAGCGAAAAGGCGGCAACTTTTTGTCTATCGTTTATGGAACTATTGGGAAAAATGAACTCACTCTTGGTGTGGATGATGAAGCCTTAACGCCGTATTATAGTCTGAAGACCTTTTATCAAGATAATTTTTTGGGAATTAAATGTAGAGAAACGGTTAAATCTAAAATTCATGGTATATTACAGTTATATTTATACATATTTGAAGTAACATCTTTTATTTTTTTCAAAGCACTTTAGTCGACATTGTACATGATACTTGATATTGGGCAGATCATGTCGAGAATTGTTTTATCGTCGGGCGTTGCGATTGCGGCCGTTCTTAACGTCGAAAACAAACGATTTTTTTTAAATTCTCTTCTTTACGAATGCGGTTATAATTCGGCCATCTAATAAAAAAATTTAGGAAAAAATTACCAAATAGCGGCATTTGAAAAAGAGTACTCTGATTTTTATAATGAAATGTTCACTTCACGCGGCCCGGAAGAATAGTAGTTATATAGCAATCAAGAAGATGGAGGGCCGGACGATAACTACATTCATAAGGATAGAATTTAAAAAAAATCGTTTGCTTCAGATGACAACGGCCGACGCAATCACAACGCCCGTCAATGAAAAAAATTCGCGACATGGCCTACGCAACATCATATATCATGAATAATTTCGAATAAAATGCTTTGTAAAAATGTAAGATGTTACTTCAAACGTGTACAAAGCTGACTGTGAAATCCTAACACCTTAGGTTTAACCGATTCTCTTTAATTTAATTCCCAAAAAATCACCTTGAACATGGGTGTGGAAAGCACGTAGAAACCCGCAATGGAAATCACGTCATGTGTATCACTGATATCCAACTACCCCATGTAGAGGTTGCCATGAGTTGCCCAATGTTACGATTAGGCCAATATTGGGACCATCGTATAAGCCAAGAAAAGAGAAATAATATTGGCCCATTACTGTTCCGCCCTAAACTGAAAACTGGCACAATATCGGCCCATCCCTAAAGCCTGTCCTGGCCCATCTTTAAAAACTAATAAACAGCCGTGATAGTTAAACTAAATTTGCCAATTTAAAAACTGGCGATACTAAAATACTGACAATTTCATTGGCCCAATATTGTTCCGTTATAAATTGGAAACCGGCACAATATCGGCCCATCGTTTAAAACCAATAAATAGCCGTGATGGTTGAACTATATTTACCAATTTAAAAACTGGTAATGCTAAAATACAAGCAATTGCATTGGCCCATTAATGTCCCGTTATAAATTGAGAACCGGCACAATATCGGCCTATTACTAAAGATTATCCTGGCCCATCTTTCAAAACCAATAAACAGCAGTGATAGTTAAACTAAATTTGCCAATCCTAAAGCTGGCAATCCTTAAAATACTGGCTATTACATTGGCTCATTATTATCTCGTTCTAAATTGAAAACCGACACAATATCGGCCCATAGTTAAAACCTATCATGGCCCATCTTTTAAATTAATTAAACAGTCATGATAAATAAACAATATTTGCCAATTTTTGAACTGGTGATGCTGAAGTACTGCCAATTACATTGGCCCATTATTGTTCCGTTATAAATTGAGAACTGGCACAATATCAGCCCATTACTAAAACCTATCCGGGCCCATCTGTTAAAACCAATAAACAGCCGTGATAGTTCATCGAAATTTGCCAATTTTAAAACTGGCAATGCTAAAATACTGGAAATAACATTTAATTAATCTAAGCCCTTTATTGGCTATGTAGGTCAGAACATACCTGCTTTTATTTCATTTAAGCCTTGGGTTATTCATTATCTGTATATCGTGCCAGAATAGGCAAATAACTGGCACGTCATATATTGATCGTCTATATTTTGTAGTTCAGTTTTTGTAATCAATTCTTGGCCTATTATTGGCATTTGTAAATAACCAACATAAGTAAGTAAAATATGCCAATTTTGAAACCTGTCATATACGCAAATCACAATTTATTTCAAGGTTATTCCATGAAATATGTATCCATAAAGACCAATCTCGGGCCAATCTTGGCCCGATATAGGTTGAATATTTATCACGCACCCAAACAAATCCAAACAAACTCACGGCCCAATATTCTAGATAGACTAACTTCTAGATAGACCAACTGTGAAGGCCCATCATAGAGCCAGTGGTCAATTTCTACATAGGCCCTTTAAGAGGGCCCACATAGGGCTAAGTGCAATCACCAATATTGGCGCTACAATGAATTAAATCATTGGCCCAATAATTGTTGGCTCTGTTGGTCGATATCAGGCCGTTCTTATCATTTCTACAAAGGCACCTCATTGCTAAATACTCACGGCCCAATATTCTAGAAAGGCTAACTGCGAAGGCCCGTCCCAGGCTCAACGGTCAATCTCTACATGGAACGGTGGAAATCAGGATATATATAGACCAAGCCTAAAATTTCTAGTTGCAATGGTCTTTTCATGGTTATTTTAAGTATAAGTGCTAACATTTACTTATCTTTACGAGGCCAAAACTGAAAGTGAATATATCACGCATCAAGATCGCCGAAATTTGTTAGCCTTTCGATTGTGTCACATCCGGAAGGGATGAGAGCATAATATTTTTTTTTTCCCTCTTTGTTGCCTACGCCTAGCGCAATAGCACGGGATGAGGGTGAAAAGGGGTAGTGCGTAGGAAAGAGTAGAATTAAGGAATTGACACGATATTTCGGTATTGAGGGATAATTCGACAGACTTGGTGTAAGATTGACACTATGTTATTTATTATAAGAGTATTAAACGGTTTGAAGCGATCAGGCTTATGATGAATGATACAGAAAAGAAAAAGGTATGGTTAGCTTATATTGGTTGTGTTTGACGCTCGGTCGCTTGCTCGCCCGCTTGCGTGGATGTTTGTTGCCGCTCGCGTTACAAGGGTGTTCGCTCTTGGCCTGGTGCGCTCGCTGGTATAATTGCTGGTAAGACGCTCGCAGGATTTTACGCTGGACGTGTGTATACTCTACGTGTTTATTACGATGGGCACTACGCGTAGATAGAAATATGAACGGCGCGCGAGGTCGGTGAATTGAGGATGATATTCACGGACCGATGATAGAAAGAGTTACGACTTGATATAAGAAGTGATTCGGTTGAATCTCAAGCAAATATTGGTTGACGGAAGAGTAAGTTCTGAATTTGATTAAGATTGTCGGGAGACTGGGATTGAGACTCGATAGACGAACTTGATATGATGGTGGCTAACGGGAGACTGACTTCAGGAAGGAAGTCTTTCTTGATATGAAAATTAGGAGAGGTTCAGTAGTGGGAGAAGGAACTTTAGGAAGAGTGTGGTCTTGGTCATCTAGTTCTTTAGGGATTGGACCATTGGTCGTGAAGATATCGGTTGATTAGCGTGATTGGTCGTGGTATGGTGTGCGAATACTTTACAGATTCGTTAGGCACGTGCGTGGCCTTATTTCAGGGCATCGGTTCTGACTAATATGCGTATGAAGAGAAGGAGACCTTTGTCTCGTGTTTCGGCGAAAAAGCGCATGGGATATAGAGTTCGATATCAGAGACCTAAGCATTCGCATGGTTTGTGTTATGTCAATTTATGGCTATGGTGACTTCTCATATCGAGAAGTTTGTATATCGGTCTACGCTGCGAGACCGGATGTCTTATTTTTCAGTCAGAGTTATAAATTCGTCGGAGCCGTCTAGGCTATGTTATGATAAAGTAATCTAGGGTAGAGGCTTCTTTGGTTCTCATGCGGTTCGGACGGCGTAGAGTTTTTGGAGTCGGTTGATCGAGTTGATGGTTGATTTTTCGTTCGACAGCTCTTCTTGGAATATGCGCCTGAGATCGTGTTCTTGTTGACAGCCAATGGGATAGAAAAAGTCGATGACTGTGGCGGTGCGGCTATCGTGTATATATCGCTGTAGGTTGAATATGCGTGCAAAACGTACGCACGTTCCTTTTTACGTTGTTACGCGTCTTATTCTTAGATTTGTACATGTATAATAGGCTTATAACGGCAAATGAGGATATTGGGAATAACCGAGAGAAGGCATATTCGCTAGGATGTAACAATTGTTCACAGCGTTGCTCTAATTAGTAAGGTTGTATTGGGGATTCGTACAATAAAATCATCAGAATTCCAGCCTGGTGCAATGCATTATCCTGTAGGGGAACTTGGGGCAAGGCGAATACGTGGGGTAAGATGAATCATAAGCCTAGATACTAAAACAGTGTGTACGAGCACAGTGGAGTACTCCCGTTGCAGTTTGGAGGGGTGCCGTGGAGGTGAATGAGTGGGAAAGTATCAACTGTGGCGGAAGCACCGTCTCGAATGAGAAAACAATATCGATTTTTTGACAAAACGATCTAACTTTTGCTAAAGTTTACCATCGTTTCAGTACATTTAAGTTGCTGATATTGATTAGAGACAGGTAGGTAAACACAGTGGAAAGACTAATTATTAATATAATAAGAACGGTTTATCAGAAACTTTCAAGGTTATTGCGTGAGTTTTTTTTGTAAATTCGTTAAGAGTCTACTTCGATAAGATGAATACACGCTATCGCAAAGCTGCAATATTTTACAACGTACCACTATTTACGTTAGAAATGGTGAAATGAAATTAGTAAGGCCTTTGGTTCCTCTTCAACCGGTGTTTCTACCCGGGGACGAAAAAGAACTTACAAGTGATTAAGGGGCTATAGGGGGAAGTCCCCAGTGGCGGACACCTAAGCTTTTCGAACAATAAAAAAAACTGCTTCGAAAAATGAAATTAAAAAAAATTACATCAACAAAGTTTAAAACCAAAGTAAATTAACAAAAATGCAACCGCTGCATAAACGAAATGAAAAACTCTATTCAAACTTTGGTACAAAAAATTGCCGTCACTGCAAGTGGCACCTAGTACCGGACAGACTTACCTTCGAGCCCCCAGCGCCGGACATCTTCGGAACATTGTGCATCAATCGCATATGTAAGTTTTCGAACATTTAGGGATGTCCGCAAATTATTCATAAACCTATCCACAGCAGCTGGCGCAGTGCATCCAGGCTTTTTCGTGGCCCTCCAGGCATCCTACGCAAGTAATTTTTCGATATTTGAGTTGATGGTTGCTTTTTCTTCGCTTCAGCTCAACCCTTTCCTTTGACCTTAACGTCTTTGGTTTGTTTCCATTTCCTTCTATGATTTTTTTAAACTTCTTTCAAATTCCTTTCTGTTTGTCCTTAACGTTCTTTTTATTCTCTTTTTTTCGACAACAATTTTGCACGGTGATGAAGTCAGAATTTCCGTTCTTTCGGTTTTTCTCTTCCTAGCAACTGATCGTTTTTTGCAGCATCTGGCAATGGCGACAAATTATGGAGAATCTACACAACACCTGGAGCAAAGTTAGTCCACGGTTTAATAACGATGTTTTGTCATGTAGAGTGCTTTTCGAAACGTGGTAGCGCAGCGAAGCTTCTCTTCAAACTCAGTTAGCAAATTTTTTTGGTCCATTGTCCTTTCTTTTTCTTCTCTTCCATTTTGATTTCACTGCGTTTTTCTATCCTGTAAAACAATGTACAACAGTTATAATCAAAAGTACAAATGCTTACGAGAAAGAAACAGCATGTTTACTGTCCTGCGTTAAGGGACCACTTTGTGTCCGGTACCAGGGGGCGGAGAATCCCCAAAATTACGTGTTTTATGCGAAAACCCCTTGAGAATCCAAGAAAAAATTTAACAAACTTCGAATATTTATGGAACACGACGTATAATAACCATTGACATAAACACTTAAACACAGAAACGTAGCAGTAACACTCACCTCGATCTTACCCGACGCAGTGTATTCACGCCAAACGCAGCAATCAATCGCTCCCACTTTGGCCTCGCGCGTCAGTGGCAAACCGCGTACCACGATTGTGTTTCGCTACGCTCCCCCGCAGCCCTTTCATGGGGTTTTTACGGGAACGCGCTGCGACATTGTCGTGATAGCACGAGTGTCCGACACTAGGTGCCGTCCGGCGTTACGGGACTTCCTCCTACCAGTGTGACATTTTCAAAAAATCGATCTTTTGTTGCCTTTTTCGACATTTATTTGAGTTTATATGTTCAACAATATCCTGTAAAAATTTCAAGGTCGTATCTCTGTCATTTTATCTCGTAAAAATCGATAGTTAAATCTTTAAACGCGTTTTTCTCGACATGAGATTTTTCAAATTTGCTGACTTTGTAACTCAAGGCGCAATTATCCAATTGACTTGAAATTTGAACTAAGTACTCTTGAATATATG
Organism: Ophion obscuratus; assembly: GCA_964007375.1. NCBI lineage: Eukaryota > Metazoa > Arthropoda > Insecta > Hymenoptera > Ichneumonidae > Ophion > Ophion obscuratus. The sequence goes on along the minus strand of OZ023312.1, from coordinate 39,518,959 downwards.
TACTCTACAATGACGTAGGGTATTTTTGATTGGATGAAAATGGACGATTTGGCATTTAAGAAAACGACCAATTTATAGGCAAGAAAGCATAATTTTTTTATAACTACGCCATTTTGTTAGATTTTAATATTTTTCGAAAATCTTACGTCATTTTACAGGAAATCGCTTCCAGTCTAACGACATTTTTTCCTTTTTTGGTTTCAGCTACTCAATCGGCCGGAATCATGTCAGCAGTGGAGGAACTTTTTTTATAACGTCTTCGAAGACAGCGCATAAGTTGCTTGCATCCCAATATTTTTCTATGAAAAATTATGTAATATAGGTCAACTAGAGCCAAATATATTGTTAATTTTCCGAAACATTTAATTGAGTACTTCTTTTCCAAAAAATTCCCGAAAATCACCCAAATTTGCAGCGCTCACACTGGTATAGCCCCTTAAAATGAAATGGAAGCAAAATTATTCGGACTAAATACTACAGGACTTAGACGATTGGCTTATCAAATTGCTGGTATTGAGAATGAAACCACTTTTATATGCGAAAGATGCCAATAATTCGGCTCCCATCATTCTCCCAGCGCTGCTCCATCTTGCCCCGCATACGGGGTAAGATAAAAAAATAAGGTTTTAATTAAAAATATATATATTGTATAGCAACAATAAAAATGACTGTTTTTTTCTTGCAAAATTGAAAGATTGATGAATGATGTTTAGTTTAAAAGAATAATTAAATTTGACTGACTTATAAATGTATTTTTTTATTTAAACATGCGTTTAATCTTCAGCGATATCATCTTGCCCCGAGTTTTCCTAATGACGGAGATAATCATTTTTTACTGTGCTTTTTTCTCATCATATCTGGGAACAAAACAATATAAAAAAATAGATTTATTGGATCGATCCCAAATTCTGCATACAGACTGAGAAATTATCATGCATCCAATTTTCATCGCCATGGCAATATTTCGGGAAGACTTTCCAACGTTCTTGAGTATCCCGTGGTCAAATATCTATTCAGCCTTTTTGGAGTCATCGTTTCACGAGACGCATGCAATTATGTGCAGATAAAAAATGTTCTTGAAATATAATAGTTGAGAATGTGTGCATTCAACAGGAACACGTGAATTTTTAGCTGTTCAATGTGTGACACGGGCTAACACGAAACGTGAAACGAATATCTCGCATACTCAACCCACAGTTATGCGTGTCAAATTGTGCAACGCAGTTACTCTCGTTTGAGTACCCTGCTCACGTTCCGCCGTTGGCATATTTAGAATCGCTAATGTTTTTTAATTTTATTTTCCTTTTCTATTATTAATATTTTATAATTAATTTATTAATAGTAAATTAATTAATTTTCTATTATTAATAGGAACATTTTTCAACGATAATACAACTTAAAAATGTGCGGTTATTTTATTGTCAACAAAAGTTATACTTTTGACGGTATAATTGTACATTTAAACACTTATTTTGCATTATTAAATCTGTTTTGCATGCACTATATACGATTTATTTTTCTTCCAGCTGTGTATTTTGCAGAAACAGACATCGGAGTATAGGTCCGCAAGGTGCCTGCGGGTGTAATGTGCAGACTATGTGGTGGATGCACTGAAAAACTGCAGGTCAGATGGAACCATGATTGCCGTGTGGTTTAGGTAAGGAATCGTTAGCGAAAATTCGTTCACCTGAATTTTTATCGCAAAATTGATGCAGCACCCACATGTAGAGCCTGGCAAGACTTCTTGATCATTTCAAGATTTTGTAATTGTTTCGCTATAATAGGGATAGTACGATTAGTGTAGAATGTCAATTGGAAAAGTATTTTCAAAAATGTTGCAAAATCATTTGGTATTTCTCTAGAAAATGTACGAAAAATGTTGCAAGATTTTTTTAGTTAAGGGGCCAGTCCACTTTGAAAATTTCGAAAAATCGAAAGCAAGCAAGACGAAGAAATCGACGATGATGACCAATCAGAAGGGATTTTTTACGGTGCAGGAATTGCCGATTGAGTTTAGGTAAGAGTTTTTCATAGTATAAACTTCAAACGCGTTTTTCTCGGAACAACGTTTTCAAAATCTAGCTCCATCGTATCTCTAAAACTAATAAACCGATTCTCTTGAAATTTGAACCATATATTGTAAAGATGATTCGCAACAAGATGACCCTCGATGGTTTTAAAATTTTTATTTTTACTCTTTTTTTTTGCGAAAAACTGCGAAAAAAACGCGTTTTTTTAAAACTTTTTTCGTTTTTCATCTGCCATTTTTTAATTTTTTTGATAAAACATTATATCCGAGGGTCGTTTTGTAACTGGTGTTATACTGAATCTTATGGACTTTGATTTTTTGTTTCAGACAAGCCGTTGACGAGTTGTGATGGAGTAGCCCACCTATTTTTGAGGCGTTACGTTAAACTATAGTTTTTGTATTTAAAAATTAATTAATATTAATTAAATTTAAAAAAATGTTTCTCAAGACTTTATTTATCAAGCCCAACAACTTTTATATTCATATCTTTTATAAAATCCTCAAAAAAAAATCGCGAAAATAGCCTTTTTTGTGGCTTCAAAGTGGACTGGCCCCTTAAGCGGATAAAAATTAAAAATTGCGGAAATTCCACTATGAAAGCCCTTTTCAACAAACGCTACTTCGAGAACGCGCTAAACTCGAGAATATAATTGGTACTATGGCTTGCTCGAAGAAAATTACCAAATTTTCAAATCTTTCTCAAAGTTACTCTCAATTTTTTTTTCAGGCAAAAGTGTATCAGTTTTATTTGACATTGACGGCGATTGGAATTATATTCAAATACTGATAAGATCTGCCGATAAGTACAGCATGTGGTTTTCCCATCTTTATCTTTATCAGCATTCGTTGAACACTATCGCTGCCATACGTTTTCAACGCAAGTTGCAGACGAGCAAAAGAAGAAAACGGATTCGTAGGAATGCGAAAAACGATCGCAATGGGATTTTTCACCGTATTGTTTTTTTTCTCTCGGCGGATTCCGTTCAGCTCGGGATACTTTGCGGTTCAACGCTACGAGGTCATTTTATCGTGTCGGGACATAAAAAGGGCTGTTAAGGTACACGAGAACATTCGTAATATGTACGAGTAGTATGTGTGCGGGATGCTACTCGTTTTTAAGGTCAATAGAATCTGCGTCCAAGAATGAGACGCCCAGATCGTAAAATAAAAAAGTCTAGCGCCATAAAACTCGCCGCGAATAAGATGGTCGTAAAATGTATAAGCTGTCAGGATGTTGGGGAATGAAACGGTCCCAGAAAAAGTCTGCAGGTGGGATGTCTCCTGGACGATTGCGTCTGAATGAACTGTGAATGCTTCAGTAATCGAATGACGAGGATATTGACAAAGAAAAAAAAAACTTATTGCAAAGCGGCAATACGATTATTTGTAATCCTTCCACTCATTACCAATAACAAATGTAAATTAGCGAGGAAAAGTTTATTCGTCCTAAACAACGTCCATCAACGAAGATAATGCAATATTCATAGGAAATACGCATTTGCAGTAATTGCTGGATATGCGGATTTAAAAAAATTATTGTAATGATATCACACACGGTTATCAAAATGTTTTGTCTCTCTCATCTGAAATGACAATTGTTTGTTTATTTTTTCATGGCGGGACACCCCTATGATTAATGAAAAAATCGATTTTTTTGCATTCTCTCAAAGAATACATATCCAAGAATATGAAGAAAAAAAAAACGTCTTTAAGTTGAGATATTGAAAATTGACCAAGTTACAGACGATTTAGTGAGAGCAGGTGGAGCAGCAATTTGTGTATACTAAAACTTTTAATCGAATTTTTTTGTAAACGACTTTTGTCGACCTAGCAAAAATCATATAACTCTAGCGATAGACGGCAATTTTAAATAAAAACAAAATATATATATATTTTTCTCTCTTGCAGTAGCTATCGTTGTACGTAGCCGTTTTTTTAATCAAGTATTTTAAAGCCCTCAAAAAAAAGTAAAAATGTCGCTAAACTTAGACGTTTTTTAAACATCCACGATTTTGTAAAGTTTTTTTTTCGTATAATAGCTATGTACAACGAGAACTACATTCATATCGATTATTAAATTTTATTATTTTTAGGTTTAAGACTATCCATTGTCCAGCTATCGATCCGGTCGGTGGATCACATTTTTATACACAGACTCTATTCCATCTCAATAACAATGTCCATTTTTATTTTAAATAAAAGTTGACACGAAATCAGTTCAATGTATGATCAGCAATATACCTTTTTTCCAAATCCCAAATGAAAAATCTAGTAGATAAATAAATTCGGAAACAGCCACTTTTTTCGGCCCGTCACAGTGGTGCCTTCACTTATGTCGTTGGCGAATGAATGATATATAAGTATACATATAAATTATATATTTACATGTTACTTTAATTAATTTATATTAGGAAAAAACCGATAGCATCTTTATCACTTAATCTATCGATCCCATCGCAATAGTCTTACGGATTTATTTCGCTGTTTATTCTTACGTAAGAGGTTCATCATTCCTTTATTCCTTAAAATATTCGCATGTGTCCTACTTCGATTTATCTTGGTTCACATTTTTCGCAAAGCAAATAAACCTCCTAGTAGAAATTGTATCGTTCTTGGCTACTATATGTGATTGAACTCAGGTACCTGTTTGATTTATCACGACCGAATCTCTGATCTGTATAACGATAAATAGTTCGTAATCCGATATCAGAGTGTACTTCGGCCAATGTTTCAAACATACGATATAGTCATGGATGAATGGAACTGATATGTGGAAGGTCATTTTCACCTTAAGATTAATTATTCAATGAGCATGTTCATCATCGCATTTCTGCGCGAATTTATTGAATGTCTATCTTTTCTTACGAATACATGATATAATTCTTAAACGTGAAAATGGATTAATTGAAATACGGTAGGAGAACAATTATGCCTTGGTCGGTGGTTCGTTTCTTTCGTTTGTTGCCATATCGACGACGTGGATGCAATTCTTCACAACACACATCTGTTAGCGTAAACCAGACAACGGAAAGGTTTGCAGCAGGGCAGCGCTCCAATGCACTGCGGTAAAATAAACATAAATGTCAATGGAAAAATTAGACAATCAAGCTGGAGCTGCGCATATGCGGTGTGCGCTGCTTGCTTGTTATTCTAATGAGTACCATAAGCGAATAAAATTTATACTAACGGGTTGACCACGTTCGGTGCATTTTGCTGTGTTTTCGAAAACAGTTGGTATGGAAATGACAAGAGTGACAGCCATCAAGGCGACGAGAACGATCATCAGTATTTTCGACATGTTGCCTCACTGCTTTTCTCAAACTAGTGAAAAAATAATTATTAAGGGGTTAGCCCCACTTGCGATTTTGAAAAGATCGATTTTTTTTATTGCATTTTTTTGATGTCTAAGTATCTGAGAATATGTCCTGAAAATTTCAAGTCGATCCGAACAAAATTGACTGAGATATGAGCGTTGAAAGAGAAGAATCCGTTCTTCGTGTAAACTGAAATTGAAACTTTAAACGCGTTTTTTTCTCAAAATGGCATTTCTGAAGTCGGTGACCAAGATTACTCGAACACTAATGAACCGATCTTCTTGAAATTTTGCAGGCTTATTCAATACATAAAAATGTAGTCTTTAATCGTTCGATTTTTTTTCGTTAAAATCGAACCATTAATTTTGACTGTCCGCCATTTTGTGAAAAATGAATATTTTTTAAAATCCTTCGATTAAAGACTAGTTTAGACATATATTTGACTAAATCCATCCGCATTTTTTTTCAGATGATCCACTTCGCCGCAATGTTGGTCACCGCAAACCGTGTATATAAAAACATTATTTCATTGACGGCCATTTGCCACTAAACAATGTAATATTTTTCAATAAAAAAATTACTGAAAGTTCTTCAAGATGTGTTCTTTAAGATGGTATATTGATCGATTAAAAAAGTTTTGTAGTTTTCTTTAAAAAAATTCATGAAAAAGGCCTTTTTGTTGCGCTACAAGTGGGGGTAAGGCTTTAAATTCCAATGCGTATATTGAGGTCGACAATTTTTCACTTTCGGCTGCAAGCCGAATTATTAACCAAAACATATTTTCTCTGTATTTATGAACTATTTTTATACTTAATGAAAACAGTTGTTTTCGCATTGTCTAAAAAACAAAGTTAATGAAATAACGAGCAATACGCGAATGTTCAAAATGTTTCTATTGCATGCAGTCATTTTTTTTCCTCAGATGTACAATCAATATTCTTCCGGAGAACATTTCTCCGTGCGGAAAGAAATAAATTATATCTTGAAAATCTCGGGACAAAGTACTCAAAATGAATCTTAAAAACAATATCGAAAACTTATTGCATCTTGAGGGATGAATACGTTGTAACAGCAATGAGTCGAAGGAAGAGGTGAAAGATCAGACGCTGCTTAAGGCGTTAGACCACTCTAGAATTTTCGAAAAATCGATTTTTTAACGGCCCCCTAGGACTTCAAAAATGATGTCTCAAAAGATTATGGCCGGGAAAAATCTCTAAGTGCTCGGTTTTCGAATTTTCGTACAAGGCCGCCTGGTCCGTAGCGAGCGGACTCAAAACTTCAAACGCGTTTATCTCTAAACTGCATTTTTTAAGTTGGCCGGAAACATAACTCAGACGATTTTCAACCGATTCACTTGAAATGTTGACTACATCTTGAAAAATACATTGTCTACGGAAATACGTAGGATTTCTTTTTTTATATTGCATAGTTCATTTGTTATTAACAATTATCTGACGATTTTTTGGGCAAATTTTTCACTTTCCATTTTCGCAGTGCCCCATTTGGTCAAAAATCAATATATTGAAAAAAAATCCTACGTACTTCTATAGCAGTTATTATATATAATCGAAAAAAATTAATTGGCTCATTATAATTAAAAAATTACAGGAGCTGTTTGTCCGGCCGTGGACTCTGGAAAAACGGAGACGTCATTGCAAAAGCACTGCACAGCCGCGATTTTGAAATTAATCGCTTCAAAAAAATTATTGTATACAGTCACTCATATGTATGATAAACACCCTTTTTTGTAATCTCGATTTATTTTGTAGTTTTTGTGAAAAAAAGTCTTCAAAAAGCCTATTTTCTCGGCCTCTAGAGTGGCCTAAGGCCTTAATTTAATATACAACGTTTGATCAATGTACTCACCTGATGCTAGTCGATAATTCTCCGCTATGGTTCAGTGCTTCGCAATCGTTGAGCGACAATTGATTTCTGAACATCAAATTTTCAGCATTTATAGCAACCGACTCATCGCTATCTACTGTTAATGTATGTAACACACGTGTGTACATTCATTCAACTGCGCAAGGTCCAACCGGATACGTAAGATCGTGAGTAAATAGAATTGATAACTCGAATTTGTGCAGGTGGAGATTAGAAGTGTTTTTATATATTTCACGCAACCCTCATCAGTGCGTATCTACGATAATGATGGTTTCTCGTTGCGATAACGTAGTAACACTACGATCCTTGGAAAAATTACTCAATGGGTGTAAAACATAATGGCTTATTTTTAAAAAGCAAGTCGAGCATACGGGTGCTGGCGCAAATCACGACATTGTTCGAATGAACATTAGTATCCCACTTCTTATATATAAAACGTGCACGTGTAAGAATGAAAAAGTTTGAGTGAATAATCGTGTATCATACGTTGCATTGTTTTTTCGAAAACCCTCAGTTTAGTATCAACAAAGTACGAAGATATCCGAATTTTTCTAATTCCCGACATTACTCGACGAGATTTAAACGTATTATTGGATAATTGAATTTCCGCGCTCCTCGTGATATTTCGTATTCAAGAACCTCCGAAGCTACAAGAAAGGTGAAAATAAATGGGTAAAAAAAAACCATTTATTTCACATTCTCAAAGTATACTTTTGAGAACTATGTGAAAAACAATTCAAGTTAAAATATTAAAAATTGACCAAGTTACGGATGATTTAGTTAGAGCAGGTAGTGCAACGATTTACGTATACTAATACTTTCAATCGTGTTTTTCTCGAAGCGACGTTTCTCGCCTGGCCGGTATCATAACTCTAGCTGTAATTGTCCGATTTTTTATTTTTTAAAAATCCGTAATTGTAGTGGCTATCGTTGTACGTGGCCGTATTTTTCAAATTTAGTATTTTCTAAGCCTCCGAATATAAGTAAAGATGCCGCCAAAATTATATTTTTTTCCGGACACCCGCCATTTTATGAATTAAAAAAAATCCTTTTTATTTTTATTTTTCAGACCAACCTTTGTCAAGTTATCGATCTGGTCGTTGGACCACATTTTTATGCAGAGGCTCTATTATCAATATCTCAATAACATTGTTAATCTTTATTTTGTTTGAATTAAAATTTACACGAAATAAGTTGTATGTATGCTCAATAACATACATTTTTCCAAATCCTAAAAAAATTATGTATAAGAAAAAAAATCGGAAACAACGACCTTTTTTCGGTCCGTCACAGTGATATATCCTCCTTATTTCGATAGCTAAAAAATGATATATTTATATGGATACATATACACACATGTCCCTCTTTGCCACCCGAAATAAATCGGTGATTATCGACGTCGTTCAAGGTCATTCAAGGTCAGTATCGATGAAACAAATCTAAATATCTCGGATCACAACCACATATTTGAATGACCTCGAACGACTTTGACCTCCTAATGTTTTTTATGCGGCTCGAGGTGCTCCACAAGATGGTTGAAAAATAATGTACCATTTCATTTAAAAAAGTGTAGGTGACCTTCACTGTGCGTCAGCGCCTCCACTGAAATAAAAAAATTGGTCGCATTTGATGGCCCCCTTCACACCGTACAACTTTTGTATGAAACATTTTTTTGTGACGTTGGTAATTACCGAGTTATTTCGGATGGCAGAGATAAGAGGGACACCCTATATATATTCATGTATTGTGACCAAGTTTTCCGGTGTTACCTCTGTACACAAAATATGCCCGTTCCGTCGAGAGCAAATGGCCGCTAGCCGTTAGCGATTCTGACGGCAAATTTTATTTTCTGCCCTTCAACGATCGGAGCGACTATTTTCCCGGCTGCCGTTGCCTTGTAATTGGTAGAGGGGCTGAGTCGATTCTCGATAACCGCATTAAGGGGCTATACCGGTGCGACACTAAAAAAAATCGATTTTTTTGCCTTTTGCGACAGTTTATACTTTCAAGAATATCCTGTAATCAGCTATTTTTATGGTAAATATAATTTTATCTTGCAAAAATCGATAGTTTAATCTATAAACGCGTTTTTCTCGAAATGAGATTTTTCAAATTTGCTGACATTGTAACTCAAAGAGCAATTATCCGATTGACTTGAAATTTGAACTGAGTACTTCTGAATATATTTACTCTACAATGACGGAGGATATTTTTGATTGGATGAAAATTGACGATTTGGCATTGGAAAAAACGACCATTTTATAGGCAAGAAAACATACTTTTTTTCATAACTACGCCATGTTGTTAGATTTTGATATTTTTCGAAAATCCTACGTCATTGTACAGGAGTCATTGTACACCTTCCAGTTTAATGACATTTTTTCCTTTTTCGTTTTCAGCTACTCAATCGGCCGGAATCATGTCAGCAGTGGAGGAACTTTTTTTTGGTGCCTCCAAAGGCAGCGCATAAGACGCTTGGATCTCAATATTTTTCTATAAAAAAATTATGTAATATAGGTCAAATGTAGCCAAATATATTCTTAATTTTCCGAAACATTTAATTGAGTACTTTTCTTCGAAAAAATTCTCGAAAATCACCCAAATTTTAAGCGTTCACACTGGTATAGCCCCTTAATTAAATAACCATGAGAAGCTCCGAGATTTTCGAGATTACATAAGAATTTTATTTTCAGAGTCGTCCTCGTGGAAGGCCGCCACGACGCGTCTTACAATTTGGTAATATTTCAAAAAAAAATCCAGTATGGCTTCTTTCTCTCTCTGCGGACGAATATTTTCATTGATTACAACCAGAATTATAATTTCGGGGACTCTCAATTTCTTACTACTTTGAGAATTTAGGCTGCATGACTCTAGTCCGGGTCTTATAAAATGAGAACTCCTCTCGGCCGTTCTACTTTATTCATTAATTCGGCGTGGGTCCTGTGAAAGACCGAATATGCGGAAAAATATGGAAGACTTTCCCGTCCGCAATCGTACCACCACGACAATATCGCTCAATCCTAAATTTCCGAACATTACTTGAATTGTCCTGAGTACGCATGTTTTCTCAACGGAACGAAAGTGCGAAACGACGGCTCACCGCTACAGTTTCTGCAGATCGGGATCCGGTAATTCTTCGGTCTCGATCCTTGATAAATTTTGGTGACGTATCTTTCTTGAGTGACGGGAACGGCTACGGTTCGATACATACGTCTCTCCACGCTCAATCCCTGAACTAGAGTAACGAGGTCTTTCGGACAAAGCGTTATGGCGGACCTAGGTCGCGAACCCCACCCTTCGCCAACTCCAAGCCTCCTCGATTCCTCAAGTGTGAATCTCGCGCGCACACGCGCGTTTTTTGCGACGTTCGAGAGTGAGAAATGCCCCCCACTCCCGGGCACGCGAAGATTGTAGGCCACGATAAGGAGTTCGACGGCGCGGAGTGGGGTTTGAGTCGGCGACCCGCCAACGGTCATCGTAACTTTTCGTGTGCTTTCTTCTCGTCGAATTCCGGCGAAAACGCAGAGTTGAAATGGGCCGCTGATAGGCAAGACCAAGGAGACTACAGGGAAGGAGTCCAATCTTCGTACAGTGAGACGGTATAAGAAACGTCCGTAAATTCGACCACAGCGCCTGGTGTTAAATATGGCCTGTAGGCGTCGTTCGTGTCTTTAGTGTATACAAAATATAGTAATACAGCCAGTGCACAGGGTAAAACTGACTGTCATGGCGGCTAATTATTGACGCTTACCAAAAGATCTCAAGATCTTGGATCTAGTTCGTCTAATTAGTTTGACGCAATAATTGGTATGACAATTTCTACAAAGTTCTCACATTTATGATTAGTTACGAAAAATGTATTATGACTTTGTAAATACTTTTTATAATGCATTTTTGGATAGTTACGAAAAACCATCAACCATCGATGAATACAGTAATGTTAATAGCTTTTCGGAATTATTATTATTTTTATTTGCATTATAATGATTCTTATAACAAATGTAATCAGTAATCAGACTAATTTACCGATAAAAAACATAAGAAATAATTTCAATTAAAAAAAAAAAATACTTTCAGTTATAAAAAAACTTTGCAAGGACAGGATCGAAAGCAGTACCTCGCTCGGTGCCATACAGTTTTTTTATATAGTGTGTAAAATTAAACTTAACAAACAAACGCATCTCAGTATTAGTGAGATTGTAGACTTCGGACTGTTATTATCAGCATCTTTAAGGTCTTGTATACGCGACAAATTTACAAATTTTTAATTTTTCAATTATTTTTTATTCTATTAGCCTGAACGGTTAGGAATATTTCAAGCATTACAGAAGTGAAAAATTCCAAAAATTCCAAAAATGAGGTGAGATTGCATTCATAATAGATACCGCACGGCGCACCCAACCGCCAACTTCAAAGCCGTTTTTCCACGATTCACTTTTTTGAACGTTGTGAAAGTTCTATGTCTCGAACGAAGGTTCAGATCGCTTTGAAATGTTTACAACATATTCTTAGTATCATCACCTATCGTTTGAAGCACAGAAACAAACATTTAAATGACACAAAAATATATAAAAACAAAATACCGCCAGAAAATTCAGTAAAAAAATGTTAAGTTTCGAATTTTTATTATAATATTTTTTTTTATAACATTGTTGATTCATACTGAAGATACATTGATGATGCAATTATAAATATGTTCATTTTTTTCAGACACCCACATCGATGCCGAGAACTTTCACCATAAACGCGCGCGCAAAAAAAATCCATTGCTTTATTATGTTATATCTCCGCCATTCGTTAATATTTCTGATTTTTTTTACAAATATTTAACCATGTGCATAAATGATCTGTAAAAAAATGTTGTCAATGTATGCGTCATTATTTTAACCGCGTCTAGAAAAGTACCTTCGAAAATCGGCGAAATCGCGTATATAAGGCCTTAAGGCTTGATATTATTTTAATAAATGTAAAATGTAAAATGATGGCTAATAGTAGCGGTGAGTCTAGTGATGCTGCGGATGATGTTCGCTCCTGCGTGACGAATCTCTGTGTTGCTACTGTCGCTGCGGGTGGTGCCATACCTTATGCAAAGGATATTTCCGATGTGACTTTCGGGTGGATCGCTTCAATTCTTTCGATGAGTTGTCGTTGTCTAATGTCTGTCACTTTATGAGCGTTTGTATATGAACTTGTAGTATAGGCATCACTTATAGTTCATTGGGTGATCTAGGTTATTGCAATTTGCACATCGGAGGAGCTGTTTATCCGATGAGTTATTTAAAGTGCATTTTCCGTTTTCGTGTGAAGCACTACACTTGATGCAGTGGTATGTGAGGTTGCAATTTACACTCGCATATCCCAGTCGCTGACATTTTCTACGTACTTTATCCACTATAATCTCGGCCACCTAACCACATTTGAGGGGAATTTATATTTACGTCGGATATCAATTGTTATGGTAATATATTTTTAGGTAATTAGGTCGTAATCGTACTACGACTTAAATGTAGAAACATCTTAAGGCACTACTACAGCTACACGAAATTTCTTAATAAAATGAATTAAGGTTAAAAAAATTAAAATGTTCCGCTCATGTGACAACTAATAACAACACAGACAGCTGATAACAGCGCATGCGCAAAAAACATACATGTATATATGGCAAATAGTGACTAACTTCCGCTGCGCCGCTTATGCGGAGCCTAATTTGGCCCCGCTTTTACGGAAGCGCCAGAATACTGACATTGTACTCCTTCCCTATAGTCTCATTGGGCCGAGGCCTTTCTCTCTTCTAAGCTCGACTGGTCACCGACGTACATGTCGTTATGATGAGAGCGTCGTCGCAGGCTTGACAGCCGTACGCCGCCGTGTTGCGGTCCTTCCCTTCGCTGGTCCCGTACGACCGGTAACGGCGAGAACGCATCGCTCGCTCAGATGATAAAGAAATCGGAATACAGAAATAAAATGAAGGGATCATCCCAGTGTAACGGGTCAAAAAATAGCTGATTTTCGCGATTTTTTTTCGATGGTTAAAATACGCTGATCAGTCTGACTTTTTTATGTCAAATCAAAGCCAAAATAAACAACAGAAAATAAATTTTAAACGTTTATTTTTATTTAATTTTTCAACGGTTGAAAATTTCTTTGAAAAAAGGAGTCCTCACGGTGTACACGGTTGTGGCCGTAAATGTGATCTGAAACAAAATTTGTAAAAAGATTATTAATCAGTATGAAAGCCGGTATCTTGCTATGGAGGTTTTTTTAAAATCAATATTGACGAAATGGCGGCGGTTTGAAAATAAAGAATCGCATTCAACCTATTTTTACGACGGTGTTTCGTTGTAAAACCTATGAAGATTAAAAAAAGCTTCCATAGCAAGATTAAGAATAGCGTGGAGAATTATGTGTAAAAATTTGGGACGGATAGCTTGAAAACTCTTCCTTTGAGAGTGTACAGTGTTTTAAAAAATTACATTTCTAGAAAAACGGGATTAAAGTTCGTCGTACACGCCAGGTCTCCAGCCGCTGCTTGATGAATTACTTCCTCCAAAAAAGCCTGTAGCGACCGAAATTAATCGAATTTCACTCCAAAAGTTGAACAGCATGTTTATAACCGTGTATGCTGTCGGATAATGCGAAAAAAATAGGTTTTTAAAGAATTTTATACTGTAATGATACCTTAATGCTAAGAAATTGCTCTAATTTGGGCCCTGGGGAATTGCTGGGGGGGGGGGGGGCTGGATGACGGGAGGCGCAATTTTTCGCGCCGTGCCTTACCCAATAGCTATTTTTGTTGTGGGTTGAAATACCACGTCACAATATACATTTAATGTTTCTTTAGTTAAATTATATTACAAAAAAACCGATAGCATCGTTATAATAAATTAATCTATCGATGCCATCGCAATAATCGTACAGATATATTGCTTTGTTTATTCTTAATTAAGAGTTCTTTATTTATCGATTCATCTTAATTCGATGATATCCATTTATCTTGATTCTTTTTTTTTTTTGCAAAGCAAATAGACAGCTCAGCAAAAATTGTATTGCGCTTTACAACTATCCGTGAATGAACTCGTGCACCTGTTTGATTTATCACCACCAAATCTCATCTTTATACCGATAGATAGTTCCTAAACCAATATCAGATTGTATTTCGACCAAAGTTTCGAAGATACGACATAATAATGGATGAATGGGATCGATGTGCGGAAGGTTATTTTCACCTTAACCAGACTGGAAATGTTTTTCCGGCAGCCGGATCACTGATCAGGCAGGTTTGAAAATCCGCCCCGGAATACCGTAGCAGCGTCCGCCTGATCTGTGCTATAAATTTACTGGATCAGTGAATCCGGAGAACGGGTATAATAAAGACAAACTGATCAGTCCTGAATCCGGTAATCTTGCGAGGACCTTGTTAGGGCGCCGAAGTCCGTGCCTGAGCGGCACCGTATGTGTGCCAGATCAGTAGTACCGATGTAAGAAGGCAGCATTAATTAGGCCCACATCAGACGACCCGCAACGCGTCCCTCACATGGCTCTGTTAAGGTTACCTGTTCAAGGCCTGATCGACTTTCCTGTTCCCATCCGTGCTCCGAGGTTGGCTAATCCAGTAGACATCCGGTGCCGATCCGCCATGCACTTCGAAATGTATGTCTGATTTGCGCCGCATGTCTACCGGGTAACCTTATTCGGGGCCATCAAAGTAAACAACTGAGTTGCTGCGTGCATAATTTCGGCAAGATTCTAATAAAAGTAATATGGTGTCCATGCGGACACCGTCATCATCAAATCAAGATACAAAGAACGAATAAAAATAAATTTGAAGTTTGCATCGTGGGAATGCAACGCTTTTTTTCGTCCCTTTTCAATTGTTTATTTTTATCATAATCAAAAGGTAACCAATCCAATCAATAAAAATACATTTTATTGGCACACCGTAAACATTTTTTTTTTTACAAAATCATCATCAGAAGCCTTTTTTGCAAATTCCGGTCGTAACACTCTAATGAGAATATGTGAAAACGTGTGAGTTATTTATACTGCCTAAATAGGCAGAAAAAATGCGGTATAAAAATAATTATTGTTGTATTGCAACGATGCAATCTTTAACCCCGTGAATAAAATTATTGACACTCTTTAGAATTCTTGACGTTCTTTAGAATATAATTAGAATGATACAAATATGCAAAGAAAAAAAGGTTTACACAAGTGTTGGAATGGCTAAATAGATTCTAGAATTCTAGAATTAGAAGACGTAGGTTCAATTCCGAGGGAAGGTAAAAAACTTCAACGAGGCAGGATGCGTTTTATTCCAATTATCTTATAGGCAGGATCATAAATAACGCATAAGGCAAACAAAAATACTACCAGATTTTTTTTATTCGTAATTTTTGGATTTTTTTCATTTAATATTTATACGACAACCGGACCAGAGCCTGAAAAGTTATACGGATCAGTTACGTTATCGGCATTCGCATCATGCCGGATTTTAAAAAAGCGTTTCACGCCTCGTAAGCCTCTGATCCAGCGGCCTGTACCGTTCCGTGGTACGGAATGCGGTATGCCGGATGCAGCTCTAGTCTGCCCCGTAGCAACATTTCTAGTCGGGAAGATCAATTCTTCAATGAGCATGTTCATTATTGTATTTTTGCACGAATTTATTGAATGTCTATATTTTCTTACGAATACATGATATAATTCTTAAGTATGAAAATGGATGAATTGGAATTTGGTAGAACAATTATGCCTTGGTCGGTGGTTCGTTTCTTTCGTTTGTTGCGGTTTCGACGACGTTGATCTTAGGTCACACATCTGTGACCGTAAAACAGACATCTCAAATTTCCGCAACACTGGCTGTTTGTGTAGCACTGCGTTAAAACAAAAAAAGGTAAATTACAATTAAGAAAATTGGGCGTTTAGGTCGATACTGCGCATTGGCAGTGTTTACTTTTTTTAAATTGTAATCCTTATAAATACCAACAATGAATAAGTTTTATACTAACGGGTTCACTGATTTCGCTACACTTGGCTTTGTTTTCGAGAACAGCAGGTACGGAAACGACAAGGGTGACAGCCATCAAGGCGACAAGAACGATCATTAGTATTTTCGACATGTTGCGTCACTGTTTTTCTTGACCTAGTGAAAAAACAATAATTAAATACCTATGTGTATGTTGAGCTCGAAAAAATTTCCCCTGTGGCCTACAGGTCGAATTATTGAGCGAAACATCGTTTTTCCGTATTCATGAATACTTTTATACTTAATGAAATCAAAGTTGATAAAGTAACGAGCCATACGCGAATTTTTAAAATGTTACCATTTCGTGGAGTCCTTTTTTTCGAAATGTACAATCATGTATTTCTTTGAAGGACATTTTTTCATGCAGAAAGACAGAATTTATATGTTGAAAATTTCGGGAAAAGGTACTTGAAGTCAAAATGTTGAAAAAACATCAAACACTTGTTGCATCTTGAGGGATAAATACGATGTAGTAGCAATGAGTCGAAGGAAGAGGTGAAGGATCGTACAGAGATAAGACGTTGCTTACTTCAATATAGAATGTTTCGTCAATGTATTCACCTGATGCTAATCGGTAATTTTCCGCTATTCTTCAATGCTGTGCAATCGTTGAAGAAGAACTGATTTCTGGAGATCGAATTTCCAGCATTTATCGCGATCGACTCGTCGCAATCTACTATTGATTTACGTTACAAATATGTGCACATTCATTCAACTGCGCAAGGTCTAACGGGATACGTAAAATCGTGAGTATATAGAATCAACGAATCGAATGTGTGCAGGTGCAGATTAAAAGTGTTTTCACATATTTCACGCAACCCTCATCAGTGCGTATCTGCGACATTGAAATTTTCTGGTTGCGACAATGACGCACTGAACGCTTCGCTCCTGAGAAACATCACTCAATAGGTGGAAAATTTCATGGCTTATTTTTAAAATGCAAAAACAGCACACGGATGCTGGTACGAATTCCGATATTGTTTAAATGGAAATTAATACCCCATTTCGTGTACATAAAAAGTGCACGTGTAAAAATAAAAAAAATGTTGAGCATATAATCGTGGACCTTACGTCACATTGATTTTTCGAAAACCCTAAGTTTAATATCAACAAAGCACGAGGTTATCCAAATTGCTACAATTTTCGACGTTACTCGGCGAGTTTTAAATGTATCATTGGATGATTGAATTTGCGTGCTCCTCGTGATATTTTGTATTGAAGAACCTCCGAAGTTACAAGAAAGGTGAAAATAAAAAAAACCTATTCGAAGTCTTAAGGGGCTATACCAGTGTGAACGCTGAAAATTTGAGTTATTTTCGGGAATTTTTTTGAAGGGAAGTACTCAATTAATTGTTTTTGATAATTAAGGATATATTTGGCTATATTTGCTGTTATAAAGGTGATTTTTAGAATGGAATAACTGTTAAACTGCTCCAGTTTTCGTTCTGAAATTTTTTGCACACGTTTATTGATCCTTAGGGGCCGGATTGAAATTTCGAGATTTGAATGCTCCGACGGTTTACAATTCGTAATTTTAATGTTCCGAAATTACTAATTTCGTCAAGATAATGCCAGCGAAAGCCTACACAGTTGACTGTAAATGATGTAGAACCTATAAAATTGTCCAGACAAACTTCAAAATATACATAAAATTACTTCTTAATAATAAAAAATATCGTGCAATAATTCGTCGATTTATTGAAAATTTTGAAACTTTTAAAACAGATTTTCGGAGTTTTGGTCTTTCGGGTAAAATACTTTTGGGGTAGTATTCTTTCGAAGTTTTGAGCGTTCTGATCATTTAAGGGGCTATACCAATGTGAACGCTGAAATTTTGGGTGATTTTCGGGAATTTTTTGGAAGAAAAGTACTCAATCAAATGTTTCAGAAAATCAAGAATGTATTTGGCTATATTTGACCTATATTACATAATTTTTTTATAGAAAAATATTGCGATCCAAGCGACTTATGCGCTGCCTTCGGAGGCGTCAAAAAAAAATTCCTCCACTGCTGACATGATTCCGGCCGATTGAGTAGCTGGAAACGAAAAAGGAAAAAATGTCATTAAACTAGAAGGTATTTCCTGTACAATGACGCAGGATTTTCGAAAAATATCAAAATTTAACAAAATGGCGTAGTTATGAAAAAAAGTATGTTTTCTTGCCTATAAAATGGTCGTTTCTTCCAATGCCAAATCGTCAATTTTCATCGAATCAAAAATATCTTACGTCATTGTTTTGTAAATATATTCAAAAGTACTCAGTTCAAATTTCAAGTCAATCGGATAATTGCTCTTTGAGTTACAATGTCAGCAAATTTGAAAAATCTCAATTCGAGAAAAACGCGTTTAAAGATTTAAATATCGATTTTTGTAAGATAAAATGATAGAGATACGGCCTTGAAATGTTGACAGGATATTCTTGAAAGTTTAAACTGTCGAAAAAGGCCTTAAAGTTCGGAACTTCAACCCGGCCCCGGTCCTTCAAGAAAATGTACAAATTTAAAAAAATATATTATCATGTGCTTTTGTACGCTTGTTTGCAACGGTGCGCGGAAAACGCTCCCAATTGGTGACCAGTGTTGTAGACGTTGTATGAATGTGAAAAAAAACCAAACACATTCTTAAGGGGTCTTCTCACTGTAGACGCTTAAAAAAGACATTTTCATGAATTTTTTTGATAGGTTTATATTATAACTTAATAAATGCACTTTCTGTGTAGTGACTAAATGGTAGTCACAAAAATGTCCTAAAAAATGGTAGGACTGCGTCGTTGATGATATCTCGGACATGGATGATCCGAAACAAAAAAATCAAACGGTTTTAGATTCAGTATGTTAATGGCTATAGCGCATATCATACATGTTTTGATACATGCAAAAATAACAAAATGGCGGACATTTTTCGGAAAAACAAAAAACCTGTGTTTTTCACCTTTTTGGCAAAAAAATAGTAAATATCAAAAGTTTAAAAATCCTTGATATGCGCTATAGCTATAGTTGTAAAGAATATGTTGTTAAAATTTCGTAAGGATCAGTTCAGTAGTTTCGAAGATTGTATCAACGAGACGTCGGAAAACCTTGTTTCAAGCCAAATGCGTTTAAAGTTTGTTTAGGTTACATAGATACACGAAAAAAAAATTATAATGTATTTCGAAAGTGTATTTATTAAGTGTAACAACTTTTATATCAATATCTACAATATAAACGTATCGAAAAATTAATGAAAATAGCCTTTTTTAGCGTCTGAAGTGAGAAGACCCCTTAATCTGTATGAGTATCATGATGTTTAGTACGAGATCGAGCAAACAAAATTTACAACATGGTGCCATGGTAAACTACGATTATCAATTTTTCCTATTTTTCTGACAATTCTACGAGTTATATATATCAAAAAATTCCTCCGACTCAATTCTGCTACCGGCGTCAAAAAAACCGTCTACTGAAGGTGCCAAGTCAGAGCTCAATCGGCGTCAAAAACCCGTCTACTGAATATGCCAAGTCTGAGTGAGCTCAATCGGCCACTTGGTTATCGAGATATCCAGTAGCCAATTTGAAAAACATAATTTCCAGATAAAGCGTACTCCTTATAGTTTCTATAACTCGGCTAATGTTATGAGTATCATTCACCAGTTTTCACATACGGATTCAGAGAAGTCTGTAGAAGTCAAATAAAATAAAAAACGATTTTTTCAAATTTCTAGACAACACTCGGTACTGCCTTGACGGATTCAATTGCAATTTTTTTTTCACACCAGAGGCGACATATTTTGTTGATAGATAGCATCAATGAAGACTGAAATTTTGTTACTCGCGAAAATATGATTGGAGATGCCGAGGAAATGGGAACAATGGTTCAGCAAAGGAATACAATTATGTGAACAATTGGATGAAAATAACATTTCTGTCAAATCAGAATTCTCTTATCCCCAATAGTTGATACGTTCGTCGCGAAGCACCCTCGCATCAACTTTTCAGCTTATTCTCAGCTCTCATACTCGCTCACACTCACACACATTCTTAAGCGGATGGAAGATAAAAAGGGCGTGAAAAGAAGAAGGAGAAAAAGGTAGAGGGAGGTGCGAGACGAGGATATAAAGTTTCGCTTTATCTCGGGATTATTTCGCCCGATGTACTTTCCTGCGTTGCCGTTTTGCGGTTTATATACACGTCCATATGTATTCTCAAACGCCTGGAGTCTTCTTTCTTTTATTTTTATTTTTCCCGTTGCACCTCCACCCTCGCTGACTTTCCGCTGTTTCAAAACCCCTTCAAGCAAGTTGGACCTCATGTACGTTTGTGTTTACGTGTGGGTCATGAAAAACGATGTCTTGCGGTGCATATGTATATACAGCTGTACACAAATGTACACCCACGTGTACACATTTATCGTGTATGTATATAGTACGTACACAATAAATATACCCTTGCCATTTTACAGTTTTTCCCTTTACTGTAAATTGCTGTCGGTCTCCTGCAGAAGCGTTTCCTCGTTTACTCCCTTGATGCCCTTAGTATGCATAGAAAGTTATATCTTTTCTCCGATCCGCACTTCTCACGCCCGCTTCCCAAGCATCCCCATGAAACGAGATCTCACCCTTGGCAAACCAAAAAAAAAGAACCTCGTCTTTGTTCGTCAGCGGACCATTCAAGAATGCCATTATCTCGAATCTCTTGAACGAAATGTTGAGCAAATAAAATAAAAAGGTTAGTGTCGAAAGATCGCGGAAGTGCGAGGGGGAAAAATCGGTGAAAAACGCGAATAAGCATGAAAATCATGACGATGTTCTCTCGAGGTGATACGAATGTTTATCAGCAATAAAAAACAAGTCAAGGACTTACGCGAAACGTGTACGATGAGGCTTTATCGTGCGCAAAGAGGTTTGTACAAATTTCAACCACCAGGGGTTCCGTTGGATTCAAGATACTCGTGTTCGAATCGATGAACGTGGGCGTCGATGACGTTTATGCAGTTCCAGTTGAATTAGGCCGACTCGAATTTCCCCTGGTGAATGTTAATGAATACTGATTTTGTTTTCACATACATAGGTCCGATTAAATGTCAACTTCGGAGTCCAACTAGGGGTGTACTAGTTGATCCCATGAGGTAAGATGGTCATTTTCAATCGCGACGAAACTATTAACGCTGTCTAGTGGTATTCTTTCGTAAAACTGAATCGTGTGAGTGACGCACTTGTTTTGAGGGAAAAATATTAAGGCGGGATATACATTTAGACAGGAAAAAATAAGCAATATTGAGGGACTTTTTAAACTAAGAAATAATTATTCTACAATTATCAAACTTTAGGTATACTTTAATAGTATATGTAAGTATACGAAAGAATGTTTTTTAAATGTATTCATCATCAAAATGGCGGGGCTGTGGCAGAGTGTTTCAGCAAGGTCGCACAGTAGGAGAAAAGCCCAAAAACCTGGCCAAAACCCCAAAAAATAAATTTTCGAAATAGGGTCAGTTGAGTAGTCATTCAGGAAGAGGACTAGTAACTGCATTCTATTGTGGAAGGGAAAGCTCTTTAAGTGTATACCTGCGCCGCAGCGTCAGTTGGCAGTTAGCGTTCGTGAAGAGTGTACGTGTCACGCGCTGAACAGACGAAAATAACGCTGACTTCAAAAACCCATAACTTTAAAGTGACGGGTTTAATTTCAATTCTGCAACATGGATACGACTTCTGGAGGTATGTAGAACATGTTTTTACATCGGTTGAATCTAAAGTTTATGTATAAATGATTGAAATGTAGTATAGCCTTCGGCATAAATAAAATTGAATAATTTTGAAAACTTATATTTTCAACGGTCCGAAAAGTTATATATTTTGTCACATTTTGCAAAGCTCCTAGTCTCGGCCTTTAGTTTAATGTACAAGCTTTCGAAATTTACAAGAGTTACCTGCGGAAAACGTGCGTCTTGTCCGTTATGATTTTTTTCGCATCGTGCGGTAGCCGAGCGTGCACGCGGCACTATTGAGCAGCCTCTGCGCCTCTACCTGAGAATGGGTGAAGTAGCATCATAACGGACAAGACGGCTGTTATACGCTTGAAATAAATTATTTTAATATATATGTATGTGTATATATATATATATAAATTTTCTGTGATTTAATTATGATATATACGTATGCATATATATATATACATATTAAAATCAACCACATAAAAATTTCTTAAATATGAATGAAATGTTATAACATTCAAATAAAATATTTGAATATATATATATTATATAGTAAGCAAAGCTTTCTTTTAACCAAATCCATGTCAATATTTTCTGTCTAATTTTTTTTAAATTATTTCAATTATTGCGGTTATTTATTTGGTAAAATAATGTACATTGTTCAAGTTTTTGTATTAATTGAAAATTTTATCTTTTCCTTTAACACCAATTTTCTACAATTTTATGTCTTTATTACAGGATCCGGTTACAAAGAATTGGTGCTGACAAGGAAAGAAGTATTTCTGATAATCAGCGAGCATTTATCCGATAAATTCGCTTCCTTGATCGAATTTATGGTAGAAAAAATTTCCAAGGACACCGGACGTACAGTTGTAGTGCCTGAGGACTCGAAACAGATTTTTTCGATACTCTTCAATCAAATGAGAACGAGGTGGCAACAAGCTCACAGAAAATCCTGTGTATTTTTCAAGAATAACGGTGAATGGCTTAGCAAGCAGGTATGTTTTGCCGCACCTACAGACACTGTAGTAACAAGCCCGGGTAATACGGGCGGCCGCCCGTCCCTTGAGTTTACAATGTCCAGTGAAAGATCTAAACGAAGGAAGACCCAAGATATTCGTACATCGTTCAACTCGGTCGAGTTAGCATACGCTACTCAGATGAGCCTTCGCTCTTCAGGACAATCCGACGCCGCAAAAGTTATTAAGGACGTAACAATGACGAGTCCTTTAAGAGCTTCCAAGTATCGTAAAGCTTACTCAGCAACGGATGAAATTACTTTATCCGAAGAGGCTGCACTTTCCGCTATGATTGAATATAAATTCTCCAAGAGTACTTACCAGGGAATGAGAAGATTAGGGAAGGAAAATAACTGTAAGCTATATCCGTCTTACGAAAAAGTGATGAAAGCAAAAAAGCGTTGTTATCCACCACGTGATGCAATCAGGATTACAGAGAGTAGTGCAGAAGTCCAACTACAGGCACGATTAGATCATACAGTTGAACGTATTTTACTCGTCCAAAATGTACTCATTCAAAGATTGACTCCAGATAATGTTCGTAAAATGGACTTGATTTGCAAGTGGGGTTGCGATGGAAGTTCTGGGCAAAGTGAATATAAGCAGACGTTCAGTGATGACAGCAAATCTGATGCGCATGTATTCTTTACTTCAGTCGTGCCATTATAACTCGTGTGTTATGATCAACAATCGAAGGAAGAAATAGTTGTTTGGAAGAACCCCAGACCCTCGTCTCCACGATTTTGTAGACCGCTTAGACTACTGTTTCTACGCGAAGACACAGAGTCAACACTTAATGAAGTCCAAATTGTTGAAGAACAAATAAAGTCACTTCGTCCATTCGAAAGTGTAATAGATGGAAAAGAAATCTCCGTAATGTACAAGTTGTTGTTCACCATGATAGATGGTAAAGTTTGCAACGCTGTATCATTGACGAAATCTGCTCAACGGTGCTATTTGTGTGGAGCGACCAGCAAAGATTTTAATGCCATCGACACTGTATTGCAAAGGGAAATCAATGAAACAAATTTGAAGTTCGGATTGTCGACGCTGCATGCGTGGATACGGTGCTTCGAGTATTGCTTACACGTGTCTTACAAACTCGGCATTAAAAAATGGCAAGCTCGAAGTGCCAAAGAAAAAAAAATTACCCAGGAACGCAAGAGGGCCATTCAAGAAGGATTCAAGAAGCAATTGGGTCTAAATATCGATCGCCCAAAGCCTGAATACGGCAGCAGCAATGATGGCAACACAGCTCGGCGATTCTTTGAAAATTCGACGGTTTCCGCTGCGATAACGGGGGTCAACGAAGAAGTTATTAAACGCTTGTACGTAATCCTACAAGTTATATCGTGCGGCCACGAGATAAACTGTGAAAGATTTGAACAGTATGCTATTGAAACGGCAAGAAAGACCGTTGCATTATACCCTTGGTACTCCATGCCTACTTCGGTGCACAAACTATTAATTCATGGTCCAGTGATAATAACTCATGCTCTATTACCAATCGGCCAATTATCCAAAGATGCTCAGGAAGCTCGAAACAAAGACATCAAACGATATCGAGAAGATTTTGCGCGAAAAAGTTCCAGGGTTAAAACTATGGAAGATGTTTTTCATCGGCTCTTAGTTACTTCTGATCCGTACATTTCAAGTGTCAGAAGACTACCACAGAAGAAGCTGAAGAGTTTGTCGCCGGAAGCTGTAGCGATGTTGATCGCTCCTAAAGTGACTGCTGCAGTAGACGAATTTTGCGCCGAGATTGAAGCCGTGCCGGGAGTTGTAATAGATACAAACTCGGATAATGATTCTGACTCCGACTCCGACTCCGATTACGATTTTGACTAAGAATAAAATTTTCTATTTTTGAAACGTTCCGTATGTATTTTGGAAATAAAAATAATAATTGCGTAGAATACACTGTTCACGTTTATTTTATTATGATGATTTTTTTAAATATATTAATTTATCTATTTAGCAGGATGCTCGGCCATTTTGTTTATAACAATTTGCTGTAAGCTCTTTGTTGCAAGTTATTAACAATAGATATCGGATTGGTAATCAGCGACCTTGAAAACCCGTATATACCAATTTTTGTCAACATCTGGTAACTTTTTAACGTTCATGTCGGCCATATTGGATCGGCCATTTTTTTACGATAATTTGGCTTGCGGATTCGTAATCAGCGACCTTGAAAACCCGTAAATACCAATTTTTGTCGACATCTGGCAACTTTTTAACATTCATGTCAGCCATATTGGATCGGCCATTTTGTTTACGATAATTTGGCTTTCAGATTCGTAATCAGCGACCTTGAAAACCCCTGTAAGCCAATTTTCATTCCCGTCAAAGGTCATTTGAGGTTTTGGCCAGGTTTTTGGGCTTTTCTCCTACTGTGGGTCGCCGCGGGTGTTGCGAATCGGCGTGCAGTCCACCTTCCCGTAGACTTTGATTTGCAAAAAAGTTCAAACATTTTTTCAGTTTGAACATGTATAGTTTCTATGTGACGGTAACTAAAATGAAAAAAAATGCAAATTTGAGAAAATAGCACGCATTTACAGAAAACATGAACGTTTCGCGCAATATTTCTGTAAAATGTGGATTAAAAAAGTCGTTTTTTTTCCAATTTTTCAAAAACAATTTTCGTCAAGTAGAAGGTGCCGATATTATCAATATTTCTACTAAGTTTCAACTCAATCGGCTTAGTAGTTTTTCAGTAATCCTGCACGCCAATTTCGATAATGCAGTTTTGAGAAAAACGCGTTTGAAATTCACGCCCGCCCTGAATCCAAGCGGTGAGGGCTGTTGACGGGCTGTAACCTTTGTAGTTTCTCGAATTTCGCTTTGAAACTTTGGGAAAATATTCTACATATATAGTTCTATAGTTTAAAGAAAAAAAAGAAATCGATTTTCTGATCGTTGTAAATGTGTATCCTGCCTTAAAATTGTGAGCTGGTGATCTAAGGCAAAGTTGACCATAAGCTCAGGTAACTTTTATTGTATACTGGCAGTTGCAATCATTGTTATGTTTGTGGCCTTATAGTATGGGCAATTTAGGTTTTGGTTGGCGTGGTAACAGTGGAATACTTATATGTTATGTTACCGAACAATGAACGAAAAAGTTGAGTATGGGGCAAGATGATCCCCTTTTAAGTGTACAAGATAATCCCTAGGGATCATCTTGTACACAAATGACTTATCTACTTTATTTTTGTTGAATGGATGGTCTATTTATGTTCAAACTACACTACTAATGAATACGTGATTTCACAAATAATAATTGAAATACCTAAGTGATTGAAGACTAGCTGTAGAAAACTGGTTTAGTTTAGATCTTATAATACAAAGGTAATTCAACTTGTAAGTTCAGTTTATGTTGTACACCTATAATTAATATATATAAAGATGTTGTAAACTCGAGGAATTTTTTTTTACACCTACCTAATATCCCCAAATTTAAAAAAATCCCAAATTAGGGGCAAGATAATCCGGGCAATCATCTTGTCCATACCCTAG
The DNA here is from genome assembly GCA_964007375.1 of Ophion obscuratus. NCBI lineage: Eukaryota > Metazoa > Arthropoda > Insecta > Hymenoptera > Ichneumonidae > Ophion > Ophion obscuratus. The sequence continues at coordinate 39,492,486 of OZ023312.1, read as the reverse complement.
GGATCATCTTGAACGCCGGGATGTCCAAGATAATCTTTATGTAAGGTTTTAAAAGAAGGAAATCTTTTTATTGAAACCCTGATAAACTGAATATTTCGAATATGCCAATCGTAAGATAGATAAATATGCCAGTAGTAAACGCTTTCAGCCCTTAATCGTGCCAAATACCTTTGAAATTACAAACATTCTTCCTTAAGGGGATCATCTCGTACACCTTTCCTCTACGTATGTCCGATTACAAATCAACTTCGAAGTCCCACTACATCGTTTTTGAGGGAACAAACTTTCCATTAAGGGGCTATACCAATGTCAACGTTCAAAATTTGGGTGATTTTCGGGAATTTTTTGGAAGAAAAGTACTCAATTAAATATTTCGGAAAATCAAGAATATATTTGGCTATATTTGACCTATATTACAAAAATTTTTTATAGAAAAATATTGAGATCCAAGCGACTTATGCGCTGCCTACGGAGGCGCAAAAAAAAAGTTCCTCCACTGCTGACACGATTCCGGCCGATTGAGTAGGTGAAATCGACAAAAGAAAAAATGTCTTTAAACTGGAAGGTATTTCCTGTACAATGCCGTAGGATTTTGTAAAAATATAAAAATCTAAAAACATGGCGTAGTTATGAAAAAAGTCTGTTTTCTTGCCTATAAAATGGTCATTTTTTTCAATGCCAAATCGTCAATTTTCATCCAATCAAAAATATCCTACGTTATTGTAGAGTGAATATATTCAAGAGTACTCAGTTCAAATTTCAAGTCAATCGGATAATTGCTCTTTGAGTTACGATGTTAGCAAATTTGAAAAATCTCATTTCGAGAAAAACGAGTTTAAAGATTTAACTATCGATTTTTCCAAGATAAAATGATAGAGATACGGCCTTGACATTTTTACAGGATATTCTTGAAAGTATACACTCGAAAAATGCAAAAAAAATCGATTTTTTGAAAGTGTCACACTGGTACAGCCCCTTAAATTCGAATCCTATTGAATTTATGACAGAACCTTGGCAGTCAGTAAATTTCCTAGATATTTATATTAATTTTTTCCTCGATAATGAAATAGTGGTGCTTCAAAAACTTTGTCGGTGAATTTAAAGGGTGTCCCAAATGTCACGCAACAACATGCATAAGCCGCAAAAGTTAAATGTTACGTGACATTTAACATTGTACATTGGACATGTCTGAAAAAAACGGTCCTCATTTTTCAGCTGTCAAATTTCAAATATTTTCAAGGTCTCATCACCAACTCCGGTAAAGTTCTTCCAGCAAACCTAATTCTGAAGTGAAGTTCTCGCAAAATTCAGTTCCTTTATCGTTAGAAAATATGTACGGGATCGCCAAACTCCATTACTAAATAGCAGCAGTTGCCAAAATGTACACAGGAGCCTCACTCCAACGCAAGTATACATTCGCGGTTGAATGGATTTATTCAAGGTATGGTACGTAAAAAAGGAAATGATGGGCCAAATCAACACCATTTTTTTCATACAGATGCGCCCACTTAGGCATGTATTTGTAAATTCTTATCTTTATTCCCTTGTTTATTCGCCGGCATCGTAACGAGTTTGGATTTATTGACTTGCATTGTAAAACAAAACGTGGCTTCTTGTTTTTGCCCTTTCGGAATTAACGCTACCTGCTCTGGATTATATACTTTTATTCTGTTCTCAAAAAGTCCCTGAAAATTGCCACAAATATTGCTGCAATCCTCGTAACGTCTTCGCCATTGCGAATTCTCGCATCAGTGGAAGAACTGCCAATGTTGATTGAGAAAACTACGTCTTCCCTAGCGACAATATCGTGATGCGATCGTCATGTCATTTCTCGATGAATAATGCATTGTTTATTAATTATTCATGAAGCCAAGTGTCTATTTTTCAAGTGCTTCAATATTAACCCAGGTAGGAATTGACGATGAAAAAAGGGCTCGCCAAGCTCTAAAACAAGGCTCACATTTTTTTCTTCAGGCTGAGCACCAGCCTGATTTCAGGCCTAGCTGAACCTTTGAATGATAACGCGGTTTCAGGCTCTTGCACACAGGCTTGACCAAAGGCTGGTAGAAAAGCCTGTACTAAGCCTGAAACGACGAAACAACAAGGCTCAAAACGAGCCTTAATGAAGCCTTCACGAGCATTTATGACCAGGCTTATCCCAAACTCTTCTCGAGGCTATATGAGGCCTGTTTTCATTTCCTATATCTACATTGGGCTAAATTTAATAAATTTGTAAAGAATTCATTTTATTTATTATTTATTATATTGTTTATTATAGAATATATATAAAAAATATTTTTAAAAACAATACTTTATTTTATTTGTTGTTTATGGGACACGTAATAGACAGAGTGTACGCAAACTCCAGAGAGTGAGTATATACGAAATCTGTGTGTGACGAGAAAAAAACTTTTTTGTGTATCTCATAAATATCGATAAGAGCATATGTTTAAATGTTCTGAGCTGCCTCCTTCGCTTTCGTTTTTCGTGCTTTCGCACTCGACAGATTTAATGCTAATTTTTTTTTTTTCATAAAAGTACAGAAAAAATATTATTTTAAACTTATTTTATTTTATCACAACCTGAAACAAGCCTGCATCCAGCCTTGATTTTTTAGCCTTAAAATTCACCGGCTGAATAAAGCTTGAAATAACCCTGAGTTTAGGCTAAGCAGCCAGTCTTGGTTCCAGGCTGCTCCAAATGATGCAATGAAACCTGGCCCAGGTCTGTCTCACTCAGGCTCGGTGAAACAAGGCTCGCACAAGCTTGTTTCCATCGTCAGCCTTTTGATTTCCTACCTGGGAAATGCTACTTAATAAATTCAAATACAAAAGAAACGGAAACGAAACTCGCGGTTCAGTCTTCTCGTACGCCTAATCATATACTAATGAAACGCCCTTCCATGGAAGTAAGTGAATTTGGAATGGTAAAAAACTTAAAGACGCTGGTCGACAATTTACAGCCTCGCCGAACTACGGGACGCATGTAATCTTTGTTGAAATTAATGGAAATGAGGATTACTTATTCATTCCTGTTGAGGGAGATATCACTAACGAGGAACGTCACTTGAGTGTCCGCCTTCGATTTTGTTGAAACTCATATACACTGCCGCTCAAAAGTTTGGATACACCAGTCGATATTTCTTGCCGGACTAAAAGGTACATAGCTTCGTAAAAAAAAAAAATAACGAAATTTACCGAACGGCATTTTGAAGGGAACAAATTCAACTTTGTTTAGCTTTTAAAAAATATTTTTTATGATTTTTTTTCGACCTGGTACGCACTCTTGTACGTGACTGTTTTCCGTTTCGTGAAAAAATGTCAACGTATTCAAAACGAAACACTGCAACAATTTCCCCTCTTGATATTTTGTCTCTAACTCAATAGTTTTCGAGATACTTCAATCAATTGGTCGAACGATTCTCCGAGTAGCGGTCAAAAAAATTACAGAAAAAAAATTAGCGTATTTTAAATGGAAAATTAAAAAAGTTTCTTCTCTTGGTATTTTGTTATAAACAACGTGCTTTTCGAGTTAAGCCATCCTACTCATCACAGTTTCGAGCAAAAATAGTCCGAAAAAAATCTCAGAGGAAAATTTTGAAAAAATTCCAGGCGATACAGTATAAACAAACGCAACTTTTTACATCTTTAACATTTTCTCTTAAATCCTATAGTTCTTGAGTTACGTTGCATTTTCCAAAATTTATCTGTTTTCGCAAAAATGAAATAATTTTGCGAAAAAAAAATCGTACGGAACTTTTCAAAAAATGAAAAAGGAGCTACCCGGTTTAAGTTTATCATGAATGAAAACGACAAAAAAAATTCACAAGTCATTCTCGATGGTCGAAAAAAAAATCATAAAAAATATTTCGAAAAAGCAAAACAAAGCTGAATTTCTTCCCTTCAAAACGCTGTTCGGTAAATTTGATAATCTCTTTTTTGACGAAGCTATGTAACTTTAAGTGCGGCAAGAAATATCGTCTGGTGTATCCAAACTTTTTAGCGAAAGTGTATGTGATAAAGCATTGAAAACTATTAAACACGTATTCTTTTTATCTGCGGAAAAATTATTTTAAGAGGGGAAACCAACCCTCAAAGAAAGGCGTGTCAAGGGGTGGTTTTGCAGTTTCGCCCACAAGCAGTGCACCGATCTCAACGAAACAAAAACCAAAATTCTTCTGATGTAAAGTGATGAAAAAAGTGACGGCTTTTTTTGGGGAGTCGTTTCCCCCTTAAACCCGGTTTTCCGCCGATAAAAAAATACTTATATAATGGTTTGAAATACTTGATCACATATATGAGTTTCAACAAAATCGAAGGCGGACACTTAAGGGGTTAGATCACTCTAGAGGCCGAAAAATAAGCTTTTTGGGGATTTTTTTCCGAAAAACAACAAAATAAATCGAGTTTACAAAAAAGGGTGATCATCATACATATCAGTGACTGTATACAATATTTTTTTTGAAGCAATTCACTTCTTTTTTCACTTTCCAAAATTTTTCCTAAAAAATCGTCAGATCATTGTTAATAGTAAATTAACTATGCAATACCAAAAAAATCCTACGTACTTCCACAGACAATGTATTTTTCAATATATATTCAACATTTTAAGTGAATGGGTTAAAAATTGTCTGAATTATGTTTTCGGCCAACTTAAAAACTGCAGTTTCGAGATAAGCACTGTACAGCCGACATTTTAAAATTAATGGCTTCAAAAAAATTATTGTATACAGTTACTGATATATATGATAAACACCCTTTTTTGTAATTTCGATTTATTTTGTAGTTTTTCTGAAAAAAAATCGCCAAAATCCGATTTTTTCAGCCTCTAGAGTAGCCTAAGGCCTTAAGTGATGTTCCTTGTAAGTATTGTAATTGAAATAATATCCAGTGGTTCTACTTAGTGGATTTTTTGTATCTTCCGATAATTAAAAACCACTTGGCCTCCGTGCTCTTTGTGCTTTCGAAGAGGTGCAGCCGTATATAAGCTGTCAGGAAAAGTAACGAGGGAAAGAATATGAATGGTGAACGGAGAAAAGGGTCCGAGGAGAAGGTCCACTGGCTATTTCCTAAGCAATTTCCTCGGGTTGTTTTTCACCCGAACTTTTGAACTTACGAAATAACGACGGTCCTTCCATGTCTCCGTTTATTCTCCCGGATCGCGGGGTGGATATCCCCGTCATGTTGACCAATATTTCACACACATTAACGTATAATTATTCGCGCCTCTGCGGGGCTAGTATCAACACCCCTCGAAACACATTCTATACACATTTAAATATGTAAGTGGTAATTGAAGGTATCAGTGGCGATATACAATGAACATGATGTGTATTTAAATAAATAATTATAAACCATTAAGTAATTAAATACTATATTTTGATGGCGTGACAAATGTGTATAATCATTAACAAAGAATGATTGAGGAGCTGGCGAACAAAAACGAACTTTTCCACCCTATGCCAAATTAAATTTTTATTCAAATTTGATTTATTTCTGCCATTTTTATTTATTTTTTCGTTTTTTTTGTTTATTTTTGCCAAATTTTATTTATTTTGACTAAAACTGCCATTTCGATCAAAAAGGCAGTTTTTAAGGGGTTATACTCCCATTTGCGATTTTGCAAAAATCGATTTTTTTATTGCATTTTTTTGAAGCATAAGTATCTGAGAATATATCCTGAAAATTTCAAGTCGATCCGAACAAAATTGACTGAGATATGAGCGTTGAAAGAGAAGAATCCGTTGTGTAAACGACCGGAAATTGAAACTTTAAACGCGTTTTTCTCAAAATCGCATTTCTGCAGTCGGTGACCAAGATTACTCGAACACTAATGAACCGATCTTATTGAAATTTTGCAGGCTTATTTAATACATAAAAATGTAGTCTTTAATCGTTCGATTTTTTTTTTTCGAAAAAAAATGGCCGTTTCATAGCCAAAAAACGGCCGTTTTTTTTCGTTAAAATCGAACCATTAACTTTGACTGACCGCCATTTTGTGAAAAATGAATATTTTTTTAAAATCCTTCGATTAAAGACTAGCTTATACTTATATTTGACTAAATCCATCCGAATTTTTTTTTCAGATGATCCACTTCGCCGCAATGTTGGTCACCGCAAACCGTGTATATAAAAACATTATTTCATTGACGGCCATTTGCCACTAAACAATGTAATATTTTTCAATAAAAAAATTACTGAAAGTTCTTCAAGATGTGTTCTTTAAGATGGTATATTGATCGATTAAAAAAGTTTTGTAATTTTCTTTAAAAAAAATCATGAAAAAGGCCTTTTTTGCGCTACAAGTGGGTATATACGCCTTAACGAAATAGGCCTTAACGAAATTCTGAGGTCTTTAGAGCCGGATTTCATGCAAAGAATTCCCGGAGCTAATCAAGGCGTGCTCGAGAAACACGGAAAATGAAAATGAAACAAGATTTGACGTAGTATAGACAAGTCCGGTTTTGGTCGCCAGCTCCTCAATTGAGGATTATTTTATTGCGATGATAAAATAGAAAATTATGTCATTTCGGGTATAACCGCGCCTACGAGCAGACATACGAATAGGCATCGCCTCCAAAGGGTTAGGTTTTTTTTTATTTTTCGACAGGTAGAATAAAATAACAAAGTCGAAATATCATGAAAGTAGTATTTTTGATATATCTATCAAGCTTTATTCTTTTCAGCTATGGTTTTGCACTGTTAAAACAACTGCTGAAGACATCTATCAAAATTTCTTGCCAAAGTATACTTAAAATGGTTCGTTTTCAATTGTTCCAGCGTTTCTTATATCGATATCGTTCTCGATGTTGTACTCAGTCTTTGCCTCTACTCTTTCGGATGATACACAATCTTGTCACGCTGATTTTTTATTTCTTCTTCCGATATTTGTAGTAAGCATCGTTTCACCCCAGAAGTCGGTTCAGAAAAGCGGCACTTCATCTTCTCACAGCAATGCTCGTTCTTTTTACACTGGAAAAAAAAATACGAAAATTTGGGTCCATGAAATTTGGAAACGGAAGGAAAATTATGCGTATACGCAATTGACGTATTTTTAAAATCTTCTTGTTTATATTGCACAGTTTCCATTGTGTACTAATGTCTTTGTTGGCGATAGCTGGTTCACGGAAAATATTTCGATCGCAAAATTAAATATGTAAGCAATGTGCAAGTTTCTGATTATTATGATTCTTTTTTAATAATTTCTCTTTGATTATTTATTCGTGTAAAAAAATTGCCTGATATTTTGAAATGTCATAACGTTACAGGAGTTTCTATATTTTCTATAAAAAACACCAGAATTGTTAAAAAGTCTGAATAATTATCACGAAATTCGATACCGATCCATGTAAAAAATATCAGTTCAAGATTTCAAAATTCGGTAAAATTGCGTTGAGTTTTTTCGAATATAAAAAATTTCAAAATTGATATATCCAGAACCCTTTTTCCGACTCTCGTCGAATTGACGCCCGACCGAGGATAAAAAAATTGCATTCCAACATCTCAAAATTCACGAACGTTACAATATACGCTGCATTTTTCGAAAAATACTTTATAAAATCTGAACCACTTCTCTGAGTTTTACCAAATATAATATCAAGAGTGCTTGACTAGAACCGTTCATGTACAAAAAAATTAATCCTCATATCTCAAAGCTTGTTGAAGTTATAGCACAGCGAAAAAAATCGTACACGAACGCACATACTTCCGGGAATATTTATTTTTCCTCTTTTTTTCAATAAATAATTCCTCTGAAACAAAGATTCCTCCATACGAGGAAGCAATAGGTGAAAAATCAATAAATTTCACCAATACAGAAAGATGATCGTCAATAATATGCAAGTCGAATTAATTAAATTTGTAGAAAGTTACTAAATGGAAAAAAGTTTTCTCATAAATATGAATATGCGAAAATTAATTTTATTTTGAGAGAGCGTCTTGATACAAGTAATTTGATGGCTTAAGTAACTGAACGATGCAATCATTAAGTGAAAAAAAATATAACGACGCTTCTCAAACCTACATGTTTACACATTCTAAAAAAAAAACAAGTGTCCTTCTGAAGCTTGTTTTATCAGAGTGGCGAAGTTTCGGTTTTCTTAAGGCAGTAGCCCGGTCTATAAATTTAACAAAATTGATTTTTTTTTATGTTATTATTACTTAGATCTTCCTTAATACGCCCGTGAAAACCGTTAATTGATATTTGAAAAATCAGCAGAGTAATAAAAATTATAAGCAAGCCGCGCGCAAACCTCATCTAACGGTATCAAAACTTTGAACGCGTTTATCTCAGAACTATGTTTTTCAAATCGGCGCCCACGATATCTCGATAACTAATTGACCTACCGAGCTCAAATTTTGCACATACCTTCGGTAGTCTCTTTCTGAGGACTGGTAGCAGAATTGAGTCGAACAATAATTTTGCCAACAATTTATAACTCGTCGAATACCCTAAAATGTATGAAATATCGTTAATCAAAGTTTAACAGGCCGCCATTTTGTAACAACATTTTTTCAAGTACTAATTCTGCTACCAGTGCTCAGAATACTCATACAGATTGAGAATATATATTTTTTTTTCAGATGCATACATCACCCAGAGTGAGCACCGATTGAGGCGATTTTCGGCGGACCATGTTGTAAAAAAATAAAAAACTACATGAAAATATCTAAAATAATTGTTTTTAAATGTAGATACATTCTCAAAGGAACAATAATTACATATGTAAAATTTCATCAAGACAACTTGAACGGCTTAAAAGTTATTCCAACCCAAAAATAACGTCAAAAATCTCGCTCTAGACCAGACTACTGCCCTATACTCTTTTGTGTAGTGGAATTCGGCTACTCTATTTCGCCTTTTCTGTTCTGGCGATAATTGGATATCGATATACTGGACGTGAGGCGGAAAATATTCAAACTCCACTGACAGATTGACCGTGACGGCGACAGCTATCAGCATTCGAAGCCACGATAAGGGCGACACACATCATGGCGACAAGAATGAACAGCACGGTCTTCGACATGTTGTTGCCTCTTGATTTACTCTGCACTGCCGACAATCTGGAAAAGTGGGCGAAATAGTGGGCGTTTCAATAAATAGGGTTGCGCAATTAATTCCATCTTCTCATATTGGCTTTATACAAGCACACCATGGCACCGGAATTATGTTAAACCTGGCATGTTGTAGGGAGAGAGCTCCGAACAGAAACTAGGCGTGTTCGACGTGTGTTCAAAGTATGTAGAAGTAACGCAACATAGAGGCTAGACACGCGTTGCCATGTTAATTCTACACACTTATGCATTTGGTAACACGTAATGCATTAAAATTACACACGTGAGTGTGCAACTTTTACGCATTAAATTATTACATATCTTCGTAGCTGTCCCCATCAATAGCACGCTTATTCGAACACACATAAAGCGTGTATAATCGACATACAAGACGCATATTTACACACATTGGACTAAACAATACACGTTGATAGCAACACACGAACAAAAAAAAAACAGGGGAAAAGCAACAGAGTTGAAGTGTGTCAATTGGGAGTTATTGATCATATGTTTTAAAAATCACATTGGTTACGGCATCACGTGAAACTCATTAGTTGATTTAACATCGATTGATTGACCAGTTAATTGAAGACCACATTTGGTCTTAAGGGTCTATACCAGTGTGATACTAAAAAAAAACGATTTTTTTGCCTTTTTGACAGTTTATACTTTATACTTTACGTTTATACTTAGCAGTGTTTATGGTAAGTATTATTCTATCTTGCAGAAATCGATAGTTCAATCTTTACACGCGTTTTTCTCGAAATGAGATTTTTCAAATTTGCTCTCGAATGACGTAGGATATTTTTGATTGGAAGAAAATTGACGATTTGGCATTGAAAAAAAAGAACATTTTATAGGCACGGGAACAGACTTTTTTTCATAACTACACCATTTTGTTAGATTTTGATATTCTTCGAAAATCCTACGTCCTTGTACAGAAAATACTTTCCAGTTTATCGACATATTTTTTTCTTTTTCGGTTTCAGCTATCAATCGGTAGGAATCATGTCAGCAGTGGAGGAACTTTTTTTCTGCGCCTCCAAAGACAGCGAATAAGTCGCTTGGATCTCAATATTTTTATATGAAAAAATTATGTAATATAGGTCAAATATAGCCAAATATATTCTTAATTTTCCGAAACATTTCCGTGAGTACTTTTCTTCAAAAAAATTCCCAAAAATCACCCAAATTTTCAGCGTTCACACTGGTACAGCCCCTTACCTTTTCGTTTCATTTATAGATCATTTTTGAGCTTGTCACGTGGAAGAATCTGATATTGGAATCTATTTTTCAAAACCTCGATAGCTGCATTGAATTTTTAGCGACGTATTTTTGTTTCGAGGCCATCACCGACAAGCAGAAAGCGGCCGTCATCGTGAAGCTGTATGAGAACCTAACCTATGCGAAGACATAAAAAACAGTGACACCTCTCGTACATACTGTAGAGTAATGTATAAGTGCTGTTGAGTTCAGTTCAATAAACGCATATATTTTTTCACGATATAAAGATTTTGTTATTCAATTTATTATTCCGACGCATCCCATGCAGAAATTTTTTGGGGACTCCCCAGATCCTACCAGATCCCTATGGGGATTTGATAGGGACGCCCCAAGTAAGGAGTCCACACTGGAATCCAAATAGATTTGTTGGGGATTCCCCAGGTTCTACCAGATCCTTATGGGGATTTGATATGGACACCCCAGGTAGAGAGACCACATTGGAATCCAAATGGATCCTGGGCTGTTTCCAGATTAACGTAGTTTGAGAATTTTTTACTAGAAATTATATAAAATAGGATTTCGCGACGCTCTGTAAAAAATTATTCTTTGATGGTCCCGTGCACAGATTTGCTTAGGAGTTTCAAGATGCACCAACGTGTTTCTAGGAATTTGTTAGGATATCGAATAATACAATATATAATTATATTCTTTAGTAACTTCTTTACTTTAGTGCTTACCCATATTGTATATTTATAGTTTGTTATGGGCTAGCATTTTTTATACGAATAAAAAAGCTTGTTATAAATTTTAATATGCACACTTTTTGAATTTTTAATACTTGTGCGCATAAAAATTTGTTTTGGACGTGACGGCAATCGGGTTACGATTGCGTCTGCGGTTTATCGCTGTGGGTGTGGAGTTTTTTTAAGAGCGGCTTAAATGAGGTTTTAAAAGAAAATTAAATGTAAGTATGAAATCATATTTTTATAAACATGATATCTATTACACATTCGCTTAAGTTTGTAGCCCATAACATCAATTTCCACCCGACCCGGTGGATTTTTCATCGGGATCCAATAGGGATTTCCCATCGGGATCTAACAGGGATTCCTTGTCGGGAGCCAATAGGAATTCCCTATCGGGATCCAATAAGGATTCAGAAAATCGCTTCCGACAAAAGAAAGACGTTGGGCGATAGAACATAAGCGGCGCAGGGTACATATATATTCGTGTCGTCGTTGAAAAGCGCGCGACGATCGAGTTACTGCGCAATCGCGATCGTAAAATTTATTTACTCCAAACACGCATTAATGTTTGTTACATTCCAATGATGCAAGCGTCAACCTTATTAAAGTGTTTAAATTTTATATAATATGAAAAGTATTCAAAGAATATCCCGCCCATAACTGCACAAGTATTTGTGCTTAATAATAGTATAAAAAGTGTATAAAAACTACGTTACAGCATAAGAAGTATTTAAAGTATTTTTAAAAAGTTCATAAAGTATAAAAAGTACTCGAAGATATAGATATAAGATATAAGTATTCGAAGAATACTATACAAAGCACTATAAATATTCATTATGGGTAAACAATTAAAAAAAAAACAAAATAAGTATATTGTGGTATTCGATATGTACTCCTTTGTAAACAATAAATTGATCTCTTTAGTGTATCGATGCTTTTATTTTTTGTAGCATTTTGGGCTTACAGAATGCGATATGATCGATCAAGCATCGTATCGGATTCCGTTCAATACTGTGGGGAAGCTTTAAGATTCTTACATTGAATTCCGATGGGAAATCCCTATTGGATCCTAATAGGGAATCCCTATGGAATCCCTATGGAATCCCGATAGGAATCCCTACTGGATCCCGATGGGAATCCCTTTTGGATCCCGATGGGGAGTCCCTCTTGGAATCCAATGTACGAGCGTGACGTTTCCTGATAGGGATCCAATGGGGTGTCCCGTTGGATCCCTATCAGGGAGTAGGGAGAAGTAGGGGAATCCTATAGGATTCCAAACACAATTTCTACCTGGGATCCCATGTACGAGGGTGGGGTGAAAAGTTTCCGCCCTGACCAAGAGATGGTGCCACTAGGTCTAGTTTTGGAGCGGCGTCCTACAGTACCATTCCTACCAAGCTTGTATGTACAGTTTCAGCCCAATCGCTACGTTAGTTTGCATTTGAGAGCACATTGCGCGAGACGCTTCCGTTGTTTTCGTAAAAATGGAAAAATTGGAAAAACGTGCTGTCATCAAATACTTCCATTTGAAAGGTTTTACACCAAAACAAATAAAAGAAGAGATGGATTCAGCACTAGGAGACTCCTTCCCATCATATTCAACTATTGAGCAGTGGGTTTCTGAATTTAAAATGGGTCGTGTGAGCACCTCTGGCGAGCCTCGCTCAGGACGGCCCGTTGAAGTCACAACTTCAGAGATGATTGAAAAAATCCATAAAATAGTGTTGGAAGACCGCAGGTTGAAAGTGCATGAGATAGCTGAGACCTGTAGGATGTCAGCTGAACGTGTGCGAAATATTTTGCACAACCATTTGAACATAGAAAAGCTGTGTGTAAGGTGGGTGCCGCGTTTGCTAACGCTCGACCAAAAACTGCTTCGAAAAACCATTTCTACCGACAATTTGGCGCTGTATAGGCGTAATCCAAACGAATTTTTGCGTCGATTCATAACTGTTGATGAGACATGGGTCCACCACTACACTCCTGAAAATAAAGAACAGTCAAAACAGTGGGTTGGAAAAGGGGAACTAACCCCAAAGAAGGCAAAAACAATTTTATCGGCAAACAAGGTTATGGCTACTGTTTTTTGGAATGCGAGAGGAATTATATACATTGATTACCTTGAAAAGGCTAAGACTATCACTGGTCAATACTACGCAGAGTTATTGCAATGTTTGAAGCACGAGGTGCAAATTAAACGACCTCATTTGGCGAAGAAAAAAGTTTTGTTTCATCACGATAACGCACCAGCGCATTCGTCGATTGTTGCCATGTCCAAAATCCACGAATTGAAGTTTGAAATGATGCCGCATCCTCCCTACTCTCCAAACTTAGCCCCCAGCGACTATTACCTGTTTCCTAACCTCAAAAAATGGCTTGGCGGAAAAAGATGAGGCGGAGAGAAAAGAATGAGAAAGAAATGAGAGAGAAATGAAATGAGAGAAAAAGGATGAGAAAAGAAGAGGCAGAAGAGCAGCGAAGAAGTTATCGGAGCTGTAAATCAGTATTTTGAGGAGCTTGACGAATCTACGTTTAAAACTGGTATAACTAAATTAGAACACCGTTATGAGAAATGTATCAGTGTTGATGGTGATTATGTTGAAAAATAAAGCAAAAAAAATTTTTAAAACATAGTTTTTCTTGGTCAGGCCGGAAACTTTTCACCCCACCCTCGTATATACAGTAGTGCAAAAATGAGTGTGTTGTTTAAACACACTTTGAATGTGCAAAAGGATGCAGACACTTGTTACACGTTTTAACGTGTGTAAGAAAATAACAAACGTAAGTGTGTGTTTGAACGCATCTATCCGTGTTATTTTTACACCGTTATTTTTCACACACGTTAAAATGTGAGAAAAGTGTCTACAGTCATTTACACACTTGAAGTGTGTAAAAACAACACATTAGTTTTTGCGGTGGCGAGGTCCAAAAAATAGGCCAAATTCCGATTTTTTTCCGGGCAACGTTTGGGGAAAAAAGAAAAGCATTTTTTTAACACAATGTGCGACTTCAGCGTTCCCCTGTGCCGAGCGGCATTGGTTGAGGCCAATACTTGGATGGGAGACCGCTGAGCCACGCACTGGCTTGCTCGCCGACTACTCTGAGCGGACGACAGTTTTACTGAGTTTCAGATAAGAATACAACTGAAACGCGATCAAACTCAATTTTTTCGGAATTGAAAATATTAAGAGCCCAGTCGACTTGGAAAATTTAAAAAAATCGAATGCAAGCAGGACTTGAAGACATCGACGATGATGAGCAATCAGAAGGGATTTTGTACGGTGCAGGAATTGCCGATTGAATTTAGGTACGAGTTTTTCATAGTATAAACTTCAAACGCGTTTTTCTCGAAACAACGTTTTCAAAATCTAGCTCCATCGTTTCTCTAAAACTAGTAAACCGATTCTCTTGGAATTTGAACCACGTTTTGTGAACATGATTCGCAACAAGATGACCCTCGATGGTTTCAAAATTTTGATTTTTACTCTTTTTTGCGAGAAACTGCGAAAGAACGCATTTTTAAAACTTTTATCGTTTTTCATCTGCCATTTTTTTATTTTTTGATGAAACTTTATATCCAAGGGTCATTTTGTGGGTGGTGTCATACTGAATCTAATGGACTGATTTTTTTGTTTCAGATAAGCCGTTGCGAAGTCGTGATGAAGCTATCTAGCCCATCTATTTTTGAGGCGTTACGTTAAACTATAGTTTTCGTACTTAAAAATGAATAAAAATGAATAAAAATATTTTTTTATATGTTTTTCAAGACTTTTTTTTATGAAGCCCAACAACTTATATATACATATCTTTTATAAAATCCTAAAAAAAAATCGCGAAAATAGCCTTTTTTCGTGGCTCCAAAGTGGACTGGCCCCTTAAAGTGACTAGTGACGGTCAAATGTGAAGGAGGTGAGATCGCAATACCCGCTGGGGCATGATGTGAAGTAGAATTAGAAATATCACAAAAAGAAAATACTTGAAAGAAGAGAGAATTCGACGTGCATCTCGGTAGTGACTTCAATCAAGGAATTGATTAAAAAAAAATCGATGAAAGAATGCATGCAGAGTTTCCTCCTTCATCGATGAATTACGATATTTCCATACCTTTTATAATACTGCTAAGCTCAGGTTGACTGTGCAGCTCAACAACGATTGACTTTTAGTAGCCTCGACTGCGCCGTATTTATACACGGAAATCTCCCGTACATTTTTTTGTTTTTCATACTCATTTGTAGGTCGATTAAACGTCCGTGTCGCCGATATGAATTATATAAAACTGCGAGTATGTAGAGGAATAACGATTCAAATATTTGCTTGCACATTGTCATGAAGTTCGCTTTTTTTTAACTGTTTGCACAAACGGAGGCACATACCGTTCGAGCGTCAAAGCCGATCGTATACGTACGTGGAATGGAGATTTTTCGTTTGTTTAATCGCATTCGTCTGCGCTGAGATTCGTGCCCCATTCGCGATCAAAATAAATTCATCGTTTTATCGTAGTATTTTATGGTTTATCAAGAATATGCGGTAGTGCTATTGAACTCGTGAAGCTGTTAATTGCCAATAACAACACTGATCTAATAAACATTGATGATGCATGATCGATTTGATTTTATTGGGTTTGTTCTGCTTATAATTTATTCACAAGATAAGAACTTCCTGAAACGCCTGTAAGAAGAAGCTGATATTTATTTTATTGTGCAGAAAGTCATGAGATTGATAGCCAATTAGAGGGAAAAATGAGCACGATTGTGGAGATAACAAATTACATATCTGTATCTTTTGTGGTATAAACATTGTTTTTCCGATCTTTTCGTCTACTAAATTATTTATTTGGGATTTGGAAAAGAGATATGTGATTAAGCATACATTGAGCTTGTTTGTATACCTTTTAAATTTGAATATTTATACATTAAGAATTAAGGGGCTTTACCAGTGTGAACGCTGAAAATTTGGGTGAATTTCGGGAATTTTTTGGAAGAAAGGTACTCAATTAAATTTTTCAGAAAATTGAGGAGATATTTGGCTATATTTGACCTATTTTACATATTTTTTTCATAGAAAAATATTGAGATCCAAGCCACTTATGCGCTGCCTTCGGAGGCGCCAAAAAAAAGTTCCTCCACTGCTGACATAATTCCGGCCGATTGAGTAGCTGAAACCGAAAAAGGAAAAAATGTCGTTAAACTGGAAGGTATTTCCAGTACAATGACCGAGGATTTTCGAAAAATACCAAAATCTAACAAAATGGCGTAGTTATGAAAAAAAGTCTGTTTTCTTGCCTATAAAATGGTCGTTTTTTTCAATGCCAAATCGTCAATTTTCATCCAATCAAAAATATCCTCCGTCATTGTTGTGTAAATATATTCAAAAGTACTCAGTTCAAATTTCAAGTCAATTGGATAATTGCTCTTTGAGTTACAATGTCAGCAAATTTGGAAAATCTCATTTCGAGAAAAACGCGTTTAAAGATTTCACTATCGATTTTTACAAGATAAAATTATAGAGATACGGCCTTGACATTTTTAGGATATTCTTGAAGGTATAAACTGTCGAAAAAGGCAAAAAAATCGAGTTTGTGAAAGTGTCACACTGGTATAGCCCCTTAACAACGTTATTGAAGTATAATAGAGTCTCTGTGTAAAAAATGTGGACCAACGGCCGGATCGACTTGACAATGCTTGGTCTGAAAAATAAAAGCAAAGAAGTTTTATAATCCACAGAAACGTAGTTACCGTCGTAGCCGTTTTTCAATAAACTATTCCCAAAATGGTGAGTATTGAAAAAAAGTGTAATTTTTGCGAAATTTTTACTGATATAGTGGGCTCAAAAAACAAAACAAAAACGACTACGGCCATCGATAGCTACGGCAATTACGGGAATTTTGGTTTTAAAAAAATTGAAAATGGGACCATTATAGCTAGACTTATAATTCCGGCCCGCTCGAGAAAAGTCGTATTGAGAAAAACGCGCTTAAAAGTTTTAGCATACGTAAATCGTTGCACTAGCTGATTTCACTAAATTAAGTGTAACTTGGTCAATTTTCAACATTTCAACTCTACATTTTTTCGAATGTGTATACTTGAAGAAAAAGCAAAAAAAAATATTTTTTACCCGTCCCCCCTTAATTAAGTCTATAGTCAATATCGCGTTTAATTCTTAAGTTCAAAGCGAATCATCAAACGAGAGGAAATGGATTTGGGTTTGCGACAATGCAAAGTGGTAAAACGGCTAGGGCATTTAAAAACGATCAAAGGACCTAATTTGTTGCATTTTATAAACTGTCAGAGCCATTGAAATACGAAAAAACCAATGTGGCACTGAACACCTTCAGTAATCATTTGCAAATATGTTAATTCTTGTCAATAATAGCACACCGTGAAAGAGCTCAGTATAGATCAACTGCTCACAGTTTTTCTGTGAGCGCTTCGTTATCCAAAAACATAATGATTGTACAAATCCTTGGATTGTAAATGTTATATTTTTTCGTCCCGCCATTGAGGTCCTAGCTCGACATCGACAGGTAACTTCCAAAGTACGCAAGCTCTGCTTATTTCCCATAGACATTTTTTTACCCACTTATTATATTGGTTCTATCCACTGCTGATTTGAATTTGTAGATAACTTTACATGCGCTCTGAATTCGCCCCTTACGCGAGAGCTGTTTTTAATTACCCGTTGAATCGAGTCATAGTTTGCGCACAATGGCAATGGAACGGAATCTGGATTTTTATTTAAAAACATGGGTCCGATACACTGAACCATAGCAACCGATTGTGTTAATTAAAAAATATAAACCGAAAATGATGTACTCGAATACATACGGTTTTAGTACATGTCAAAAAGATGCAACTTCGTAAAATAACCAGGAAAATTTCTCTCTATAAAAATCTATTGTTTTCACATCTCCACTTCACAGTATCTTAGTCAGCGAAAAAATGTACCGCCAACCAACGCGAATTTCACCACCTTTTTCCTCGACTTCATTATATAGGTTACCAAACATAAATGCAGCGAAAACTAAACATTACTTTGCGTAACAGCCCGATCTGTAATTTTTCTACATCCATTATATCGATAAGAGATTTCTTTTAACTGTATTTCCATGGGGAGAAGAGCTGGGTCAGACTTCTGGTGAATCTAATTTTTTTTAAATGAAATGAAAAAGGTTAAACGGAATTATCCACATATTCCGTGTACAAATTTATGGATAAGGTTCCGAGTCCCCCCCCCCCCTGATCGAGTTGAAATTTTGCACAAACCTTCCTTTTAATATTTTAAGACAAGCCCTTAAGGGATTTTCGGCGACTCGCAATTGTTTTAGAGATTTTGCATTTTTGAGTTTTTTTATTAAGGGCAAGGTTCCGGAACTCCCCCCTCCCCACCGATCGAGCTAAAATATTTCACAAACCTTCCTTGTAATATCCTAAAACAAGCCCTAAAGGGATTTTTAGCGAATCACAATAGTTTGCGAGATATTGAATTTATACATTTTTTAACGCGCTCCGACTATATATATATATATATATATATATATATATATATATATATATATATATATTGCGCGTCGCCAAAAATGCCTTTATGGGTTGTCTTAAAATATTAAAAGGAAAGTTTGTACTAAATTTTAGCGCGTTCGAGCGGGGCGGGGGGGGGGGGCTGAACCTTACCGAAATTTATATGTACATATAGAAAATATTTATTTCCCACATGTAAAGTTTCGAACAGTTCCCTTTTTGACAACCGGATATTTCGGTCGATGGCTCCGCCACTCACTCTCTCAGAAACAAATGAAAAATATGATCAATCTCCCCTATCCTTATGATTCAACAAAAAAATGCTCAGTATACATCCAAAGTTAGAAATAAAAGAAAACCATAGTACATTGAAACGATATTGTCAATTTGGAGATTTTTTTTTACCTTTATACATACTGCATGAACAATCATTTGTGATGCAAAAAAAATTGGACCTTTTTTATCGACGTACATACCTCGTTTCATATAAATATTTTAAAACACAATATTTCACCGTTTCAACTTTCCGAGTTTAAAATTCGTGTAGAGGACAAAAATTTCGCGTTATCATGAACACGCAGCTTGCCACGGGACAATAAATATCCGGTAAATTATGCAAACCCGTGGCGCCATCTGTCCGTTCATGAGCAAACCTACGAAGGAATATGGCCTGTAAAGCCTTCAGAAACGTGAAGAACCGCAAGTGGGGAAACGAAGGGCAAGCGAATTACGTTGGCAACGACGAATTCTACTATTTTCGACGAACATTATTGGAAAGAGCATGTGCTTCTCAAACAACAATCCTTGTCAGCGTTGATAAATCATCTTGTCCTTATTTCTGAGGCAATTAAAGTGAATAAAATGAATCGATCCCGATTTTTTTCGAGCTGCAAGAGTTGCACGGGTGCAATCCGGGTTGCCACACGGCAGGCGTTCAAGCCTTTTTCACGACGGTAGTAGCACTGTTTGAAGGAGTTTAAGGGGGGAGATACCAGACGAAGAAAAAATTGGTGATTCTCTTCATGTTTTTTTTTTAAGTAAAGATTTCTTCGCCATTTTTTAGACTTTCGGTATGTTTTATTACTACTTTTGGCTGTGACATGGCATTTTCTTTATTATTAATCTTTAAATGGCGGAGGTATAGCACGTCGGCGGTATTAATCTGAAAAAAAAAACGAACGACCCATTTCCCTTTTAGTAATACTCATACGAAGAATATGAAGAATAAAGTTAAGAATCAATAAAATGGTACAAAAAGATTGAATTTCCGATCAAAATGACTAGATTTTGCAATAAAAAATTACTTTTACTTTTAAAAGATTAATTTGAAAAAAATACCGTGTAACAGCGAATAGTATTAATAGAACATACCCTAAGTCTCAAAAATGTGTAAGAAATGTTTCCTTTAAAACAAAATCATGAACATCAGCTAATTTTTTCCGCTGCTGAAGGTACCCCCTCCTTAAGGGGTAAGGCCATAGTAGGCTTTTCAGAAAATCGATTTTTGTTCTCGCTAAAACGGTGCTTCATCATCATAAGAATAAGGTACTATTCGATTTATAGTAAGAACGTCTTTTTTCACCGACTTTGAGCGTATGACGTAAGCCCACCTCTGGCACGGCCAAAGGCATATGTAATACTTTAAACGCGTTTTTCTCGGAACAGCTTTTTTCCAATTGGCGTGGTAAATAACTTCAACAATTTTCACTCGATGTACTTCAAATTAAAAAGTTATGTTCCCAATTGCATTTCGCAGAGAAGTGCGTACGGGATTTCTGATTAATCGAAAACTTTTCATTTTATGAGCAGTTATATACGAAAATTTTCACTGAAAATTCACTCCTACAACTACAACAACATTCAAATACCTACAACTTTTGAATAAAATAATATTTTTTGAATTCTGTACGTACTTTAGGTATTCTAATGGAGATTGACGAGAATTTTTGTTTATTGTTTTAAAAAAAGATAACGAAAGAAAATATTAGAAGTCAGCCATTTTGTAATTAATTTTATGAGTGAATCACTTTTGCATACGAAAAAATGGTTAAATTTGCACATGATTTTATACCCGTTACTATGGCCTAACCCCTTAATAAAGTGAACGATCTACTTGTCGACGAGAGAACTCGAATTTATGGAATACCGGGGATTAAAAGGTCGAATTATCGAACGTACGGGTAGGTCGGTGCTATTTTGCACCCTGGCGTTATCTCGGCTCGTCCGTAGCGAGAAAATATTTATAAATTAGCGAAAGCTGCGTTCCATATGCTTTCAAAATGGGACAACTTTTGAAAAGTGACATCACCCGTTTTCAAAAGTAAACTTACGCATATCTAGCATTTGTCCGATGCATATAATAAACTTGCTGCAGAAATGAAAAACATTGCCCGCGTAGTGGAAATCGAATTCTCTTTGCGAATCAATTTTATATCAACAAAAAATCTATCGTGCTTTCTGACGTCTCTTTCCCACGCGTTGAACAAATCCTAAGAAAGAATTCTATTAAGGGGGGTGGGGGATCCCTTATAACGTAAAGAAGAGTTTATGGTCGAAAATGAAATCCACGAACAAGCTAAGGGACTACTTTATGGTCCCGGAATCGCAGATTAATCGGTAGGTCATTTAGTCACGAAATTTTTGAATCTCGAAACTTCGAACCTATTTTCCTCAAAACCACTTTTTTGTGAACCTCGTAAAAAATAAATCCAAAAGTATCGAATCGATCACTTTGAAATTTTGCATACTTTCAGATGACATAATTACCATCTAAGGTAATCGACCCAGTGGCCTTCGGGGTCCTAGTGATCGTCGTGTTTACGCATTAAGGGGTCAGTCCACTTTGGAGCCACGAAAAAGGCTATTTTCGCGAATTTTTTTAGGACTTTATAAAAGATATGAATATTAAAGATGTTGGGCTTGATAAATAAAGTCTTGAAATACATTTAAAAAAAAATTAATTCATTTTCATTCATTTTTAAGTACAAAAACTATAGTTTAACGTAACGCCGCAAAAATAGGTAGGCTAGGTAGCTCCATCAAAACTCGGCAACGGCTTGTGTGAAATAAAAAAATCAAAGTCCATTAGATTCAGTATGACACCAGCTACAAAATGACCTTCGGATATAAAGTTTTACCAAGAAATAAAAAAATGGGAGAATGAAAAACGAAAAAAGTAAAAAAAAGCGTTTTTTTGCAGTTTTTCGCAAAAAAAGAGTAAAAATAAAATTTTTAAAACCATCGAGGGTCATCTTGTTGCGAATCATGTTTACAATATGTGGTTAAAATTTCAAGAAAATCGTTTTATTAGTTTTAGAGATACGATGGAGCTAAATTTTGAAAACGTTGTTTCGAGAAAAACGCGTTTGAAGTTTATACTATGATCGGTCGAGCGCGCTATACGCTGAGGTAGCGAAATGAGCTCCTGACGTTCAGGTACAAAAACATATTTCGAGAGCTCGAATTTTCATAAAAATTTGACACAATATGTCTGAATGTATGCACTTTCGAAAACAGTAAAAAAAATCGATCTTTTGAAATTTTCAAAGTGGACTGGCCCCTTAAATAAATATTTTAAGATAAAAATCAGTCCTTCGTGCAGATTTGTGTGCTATTAGCTCCCAGGAGGTACTTACTATGTTATGTTAAATTTTCACACCCGTCAGTATACAGTATTCCAGTATAATCAAATTAAATATATTCCACTACGACGTTTAGCTGTCATTTCGGCCGAATCCTTCATTAGAAGGTCAACCTGAACCATGTCACATCTTGGGTGATTTGAAAATGCCTGTGGACTTGCATGAAGTAAGTTTTCCTTCAAGTGATTAACAAGGATCTTAAAAATTATAGTTTTATGTTAATTTAAACGAGTTTCCATATATGACGATTACCGGTTCAGCAACATAAACACTCTGCCGATTAATCGCCACGGCTGTCGATAACTGGGATAATATTAGCAAAAAAAGAATCTTACGAATCGAATATTAGTTTATAGAAAATCAGAAAAGAAATATTGGGTCCGCGATTAGCATTGTCTGAAGAATCCACGGACCAGTAATCGTCATACACATACTCGCGATAGTAAAAAGATATACATATAAATGTTGTCGATTACTGGGTCGTGACCATGTCGATAACTGGGTACAGTACTACCTCTCTAAGAGAGCCCTCGCTAAGAGAGAATTTCCCCGCCGTTCCGCTTGAGCGCATTTTATGGCTTCCCCCACCTAGCTCGAGCTGTCCAGTGTACCCGAGGCCTCCCGAGTTTGTCGCGGACAACTCCATAAGAGATCGCGAGCGATTTCAGAAAATCGCACGTCGCACGATTGTCAAATGGATAATATTCCTTTGTATAATAATATATACGTTTAAGCCGTAAAGTCGGAGAAAAAAACATGCACCATAATTAAATTTCAAGTAGTAATTTAATGTAAGTAAAATATATTTTAATAGACATTAACACAGCATAGAATATTATTGATATTGATAAAAATTATCGAGGCTACATTATACTAGAGATATGTTTATGAGTAGTAGTAATAAATGCAAATATCGTACAGCATATCTAAAAATGAAATATTTATACATATATATATACATTGTATATTTCAACTTGAAGTATATACACAAGATAAATTGTTAGTTACATTTTTTTTGTACACTGTACAGTAGAATCTCAATTATCCGAACGATGACTTAGTTTATCCGAACTCTCAATTATCCGAACGTTGGCGCGAAAGATACATTGTTGCTCGCTGCCATCGCCGTGAGCAACAATGAGCAACCCAACGCAATCTCTCCTTCCCAAACGGCTGCGAGACTTAGCCGCTCAAAAACGCGTTACAGCCGTTCTTCAATTAAAAATGGACGATTTTATTTTTAAAAAATATAAAAAAAGCATTCAACTTTTTTCAGGTATTTCAAATACATTATATATATATATATATATATATATATATATATATATATATATATATATATATATATTTCAACGTTAACATATATGTCAAATTATAATATATATGTATGTACTGTTTTTATATAAAAAGGTGTTGTTTATGATCTCGTCCCAAAAAACCCACGTTTCGATTATCCGAACTTTTGATTATCCGAACTAGTCTCGGTCCCAATTGGTTTGGATAATCGAGGTTCTACTGTATATGTTCGAGTTTCGATAACGAATATACTACGTATATTTTTGCGAACAATAAGATAATTCAACAATTATTGAAAGTTTTACAAATGTTTCCTTCATATGTGTTATAATATTGCAACAACAAAATATACCAAACAGCAGAATAAAAAAAACGCGAAGAAAAAGAAAGATTTACACATCAATATTCAATGAGATATACTTACGCATGAAACGACGAAACGCCAGTACACTTTCCGCAACTCGTTTACAGTTTTCTCAACACTTTCGTTCGCGCTCTCTTATGGAGTTCGAGTGGAGAAACACATACACGCTACCACATGCGCGATTTTCGAGCGCGCTAACCTAGCGGTGGGGGAAGGCTTCGGCGACGAATTTCTCGAGAATTACTTCCCCTAACCGCCCTAGACCGCTCTCTTAGAGAGGTAGTACTGTACTTCTTGAACACAGGTGAATACCACTCGATCGAAATCATTTTAAAAATTACTTTGTGCAAAAATAATTGTATATAATGACTTCAAATAAACAAAAATTTACTTTATTGAAATCAATAAAGTTGTATGGAAGAGAAACTTATGTTTCAAACTCTTTATCAAATGTTTTAATAAAAATCATAAAGTTTGTGACAGAGTGCGTACAAATTATTCTGCAGTTCTACGTGCAGACATAATCGAGTCAACAAAATCCTACGAACCTTTTCATAGTTAGTTAAGGCCTTATTAACCTTTGGATAGTGGGAAAACAAGGCTTTCTGAGATTAAAAAAAAATACTTATAAAGCAATCAAAACGAGGCCTAGAGGGTTTATTTCTCATATCTGTAGGTATCTCCAACGAGCGGACTCGTTGGAGTCGCACATGTAAACCCAGAAGAATTTCCTTTTCCCGTAATCTACATGCGTTTTGCCACCGAAGTACACACGATTATTATAAAATATTTATTTTCGTACATTTAGCCCCATTTTTAAGAAAGTCGCATTTTTTACTGGAACAACGGCCTTCGTTCGTTTCCACAAACCGCAATTGTTAATCAATCGTAAAAATCGTGTGTACATCGCTATAAAATGTATCTAAGAAGTTATCGTTGAAATTTGAAGTCAACCGGTCAAAAAATGCAGGACCTACGAGTCTGCCCGATTTTGAAAACCTTTTTTCATGAAAAAGGTACTTAAAGTTTTAAAACCATTTTTCTACATGTCTTAAAAAAAATGTCCACCTGAAATAACTTTTGCATATTATTTTCGGCGTATTAGTACATAATTTAAGTCCGTAAAAAAAAAAAAATTTTTTTTTCAAAGGTTTATCTGGCCTCAAAGCAGTGTGAACGCATGTGACGATTAGTGGGATGTTCCCATGGCCATTACCAGATCAACTATCATGGCGGCATGACGATGACTCGTACAATTGCATGTTATAACCTTTACGAAATATTTTCTCGAAAACTGTACCAGGCACGGGAATTTCACAACGACCTTCTTTTCGAAATAAAAAAACTGATTAAGAACGACTTAAAATAACTTTTACTCACTTTCCTAGTTGAGCTATATAAATTTGCAAAGTCAAGCGATCTGCTTACGGTGACGATTACTGGGCCGTCTATGTGGACTTAAAGTGTCTCGAAAATTATTCTAAAAAAACATTGCTTAATTAACAAATACAAATAGTAAACATTTATTTGAAAAAAGAACATTTTCCCAAACACGTACCTTTTCTTTTTATTTTTCCCTTTTCAATTCGATATTCTCGGTTCACACAGAGCCTGTGGGTCTCAAAAATCTCAAACTTCTCGGCTCTGATATGCTTCAGATCAATGCACCGGATGCTAGTTTGTACGCCGTGGAACAACTCAAGTGGCAGCCGTATCCGAATCGAGTGTCGTACAGTCGCCATTTTTTAATAGCGAACAAAAGTTTGGAAACTGAAAAAATGTAATAAAATGTATGGGAAAGGGTCCGAGTTGATCCCATAAAGTAAGATTATCATTTTTTTTAACGGCGAATCTATTAACGCTATCTAGTGATATGCGCCCATCCCCCCCCCCCCCCCGTTCGTCAATTCTAAGTTAGAAAAATATTAAAATTGTGAGTTGGTGATTTAAACGCGATTATCTCGGAATCGTATTTTTTGAGAAACACCTTTGCGGTGGACACGATTACTAAAAAAAACTATTAATCCGATCCATACCAAATTCATACCACTCATTATTATTATGATAATAGCTAGGCCTGGACGGGGGATTTTGAGTTGTTAAAAAAATTGTAACAAAAAACCGAAAATTTAGGCCTTCCAAAAATGATGTTTTTGTTAAAATTAACGTCATTTTTTTTAATCAAAATTTTTACAAATCCTTCTTCCAAGCCCAAGCCAATGCAATATACTAATGGAATCTTTTCCAAACTCGGATTTCAGATGAACCGTTCTCGAGTTATCATGACCACCGCACCTGATGCTCTAAAGAATGCGCTCGTGGAAGACAGCTGGAGTTCCACCATTTAAAAATATTGTTGAATAAAAAAATCTACAAGCACATGAAAATATGTGCTAATCGATGTCGTTCACAGTTTTTCAACAAACATTTATTGTCCCGTCGAAAAAAATCAAGTAAATAACGTCCCTTCGCCCGCTACAAGTGTACATACGGCCTGAATTATGTTGAATATCTTTGAAATTACGAGCATTTTACCTTAGTACATCTCTCCCCTCCATGAAATTTTATTTATATAATATAAATCGTATCGACACAAAAAATCTTGAAAGTTCACTGCTTAACTTCCTGCACTGATCGATCGTCAAATGGAACAGAGCAAAACAGAAATCTCTCGTACTTCTCGGAGGGCTTCGCATCTTTGGGAATCATCCCGAAATGAAATATAATGTGGATCGATTAATTTTTTTTCCAATGGATACCTAAACACTCAACCCTCATAAAATATTTCGTCCTAAAAGAAACTAAACAGAATAAAAGGAAGGAGTTTCGCAAGGAAGGAGTTCGGTTCGCAAGAATTTCACGGGTGCAATCCGGGTTGCCGGGTAACAGGCTCTCCCACAGTTTTGTCCACAGAGCGAAGCAATTTCTGCGAAAATAAAGGCGGCAATGATTTCATTAGTTTGTTTTCAAGGACTCTCCAGAGTTTTCAGAACCTCATAGATTGGCAATAAACGTTGGCAAAGGACCAAATTTCAGCGCAAAAACGAGTGATGGCGCGTATATAACGAACAGCGAGAGAAATCGTAAACGGTGAGTAAACTCACGAGTACTCTCGATCGGATCTCTTGACAAACGGCGTAGCGATGCAAAAGTCTGATTCTCGATGGAGCAGAAAACGTTAGGCGCTGATGCAAAGGTATCGAGAGAACGGTCGAAACAAACGTACATTCGCAATCGCGGTTTTCAAGCTCGACAATATAAATGGTAACTCTTGATTAAGACCGGACTAGAAGTGCCACTCGAGTATCCGATTAAAATCGAATCGGCGCTTCGAACGCGCGTTTCCATTCAAATTCGAATTTACCGTTTATCCCGTGTAGACTTTTTTTCTCGTTTCACCGCATACTCGTGTGTCTCTCCGCAATTTTGTCGCGAAATTTTCATTCCGCCGAAACAGTCGCGCTACCCCAATGCTCGACCCCTTTCGTTTCATCTTATCCAACGGTGCATTCGCGATCGAGGCACTTCACGTGTTGCGCTAACCATTTCCTCGACTCTTGCCAATTGTCGACGCAGTATCGTTGGATATATCCTCGTCTCTGTACTTCTTTATGGGTACAGTCCGACCTCCGAATAAGAAACCCGGCAATAAGAAACTTTCCCCAGTTTCTCACTCGAGTGCTTCCCCCACTCCGACTCGAACTCCGAGCTCGAGAATTTTGTGCGCGGAACCTCTGGTTAAGAAACCAGCCTGGGAGAGATTTTCGGGCAAAATAGAGTGAACGTGTAGTGTAAATTGATGTGTGCATGCGTGCGTGAGTATGTGTGTGTGCGTGTTTAAATGTAACAAAAAATCTACAAGTTAATTAGAAATTTTTTGTATTCATTAAAAAAATACATATATGTGTTGACAAGATTTCATATAAAATAAAAACAAAGATAAGGGCGTTTAAAGATTTTCATATAAAACAGCAAAAGTTTCCGAGACGTAAAGAAAAGCGTTTTCGTCTTGTTGCGTATTATTTTGATCCGCAACGCACTCAACTGACGATGGAATATTTTTGAGAAAGTCGAACTCTGCCATTGAAGATGAATCCTCAGATATATTGACTTCTTTTTTTGTATAAATGGGATAAAACAATATGGACATAAAACTCTTTGGTTTAATTATCACCTTGTGGCGCAGATTCTGTAATATTTTCTTCGACTTGTATACTACAGTCTGATCTCTTACGCTTCTTTACAGTTTCGGTCATTTTAGAACAGTTAATAGTAATTCAGACACAGTAGTACACAATAATATTCAATAGTATGTATATTAACGTGAAACAAAAATTCGCTAAATAAATGTCCACGCGCAGTTGAAAACGTTTTTGCATGGGCGATGTGAATACTCAGTTGCAACTGGTTCGAGCGAGTTTCTTGTTGAGAGGATCGCATGCGAAATAGAGTGAGAGAGACAGACAGAGGTATCGAGCGCGGAGCGCGCGTCTGGTGGGGGTATGCGATTTACAAGAAAAACTTCCCCTTGGGGGCTTTTGGTTTCTTATTCGGAGGTCGGACTGTATATCGATATTTTGGGATCCAGAAAAAAAATAGGACGTTTATTTCGCGCCTTACTATAGTTCGCATATGAGAATACATCGCTCTTGGAGAACAACAATTTTGCGCATACATTCTTTCGTTCGAGTACACGTAAAAAATATCCAAGTCAAATTAAAATTGAAATTAAATTGCTGAGTCGAATTAAAATTGAAATTAAAAATTGTTCATGTACTCGTTAATTATCCAATATTGTTGGGAATAGCGTCAACATAAAATTATCGTTTTCTCGGTTGATTTTTATACAATTTTTATTCTTATACACATTTTATAGAAAGTTTTTATACAAAATTTATACAATCATTGAACAATGCGATAGATAGTTATTCAGACTCTATGAGAGTAACACATATTTCAATTGTGCTTAAAAATGCCTGACGCCCGGTTGAGGCGGAGCCTGCATTGGACGGTCCGAAAAATCGTTCTTTTTTGTTGCAGAAATCGATGGATAAACGATCCAAGAATATATTTACAACATTACATAGGCCACTTGTAAATATTTCCGAAGATACAGGGCCAAACGCAGAGAAGCGATTGATATTTGAAAAAATACTTTTTAAATTAAAAATACTTTTTCGCTGAAAAAGTATTTTTAAATAATTTTTGTTGCACGTTAAAGTGTTTTTTAAACACGTTTTTTTTCAAACCCGAGAAAAGTTATGATTTCACGATTTTTTGAGCTTTTTCTTCATCCACTCGGAAGAAAAATATATAACAATTGAACATTTATTGGTTTATTTGGTTCAGTCAAGAATTACGAGTTGCATCTTTCCCGCCGATTGAGGACTGCAGTGGCAAGACGCACATGGAATAGGCTGATAAATCTGCACTCATTTATTGTTTCAAATATACATGAAAAGATACGTCCATGTTTACTGGGGTCACTTGTTTTTTCCCTTTTAAAAAATTCCCGAAAAAAATCTTTTTGAACTTTTAATTCAGGCTCCCACCTTAACAATAGTACTAGTACTCTCACCACTGTGTCACTGTTATTGTCTGTATATATCTATTGAATAATGTTATAAATAATGCGATTTTTTATACTCATGTTATTTTCCAAAGTTTAGTTTAACAAAATACTTTTTGAAACGCAAACATACTTTCGTTCATTTTCTATTTACATATGTCCATACAGGGTGTCCTGTTATGAATGGATAATCCTGCAACTGTCGATAGGTCAAAACGTGTCCTACTAGATGCTGGAATTTCAATGTAGTAAAAGGCCCACGGTTTTCGAGATAAAAATCATCCGCTTTTGGTTTTTCTCATGCCATTTCTACAAATGATAACTTTTTTTAACTCGGTTTAAAAAAAAATACTCTTGGTTATTTGTTTTACCTGGAATAGTCTTCTTTTTAACCTTAAGGGGGGATTGTCTTTTTTTTCGCAAAATTTACCGCTTTTTGGGAATTTTTTTGTGAAGAAAGTATACAACGGAAAACTTGTGAAATTTGGCATATAGTTTTATTGATCTATTTACTACATACAAAAAAATTTTTAAACAATTTCATCAAAAAATCCGCCTCCCACCCCCCTCGACGCGCGATGGTCCTTTTTTGATGGTGTGCACGATTTCTCAAAAACTATTCAACCGATTGCCTTCAAATTTGGACAGAATGCTCAGCTGACATCCTTTTATCGTTTGATGAAGCAAAAAAGCAATACGTTTAATAGTTTTTTATTTATAACAAAAAATCGATGAATTTTTTTCGAAAAATCGATACTTAAAGTTCAAAACGTCACCAAATCGTCAATTTTTTTTCCCTTCATCGAACGATAGCTATATGTGTCTAAAGTAAAATGCTTTTTGGGTTTTTGTTGCAGGATGAACGTGAAGGCTGTAATCGTGCACACCATCAAAAAAGGACCATCGCGCGTCGAGGGGGGTGGGAGGCGGATTTTTTGATGAAATTGTTTAAAAAATTTTTTGTATGTAGTAAACAGATCAATAAAACTATATGCCAAGTTTCACAAGTTTTCCGTTGTATACTTTCTTCACAAAAAAATTCCCAAAAAGCGGTACATTTTGCGAAAAAAAAGGCAATCCCCCCTTAAATGTTAAGGAAACTTTATGAAAAAAGATCTTATGCAGAATTATGCATAGTAAAAAAAATGTACTACGCATATCGTGTCAATTACTTTAAAAAGTTGCTTAGTTATTGTCAATTCAAATAATTTGCAGAAATGCCACGCGAAAAACCAAAAGCAGATGGTTTTTTTGATAACATAAAGTCCAAAATCTCGAACACTTATCGAGATTTTGGACTTTTATTAAACTGGTATGGCATGATCTGATCTATCGTCAGTTGCAGGATTATCCATTCATCACACGACATACTGTAAATAAGGGTAAATAAAGAATATCAACTATATTTTTTTCTCAAATTCCTCTATTCAGTAGTTGAAATGAGAGGCCTGTTAAAAGATGAGTCCTTAAGGCGTCTGGCCACCTTGGCCGATCGAAAAATGGGTATATTTAAAAAAATAATAATAAACTCGAAAGTATGGGCCGGAATATTTTTATTCTTTTACACAACCCCAGAAAGGGCTTTAAGAATAAAGTTAATAAATTTCCGTTCAAAATATTAACAAATGGCGCCGTTATGCACATTGACGCGGTCATGTCACATCAGAAAAAAAAAATCAGCTTATTCGTGAGTAGTATCGCTACAATGTAGCGTAGCTGTTTTTTTTTCGACCATTGAAAAATTATGGTGAGCCGAAGAAAAAATTTGTATTTTTCACCGACATTTTTCGAGCAAAAACAATAAAAAAAACAAGAACTAATTAAGTTATCGCAAAAATCCTACGCGACATTTTAGATAATGTATCTAAAAGTATTGTGTAAAAATTTGAAAGCAATCGGACTGATAGTTCACGATATTTCGATAGTACCAGTTCAAAAAATGTAGTTTTGAGATACCGCAGGACAGCTGCGTGAGCTAAACCGTGCGAGTTATAAACACGGATCGAACCGCACGGTCGACCGCCCGCAGCCGCTCAACCTTCCTGCCGAAAAATAACTGTAACTTGGTCAATTTTGCGTTTTTCAATACGTACTATGGCTTGAATTGTTCTTGACAATTCAGGGTTTATTAAAAATAAAAATAAAATGGAAAAAATTTCATACTGGCCAAATGCCTTAATATTAATATGTACAACTTTCTCATCGCGATTTTTTATTTTCCATGCTAATAATATAGGTAAAACTTCCTACTTTTGAATTTTATAACTTGCCAACGGGTGAACGTACATCAATTCCGAAGGCACATTTTTGTAGGGAATTGAATGCTCCATAAAAAGATCTGTAATCGTTTTGTGATAAATCTACTCTTTCAAAAGTTTTTCAAGGTCAAAGTTGAATTTATAGGCCGTTTCAAGATTTTTTTACTTTTTGGTTAAACAATTAAACTCATCACAAAATATCGCAGGACCTTTTGTAGATCATTTCATTTTTTATAAAATCATATAATTTAATAATTTAAAAGTTCAATAGTTTTATACATAACAGCTTTACAAATTCATTTTCGGAGAAACAATGCTATGTCCGTGAAATTAATTCTTATGTTTATCAAAAATACAAATAAATAGATGCCAGTTTTTATAAAGTTTATTTTTTAATATTAACTGTCGATAAAAATTGTAAAGCACATGAGTATTTTTTCGTTACATTCATAATTTTTTCTTAAATAATACATTGTTAAATTTAGAATATACAACTTATGAAAAAAATGTCTCAATAACTTTTTCCTAGTGTAAATGAACAAGTAGCCGTTACGGAGTCACAAAATTCATAAGTACCAAGAAATGTTTTCTGCATGTTTATTAGCATGGAAAAGAGAAAATTGCCAGGCGTCTTATTTCACCTTAGTGAATAGGGAAACTTGAAGAAAAAAAATAGTCGATTTTTCTAATGACCTTATATATACACACACACACACACACACACGCGCGCACGCACGCACGCGCGCGCGCACACACACACACACACGCACACACACGCACGCACGCACGCACACACACACACGCACACACACACGCACGCGCACGCGCACACGCACGCACGCACACAGACACACACACACACACACACACACACACATATATATATATGCGGTGATTTTGAAGCATTCTACTCCGAGGACTGTTTCCATAGTAGCGAAGTGTCCAAATACTCAACATTATGTAAATCCCAAAATCTTCACAATTACCTTTAGATAAAAGTAAGGATAATAATGTAAAGGTAATTTCGAGGAGCCTTCGTCTTAAAATCATTGAGATCGAAGACTAAAGTCTAATTCATTTAAAGCCAATTTTAAGGGCCATCCTCAAAATATACTTTTCGTAAAATATATTTATTTATATATATACACACACACACACATATTTGGATGCGTGCTCGAGAGTATATAGATGTGTATGCTCTACGAGATCGTTCTCGTTAATTCGAGAACAGAATGACGCGTCTGGCGGGGGTGTATTCAACACTGCATTCATTAGCGTTGCACTGAAACGACCAACGAATGTTTCATTGTTACGTTCACTTTTTTTACTCGTTTTTTTCAGGTGTTTGGATACAGGCGATGATTTTTTTTTCTTTTTTTTTTTTCGTGTTTACAATCCATGTTTGCCCGAGAATTTTTCGGTTGTGCAGACAAGTATAGCAGGTACAGCGAGCAAAAGGACGTAACGTGTAGGCCGTAACGCTCGGATCCACGTGAATTGCGTCCTTCCATTTGCCGGCAAATGCTGCCCGTGGGTATAGTTACACAAATCTCGCTAGCATTGTCGCAAATATTTAACCAACGCCGCATTGACCGGTCTATCGTCTTGCCAATTTTTTAATCGACATTCGTGGCCAAACCGAAGCTCGTGCGTTGTTTTTTTTCGCAACCTATACAATTGTGTACACGTGTAGTATAAATATGTATGGGGTATTCTGTACCGACCAGGCCCGCACACCTGATTCTGATGTTTGTCAGTGCGTTCGTAGATGCACAATTGTAGAAATAAAAGAAAAAT
This sequence comes from Ophion obscuratus, assembly GCA_964007375.1. Lineage (NCBI taxonomy): Eukaryota > Metazoa > Arthropoda > Insecta > Hymenoptera > Ichneumonidae > Ophion > Ophion obscuratus. Next base: position 39,459,021 of record OZ023312.1, on the reverse strand, counting down.
ACATGGATACTTCTCATTGAAACGTATTTTTTATTCCCTTAAGGGAGTTTTATAAAAACAAGATATTATTACGATCTATAATTTTCTTCGTGTGTAGGAATTTTGAGAAAGATTTTTTTCGTATGGATTATCGGCGAATATTTGAGAACTCCAATGAACATTTGATTTGGACTGATTATCTGTTGAACATCGAAAATTAACGTTTCATTCGAATAACGATTTGTCCTTTCTACATTAAATGAATTCAACGGGCGATGTTTAAGGAGTAGAAACATTCGAAACGTGATTGGTCTTTTCCATTACCGTTATACTCTCGTTTAGGGAGTAGTATAGGGAGATAAAAAAATGTTGACGTTTTAAAAAAAACACATAACTTTACCGACGAAATCATGTGCCATTCCGGCTTGATGGGTTTGCGTAAGCTGTGGCCGAAAAACCAGGACTGTTTTCAATATTTTGTTCTGATGAGAATATTGGAATGACGAGGTTGGGATTTTACACACAATTCATACGTAACCCAGCGAAGTTGGAGTATTTTTTTTTGGACAATATTGATAAACAATGATGTTATTATTATTTGAACAAAGTGCGCTGTCGATGTATGGCCAATCGGTGTAGGTAGTTCTCGCAACGAGGGTAATCTGAAATGAAAAATGTACTTTTAGTAGAATTATGAAGCTTTTGTATGGCCGGGTGCTTTTTCAATTTGGAAAATCACGAAAATTGCTAGCGATAAGAAAAAAGGAGAAATAGTAGCAGGACGGTCTGCCGCTGCGCAGTCTGCGATATGATCCTGCACAAAAATGGCCACAAGTCGGTCGATTTTTAGAGTTTCGACGCATAAAGGAAACCAACGAAAAACTCATACCACACAAATATTAATCAAGAAAAGTCTTTTTTACCAACTAGCATTTAATCTCCTAGTTTAAGGGACTTTCTTTTACTGATCAATGTCGTTCGAAGGACTCGCATTTTTATATCAGCAGGTCTACTGACTTAAGGGGGGAGAGACCTTTAGGCGGGGTAAAAATTGCTGACTTCTATGATGTTTTTTTAAAGGAAAGATCCCTTTACCATTTTGGAGACTCAGGGTACGTTTTATTACCACTTTTTGCTGTTACATGGTATTTTTATTATCAATCTTTAAAAATAGCGGACGCATGGCACGGTCTTCTAAACGTGTTGCGGTGGATGTTGTCAGCCGGCGTGACAGATAGCGTCGGCGGAAATAATCTGAGAAAAATCCAACGTACATTTTTCTTTTATTAACACTCATGCGCAGAATATGAACCAAGAAAAAGTGATAAATATGGAAAATCGATAAGATGGTACGCTTTGAAACGAAAAGATGGCATTTTTTGAAAAAATTGCTACTTTTTGCAATCTAAAAATACTTGCAAAACAGATTTCAATAAACATTTAGGGTCATGTTTTAGACAATAAGGTTAGAAAGATTTCTACCAAATTTTACCAGAATCAGTCGATTAGTTTTTTAGCTATACGTCGCGTCAGTTTTGAAAATGCAGTTTAGAAGACCGTGTCATCGCATGTGCGAATATCGGTATTGCGCCATAGTTACCAATACGGCCCAGAGTTGTGCAAATCCTGGCGACCGACTCTCAGTTAGCGGTACTGCCCCAGTATTAGAAAAACCGAACGTATCGGTACCGTCCCAGTCTGGGTTACTGAGTCTTGGGTGAAGTACCGGCCCAGTAATGGTAAACTATTTTATCAGTGCGGTGCCAGTCCTGGTGACCAAGTATGGCTGAGTCTCGGCTGGAAGTACTACGCCAGCACTGGCAACTGAACGTATCAGTGCCGCGCCAGCCTTAGATACCCAGTCTTGGGTAGAGTACTGCCCTAGTATCGGTAAACAATTTTATCAGTACGGTGCCAGTCCTGGTAAGCAAAGCTGGTTGGATGTACTACCCTAGTACTAGCAACTGAAAGTATCAGTACCGTGCCAGCCCCGATTACCGATTCTTGGGTCAAGTACTGCCCCAGTATTGGTAAACGATTTGATTAGCACAGCGGCAGTCTTGGTAACCAAGGTTGGTTCAGTCTCGGCTGGAAGTACTGCCCCAGCAGTAGCAACAGCACCATGCCAGCCTTGGTTATCGAGTCTTAGGTTAAGTACTGCCCTAGTATTGGTAAACAATTTCATCAGTACAGTGCCAGTCTTGGTAACCAAGGTTAGTTGAGTCTCGGCTGGAAGTACTGCACCAGCAATGGCAACAGTACCGTGCCAGTCTTGGTTATCGAGTCTTGGGCGAAGTACTGTCTCGATATTGACAGACAATTTTATCAGTACGGTGCCAGTTCAAAAAATATGGATTGAATGAAAAATGTAAGTTTTGCTTCCTCATAGAGAAACATTGTGACGATGAAAACATGTTTTTTTCCGTTTTCAATGTTAACACCCTCAAAATGTCCCAAAACCTCGAAAAATCACATTCAGAAACATTGCCTGGGTGCATGTGCGTGTGCGCGCGCATGTATGTTCTGGCACTGTAAAATTAAAACGTCTACAACTTGAGAGCGGTTTGACTTGAAGGGCTCCTGTTTCGCACAGCTGTTAATCTATACAATCTCTTCATTCTCTACAAATTTTGTCGAGATTACTAAAAAACTACGAATTTAACGGCATTTTTCAATTTTCAAAAAAGCGTCTTTGGCCAAGTTATTTTACAAAAAATTTCAGAATTTTGTAAATTACAAAAATAGAGTATCATGAAACGACGGCGCTGGTATTGAATTTAGGAATGATGGATCGAATGGTTTAAATTTTATGAATTTTCGAAATATGTCAAATCGCTCTAATTTTTGCATATGTCAAGATATCATGGTGATTTTTTTACATAAAGTATTGTGAAAGTAAAGTTGGTATAAAATTTGGAGAGAATCCCGAACCATTACAGACTCCCCTGGACTCCTCCGTATCATTACGGATATCCATAAATTGGCTAAGTAGACGATGTCATTATTTTATTTCACTACCCAGATAGACGGATGTACCTCATATTGGCATCATATTTACATCATCGCTGCGGCATAGAAAGTCTCACAGCTGTGTATCCCTTATGAGTGCTCCCGTTGAAGTCATATTTGTATCACATGATGATTCACAATAATACATCCAAATGAAGCAAAGTTGTTCTCACGCGAATATGCATGCAGTGAATTCATCAGACTAGCAAATTTGGCTCACGAATATCTAACAATAAGTGAGTGCATATGGGGCTCATATGGGTGTCACGGCGTGAAGACACTGTAGTGCTCATACGGAGCTCATATTAGCGGCATGGCGTGACGTAAATATGTTGTACTCATGCGGAGCTCATATTAGCGGCACGGCGTGACGTAAATATGCTGTACTCATACGGAGCTCATATTAGCGGCATGGCGTGACGTAATTATGCTGTGCTCATATGGAGCTCATATGAGTGTCATAGCGTGAAAAATAAAAAAAATCCAAAAATATTGATAAAAAAAATTTGGTAGGATTTCTATTATCCCCATACGCTTTATTGATGTTCCTGCCTATATGATAAATGGATTAAAAACGTATTCTGCCTAGTTAAATTTTGTACCTACCTACGGTTTGAACCACGTCTTCTAATTCGAGAGCCGAGCGCGCTACCTACCTAACCATTCTAACACTTGTGTAAATTTTCTTTGTGTCTGCTTATTTGTATCATTCTGGTTTTGGATGCATATCGCCGTTGTATTGCGCTTATGGGATGTATCACTGACGACTATACATATCGCCGTCATATTGCGCTCATCGAATGTATCACTTACAAGGAAAAGGCAGAGCCTGGATGTCGCGAATCGGGTTCTCCTTTTGAGTGGTAACAGTTGAAGACCTCCGAATTAACGTCGCTTTTGATTTTTGTTCCAATAGACCTTAGTTGCTGAGATATCGCGATTTGAAAATTTGGGAGTTTCGGCTCGCGCGTAGAGTACGTTGAGCGTTGATTCTTGAGACAAGAGTGGCCGTAGCTAATACGGTAAGACGACGGACTGGCACACTGAAAGTTCATGGTTCGCGTCCCCGTGCTTTCTTTTAATTTAATTTTTATTTTTATTTTATAATCTTTCATAAGACTTTGCATGTGCAGGTAAAGAAGTCAATTTGAAAATATGTATTACTAGTTTAATTCGCCTATTATATTAAAATAATTAATCCAATAATGAAGTCACAATTAGATAGCAAAATAATATTGTATAACAAATAATTAATCTATTAATCACGTCACAATGAGAAAGCAAAATAATATGGCATAAAAAATAAATAATTAATCTAATTCACAGTTGCAAATTTCGCGGCAGATAATTATTCTGATTCTTCTTCTATCAGATCAGTATGTTGACAAATTGGAGGGTGGAAACTATCGTAAAAGCAAGGGAAGCACAACGGCTTACGACACCACGAACATAAAATGAACGTAATACCACCGCAACCATATTTAACCTTATAAATTCTATCAGGAAAGCATATTTGAAGATATATATCTTCAAATATGCTTTCCTGTGAATTAGATTAATTATTTATTTTTTATACGATATTATTTTGCTTTCTTATTGTGACGTGATTAATAGATTAATAGATTTTGCTTTGTAATTGTGACTTCATTATTGGATTAATTATTTTAATATAATAGATAAATAAAACTAGTAATACATATTTTTGAATTTTCTTATTTACCTGCACATGTAAAGTCTTATGAGAGATTATAAAATTAAAAAAAAAAATTGAATTAAAAAAAAGCATAGGGACGCGAACCGTGAACTTTCAGAGTGCCGGTCTGTCGTCTTACCGTATTAGCTACGGCCGCTCTTGTTTCAAGTGTCAACGCTCAACGTACTGTACGCACGAGACGAAACTCCCAAATTTTCAAATCGCGATATCTCAGCAACTAAGGCTTATTGGAACAAAAATCAAAAGCGACGTTAATTCGGAGGTCTTCAACTGTCACCACTCAAAAGGAGAACCCGATTTGCGACATCCAGGCTCTGCCTTCTCCTTGTTAGAAATATGCATATCGACGTCATAGGATGTATCACAGAAACACGCATATCGCCGTCATATTGCGCTCATGGGATGTATCACTGAGAAATAGGCATATTGCCGTCATATTGCACTCACCGAATGTATCACTGAAAACATGCATATTGCCGTCATGGAATGTATTACTGAGAAGCATGCATATCGCCATCATATTGTGCTCCTGGGATGTATCACTGATAAAATATACATATCGCCGTCATATTGCGCTCAACGAATGTATCACTTAGAAACATGCATAACGCCGTTATAGGATGTATCACTGCGAAACACGCATATCGCCGTCATGTTGCGCCCATCGAATGTATCACTGACAAACATGCATATCGCCGTCATATTGCTTGCATGGCATGTCTACTACCAGTGCTAACCCAGTGAATTCATCAACACAGTCACTGGATGACTTCCATATGACGTAAAATTTGCAGATATTAATTGTGGACACTTGAGCACAGCGATATGAGTTCAACGTGCTTCAAACGTACGATGTATTTGTAAACGACATATTGAGATCAAAATGCTTTGTACATTCACTATACTAAATGAGTTCACGGCTTTGCATCATGACATGTAGTCAATATGCTGTAAAATTTGCTTCATCAATTGTATGCACGGCGTGATGATCACGACCGTCTATCTGGGTATTTCGCGTGTTCGTTCTGAACGTACGGTGCGACGGGCTCTCGCGCCTTCTTGCGCAGAGGCATTACATATATTGTTATGCTTCGACGCAATGCGTGTGTACGTGTGTGTCAGTGTCCTCAGTTGAAGATTGTTTTCTTCCCGCATGCTGTCCCTTCGCGCTAAGTATACACTTCGTGTGTGTATATACACGTATATACCCACACGCTGATCCACGCTCAGCATCAACAAAGAAGCGTTGAGCATCAGTCTTTCTCATGCCGTCTACGTGTGAACTTGTTTCAATCCCCAAGTGCTTTTCATATATTCTCATTTGTTCTTATACAGTACAGTTTTTGTATTATTATAATTTAATTTTTCTCATCCTAAAATGAATTCGAGTGCTATAAGTGTGCTATAAAAATTTGAACGTGCTATAAGGTGAACCAGGTAAGAAATACAAAGAATACATATTATATTTTTCTTTATACTTATTTTTTATTTTATTTTCTATTTTTTGTGTACTGCATATTAAGGCATAATAAACAATTTATTTATTCTCTCTCCCTTCCTTACGAGTCTGTGGGACTGCTCTCTCTCTCTCTCTCTCTCTCTCTCTCTCTCTCTCTCTCTCTCTCTCTCTCTTCTTCTTCTTCTTCTTCTTCTTTTATATTTTCTTTACTTTCTTTACTTGTTGTATAATTCGTTTCGAAGAATTTGTTCCATTTGATCAGGGAGTCTCGGAGGACAAGGAGAAAGAGAACGCTTTGGTAAATACAATGTTATCTACTTTGACCGAAATTACGTATGCTGAAGTAAAATTACAGTAGAGCATCTTCATTCATCCTTGATACTCTGGAAGTGGCTATATTTTTCAATTCTTTTTAGATGGAAGTGATGAGAGCCTTGGTGGGCTTACCGACCGACGAAAAAGGTGCTATCCTCAATGTGATCGCTGGTCTGATATCGAAAGCGGTGCAGGACAAATATTCGGCCACGGGGAGACCAGGCGCCAACGGTATAACGAAAAAATCCTTTAGTGCGACAATAACGTACAAACGCATGAATGGTAAATATTTTTTAAATCTTTACTAATATCATTTTTAGAATTGGGTGCAATAAAATAAAATATTTTTATTTCAGATATTATTTTAGATACGATGGGGGAAAAAACACTACGGCAAAAAAATGGTCGTCAACCAGCCGATATTCATCTGATGCCGGTGACCGGGAACGCACCGCAACTCTGGCCCATTATTGTCAGCCGGTACTAGTCACCAATACTGTGCCAACGCTTGCCAAGCGTAGGGACAGTTTTATACTTTCAGAGTTGGGCCAGTATTGTTTGTGCGCTCTGGCCCAACATTGGCCGCCAGTACTGGTTGCTATAACTGCACAAACGCCATTCACGAGCCTTGGACCGGTGTTATCATTTCGGAGTTGGGCCAGTATTGTTTACACGCTTTGGCCCAATATTGGCATTCAGTATCCAGCAAGTACTGGCGTCAGTACTGAGCCAAGTTTCCAGTCTATACATAGGCATGTACCGGCAAAGTACTGATTTAGGGTTTGTCTCAAGACTGGCAATAATATCTGGCCCAAAACTGGGCACTTATACTGGGCCAATACCCGTGAACAGTGTCGGGCCGATTCACGGTACAACAATTTGGACAGGTGTTAACAAATCAAAGTTGTCTCAATACTGATTTCGACTTGGGCAAGGCTTGGCCCTTGGTAGCCTGCCAGTATTTGCAGCTCTGGCATCAGTACAGTGCCAATACCAAGCCAGTTCGCAATACGTACATGGGATACTTCCGCCATTTTTGAAGATTAATAAAAAAATTTTAAATACCACGTAATCGCCAAAAGTAGTAGTTTAAGCCCTCAGTCTCGAAAATGGTAAAGAAATATTTGCTTTAAGAAAAAATCATGAAATTCGGCAAATGTTTTTCCTTGCCTAAAGGTATCTTCTTCTCTTAAGCATTGCATGCCCAAATCATATTTGGAATCGAATGTAATTGCACCGTTTACCTCCAAAACACAAGCTCATCCATCTTTACAGATATAAATCCACTTGGAGGAAATGACTAAAAGTTTCCAGCGATAACTGAAATATTTACACAGCTACAGTGGAAGGTGAAGTCAAGGTAAATATTAGCGCGAAGCGATGAGAGAACGAGCATGGCGATAGGATCGGATGTCGCCTGAACGGAAACGGAACAGGAATGTAAATTGATAACACTTGTGGAAAAAAGAGAGAGAGAGAGGGAGAGGGAGAGAGAGAGAGAGAGAGAGAGAGAGAGAGAGAGAGAGCTAATTGGTGAACGTATCCGGATCGAAGACCACCGGACGCTTGATAAATGGATGGTCAATATTAGCATTAAAGATATCCTCATAGCTCTCTTTCCACGTTTTTTTTCTACCTTTCTTCAAGCGCTCCTCTCGTTGCTCCTTTGCTCAATATATATGGCGGATCGTCCTCAGCTCGTACACACAAAAGTATAAAAAAACTATAGGCGATGATCCTCCCCCGCGTGCTGTCCAATCTCTTTCTATACGTCCGTCTGCTTAGGTAAATACCGTCGTTGTTCTGTTTACATGCCATGAACGCTCAGAAGACACGTATGCACACACATATGTACACACGTAAATATGCGTATGCATACGTATTCCCGAATCCTCTACAGATGATATCTGGCCTCAGGTCGATGATTAATGATCCTTCTTCAGGGTTTATTAACGACGCACGACGGCCGAGTTATGCGCGTGTCTTCCATGATGGCCTGGACCGAACCAACCCCTCCCAGTCGTCATCCTTCATTTCTCGTGTGTACGCGCTAACCCGTCCTTTGTGGGCAGTATCCGAGCTTTTTCCCTCATCCCGCGAAGCCCAACGTTCTGAGGAAATCCGACGTCGAGCTGTGTGAAATAAATCTTGATGATCCCTTTTGTAACCATGAGCCAGAGAGAGAAGGAGTGAGGGGGGGAGTGGCAGAGAAAGAAAGATAGTGAGGGAAGCCATCAGTCTAATTTTTGTCCACTAGCGGGAGTCTGAAAAAGCTTACGTAGGTGTCGTGAAAACTTATTTTTATCAAATGATTCTTCATGTCCTGTAGAGGAATTTCATCTTCCGTTTCCTTCTTCTGAATTACGCAATGAAAATCATACTTCAGTGGCCGAATATTTTTCGTCACCACTTTCGTAATGTTTGAAACGTGCAGTGAATTGATTAGGGGAACTCGGGGCAAGACGAATACGCGAGGTAAGATAAATCATAAGCCTAGCTATACGGCGGGGAGGTAAATCAATGTGAAAGTATCAACTGTGGCGGAAGCACGAGTCTCGAGTGAGAAAATATCGATTTTTTGACAAGTCGATCGAATTTTTGGTAAAGTTTCCCATCGTTTCAGTTCATTTGAGTTGCTAATATTGGTTAGAGACAGAGTGGCAAACACAATGAAAATACTAATTATTAATATAATAAGAACGGTTTGTCAGAAATTTTCAAGGTCATTGCGTGATTTTTTGTCAATTCGTTAATCGTCTAATGGGGCAATGAAACTAGTAAAGCCTTTGGTTCCTCTTCAACCGGTGTTTCTACCAGGGGAAGAAAACGAACTTAGAAATGATTCAAATGGTATGGAAATAAGATTATACGAACCAAATACTACAGAACTTAGACGATTGGCTTATCAAATTGCTGGTGTTGAGAATGGAACCACTTTTATATGCGAAAGAGGCCAATAATTCGTGTCCCATCATTTTCCCAGCGCTGTTTCATCTTGTGCCGCATACGGGGTAAGATGGGAAAAATAAAGGTTTAATTAAAAATATATGTTATATGGGAACCATCTGAAAGACTGATTTTTTTGCTTCCAAAATTAAAATACGAATAAATGTTACTTGCCCCTACTTCCCCTATGAAGATCGCGTTAAAATTTCTTACGTCGAAAAAATAGTCAATGTCATACGAAGACTGAATACATTTGAGTAGATTTTAAGGCAGGGCACCACTGTGCGGGGTAAAAAATTCGATTTTTTCTTGTATTTTCTCGAAGTACACATATTCAAGAATATGTGAAAAAATTTAAGTTCCAATATTGAAAATTTACTCAGTTACCGACGATTTAGTGAGAACAGGTGGCGCAACGATTTACATATACCAAAACTTCCGATTGCGTTTTTCTCGAAACGATATTTCTTGACCTGGCCGCAATCATAAATCTACTTATAATTGTTCAATTTTCAATTTTGAAAACCCAAAATTTCCGTAATTGTAGTAACTTCCGTTGTACGTAGCCGTTTTTTTTAAGTGTTTTGTATGCCCCCTATATAAGTAAAAACTTCGCCAAAACACTTTTTTGCAACACTCGCCAATTTGTGATTTTTTTTCGAAAAACGGCTACGTACAACGAGAACTACATTTATATAGATTATGAAACTTTTTTAATTTTATTTTTCAGACTAACCATTGTCAAATTATCGATCCGTCCGTTGGACCACATTTTTTTCTACAATGGCTCTATTGCACTTGGATAACGTTGTTAGTTTATATTTTTTTTAAATAAAACTCTATAGATATTACACAAAGTGCGACGATTTCATGGCATTGAAAATGTAAGCAGACTTTTCGGATAATGAAGAACGGGTACATATAAATAATATGAGTTGGTCTTTATTATTTTTCAAAAAATATTAATATAATATAATTTTTAAATTAATAACAATATTAGAATTGGCTGGAGAGAGGGAATTTTTCAACCCATCACAGGCAGTCTCCATGTCGCGGCTCCCGCCACTCTATTACAACGTAGTGGCAGTGGAGTGGGGGCAGCGTAAGTTTCGTGTGACATCCAGCCAATTCAGACCCCTATACCCAGCCTCCTTCAACAAACATACAGTTTTAAAAGCATTTTCAATGCTAAAATTTACTCAAAATAAGTTCAATGTATGCCTGATAACATACCTTTTTTCCCGATCCGAAATAAATAATCCAGTAGACAAAAGAAATCGGCAAAAACTACCTTTTTCGGCCCATCACAGTGGTGTCCTCCCTAAACGTATGCATCGCAAATGATGGAAATCATATAGATCGCGCCCGAGATGCCATAAGACACGGTAGAAAATAAATGGCCATCCGATATGACAATAAAACACAACGATCAATTAAGAAAAACGCAATATCTGGAAGAGCCCAATTAAACCGTAAGAGCAGTGATCGTTTGCAACGAGCGCACTCGCGTTACTTATTTATCACGTGGAATAACGGCGCTTCTGTGCGCCTTGGGCTACATTGTACCAACTAAAATATCTTCGCACGTTAAATCACATAAAGGGAACGCAAAAAAAAGATTACATCCTGTCTTTTACGGCCATTATTCTCCCTTTTATCTACGATTCGAATGGAACTAAATCCCAGACGTATTTGCACACTAGTTTCGATACGGATCTTATGGATATATGTATACATACACAGGGTGTCCTATTACGAATGAATCATCCTGCTAATGCCGATAGGTCAGATCATGTTCTACTATTTGCTGGAATTTCAGTTTAGTAAAAGTCCCACGGTTTTCGAGATAAAAATCATCTGCTTTTGGTTTTCCGCATACCATTTCTACAAATAATTACGTTTCTTTATCCGGTAAAAAAAAATATTCTTGGTTATTTGTTTTATCTAGAAAAGTTTTCTTTTTAACCTTAAATGTTAAGGAAACTTTATGAAAAAAGATCTTATGGAAAATTTTCATATAAACCAATTCGAACATCTGACGTTAATAGTCTGCGGTGTAAAGAAAAGTACTACGCATACCGTGCCAATTACTTTAAAAAGTTGCCCTAGTTATTGTCGATTCATATCATTTGTAGAAATGGCGTGTGAAAAATCAAAAGCAGATCTTTTTTTTCAATAACAAAGCTTTTTTCTCTAAAACAGTGGAACTTTTGTTAAACTGAAATTCCAGCATATAATTCCAGCATATAGGACATGATCTGACCTGTCGACAGTTGCAGGATTATCCATTCATAACAGGGCACCCTGTATACACACACACACACACACACACACGCACACACACACGCGCGCACACACACACACACACACACACACACACACACACACACACACACACACACACACACACACACACACACATATACAGGGTGTCCCTCTTATCTCTGCTACCCGAAATAACTCGCCGATTATCGACGTCACAAAAAAATGTTCTAAATAAAAGTTGTATAGTGTGAAGAGTGCCATCAAATGCAACCAATTTTTTTTTATTACGGCGGAGGCGCTGACGCACAGTGAAGGTCACCTCCACTTTTTTAAATGGGATGGTACATTTTTTTCAACCATCTTGTGGAGCACTCCTAGCCGCATAAAAAACATTCGCGAGTCAAAGTCGTTCAAGGTCAGTATCGATGATAAAAATCTAAATATGTGACCTTGAACGACCTTGAACGACTTTGACCTCCTAATGATTTTTATGCGGCTTGAGGTCCCGAGCAGAAATTTGTTCAGGGTGAAGTCCGGACCGGATCAGGCTGCCACAATAGCAAATCCGGGCCGGGTCAGGCAAATTTAGTCCGGCCCTGATCAGGGATGTAACGCTTTTGCATATTCAGGTCCGGATCAGGCACCTTATCAGGCTCTGATCAGGCCCGGATCAAGCAACTTATCTGGCCCGGATCAGGCATCTTATCAGACCCGGGTCAGGCTCCGTATCCGGCTCGGATCAGGCACTATATCTGGCCCGGATCAGGCACCTTACCAGGCTCGGATTAGGCACTATATCTGGCTCGGATCAAGCAACTTATCTGGCTCGGATCAGGTGCCTCATCCAGCCTGAGACATGCGTGTCATCTGGCTCAATGATTTGATTAATTTTTTGTTTAACAATAGATCAACATTTATTAAATTATTATCGCAGTTACACGTTATCAAATTTACTAACGTTATTAAAAATATGAAAACATTTTTTTAAAGTTTAAGTTTTTATTTTATTTGACTTGATCGTTTAGTTTTTATTCCGGTTTTGGCGATGACCGTTCCAATCTTTCGGACTGTTTATGACCGCCGCTAGCCCATCCGAAATTTGTTTCTCTTTGATAGAACCTGCGTGGGGAGTACCATCATACTTTGTCAAGATTGCATCTGAAATATTTTGAATACATAGAAAAATTAGTAAATATACATAGAAAAATCACATCTTTACATTAAGAGCATATATCAGTCGAACCTAGGGAGCGCCACCGTTCCCCGTCGGGTATATCTATATTTATCATAAGTATAGATATATTCGACCAGGGAAAAGTGAGCGATATAGGCTTCGACTGATATATCCTCTTGAGATAATTAAATAATTAATAATTATTTAAAAATGGTGTACCTCGTAGTGGCGTAGCTCAATCTCTTTTCATCGTTCTCGCATCATTTGTATATATATATAGTGTTGTATATATATTATTGAGAAAAAAATGTTCGACGGTACAAAATGCAATTTGCGCAATTATTTCTCGTAATCTGGTCCTTGCACGTATGTATGAGTACATTTATGTACATATACGTATGTTTGTACTGTTGAACATTTTTTCTTGATACGAAATATATCACACTATATATATATACAAATGGTGCGAAAGTGACAAAGTGAGGTTAAGCTACGCCGCATAGTCTTCGCCCACCAAGTCGTATTTTATATATTATCACTGTTCATGTGTAGATAATCTACAGTATAATCGCAAATATACTTTACCTGAGATTTTGTATGCACTGCACTTTATTGAAGGGCTTGCCTTTCTTCGGGAGAAATTGATGAACCGAACGAGATGTGTCGATGTAGCTACGGCGTGGCTGTTGCGCTTTCTTCTACGTATATATATATAATGTACGTCTTCTACGTACGTCTTCTACGTTCTTCTACGTATATATATAATGTATACGTATAGATAAAAAAGATTTTGAAACAAATTTTGACGACACGCACTTTCGGTTGATAACCATTGTTTTCATATATTTTGCGTGCCTGCGTGTGCAGCTGTCAAAATATTTCGTGAGGCTTCGCCGACGGAGAGGCGCTATCTAGTCCTAGAGCGGAGAGGTTACGGAGTGACGAGCTTCATGCGAGGCTTCTATCCGGCGCAAATCAGACGTGCCTGACTAGGGTGCCTTATCGATGCCTGATAAGGCTCCTATCCGGCGCAAATCATGCGTGCCAGATCAGGGCGCCTTATTGATGCCTGATAAGGCTCCTATCCGGCGCAAATCAGGCGTGCCTGATCAGGGCGCCTTATTAATGCCTGATCAGGCTCCTATCCGGTGCAAATCAGGCGTGCCTGATCAGGGTGCCTTATCGATGCCTGATAAGGCTCCTATCCGGCGCAAATCATGCCTGCCAGATCAGGGTGCCTTATTAATGCCTGATCAGGCTCCTATCCGGTGCAAATCAGGCGTGCCTGATCAGGGCGCCTTATTGATCCCTGATCCGGGCCTGATAGATCCTCAGGCAGCCTGATTAGATTTCTGCTCGGGGTGCTCCACAAGATGGTTGAAAAAATGTACCATCCCATTTAAAAAAGTGTAGGTGACCTTCACTGTGCGTCAGCGCCTCCACCGGGAATAAAAAAAAGGTCGCATTCGATGGTCCCCTTTAGACCCTACAACTTTTGTCTGTGACATTTTTTTGTGATGCCGATAATTACCGTGTTGTTTCGGGTGGCAGAGATAAGAGGGACACCCTGTATACATTACACCCACGTATCAACGTACCAACTCGAACCTTGCGTGGTTCTAGTATCGCGCCCTTGTTTTTCTCACTGTTGCCTTTCGTAATATTCGGATCATGTATTTCTCCTTTCTTCTTTTTTCGGAAAATATGGAGGCTGAGAGGCCGTTTTGGGGCTTGCGAAGCGAGAGAGCCAAGATTTTTTTTGGACGGGGGCCATTTCCAATCGGGGATATTAATCCGCGTCATTGCAGGAACGATACATAGGGCAGGCGATGCTCAAATCGCCGGGATCCTTGGCAATCGAAGTCCTCCACCACTTTGATCGTCTTTTCCACGCGTTCGGCTCACGCTGCAGCCTGAAAACAGACAAATGCACAGCATCTGTGTAATCGCGTGTGTATACATAGAGGTAATTGAAAAATCGTCGCTTTAGGGTTACGTAACCATTAGGAACCCCTATAATTTCGTCCATCGGCGTCACAGCCCTTTATTCTTCCAACCCTTTGGTCCACAAGGACCTGAAATAATTCATGAAAATAGCATTCTGCGAGTACGTTCAAGTAAAGTCACTATGCTTATTACATGTTACACTATGCTTATTACTATGTTGGTTTTGCGACCAGAAATTCGATAAACCGTTGGTTCCTTGCTTAGGCTCCAATTGCCACGTTTTTGCAATGTTTAAAAAGTTTCACATACCGCATATCAATTATTATCGTAATCTGTAAAATATCGTTGTTTTACAAATAACAGATGGAGTGGTAGTCTTACTTATGAGAAATAAGCTTTTATTCTCATAACAATAATGTGCGGAGGTTACAATTTTCTAACTAGTGCCTTACACCTGATTGAAATTTTTGAAAATATCGCTTTTAGGTTTTCGACGGATTCTCAAAATATGACAATTCAAAAATATTGTTCGAAAATTTCAAGTCAGCTCGTTAAAAAAATGAGGAAGTTATGGGCGTTTAAGGTAGATTGCGCGAACCGGTGAACTTTAAACGCATTTTCACAAAATTACTTTTGCAAAAACGGTGACCGCGATATCTTAAAACTCACTGCACCGATCAATCTCAAATTTTACAAGCCACTTTTACATGTCGAAAAGGAGTGCTTGAACGAAGGAATTATTTTTTCGATGCATAGTTTTTTTTTTATTAACGACAGTAGAGGATTTTTTCACCGCGAATCGATACTTTCAGTTTGGAGTGCGATCATTCTCTCAAAATTCAATATTTTATTAAATCCTTCGTCAAAGCATTAGATCACTTCATGCGAAAACTAAATTGCGTTTGATTTTTTTAATTTTGGCTGATTTGTTTCCGAGCAGCAGTGGTCACCGCGAAGGACGTTTTTCCAACAGCGGTCTGCACAAACTATTGTATCGACCACATTTATATTTCACGACAAAAATTGTAACAGGTACTCAAAAATATACTCTTTGAAGTAAAAAAAAATTGAAATCCTGCCCACCTGCCACTCGGATGGCACAAATTTGAGCTCTATTTTTTTTCTCTTTTTCTCATCATCCCATTATCTAAAAATTGTCGTGAATGCTGCGAACGGTACAAAAATATTTAAAGGTCGCTCAATCCTCCCATAAATTCAAATTTTCATTAAATAATCTTCCATTTTCCTTCACTTCTCAACCATGGATTTTACGCTTTATAATTATCAAATTAAGCTCACGAAAGCTCTAGCCGGTCAATAAATATTTAGTGGTTGCTCAAGAGCTTCGAAATTTCCAATTTTCGCCAATGTTTTTTTCTCTTCTCACTCGTAAATTTGACGCTTCGCAAAATTTTCAAAACAATCAATCGTTTGTCTTCAGAATCAGATTTTTCAAATTTACCTCACACTGCTAACCCCAGAACTTTAATCTTATCCATAAACAAAATTATACGTCCCCCGTTTTAGAGGGTTAGAAGTGTCAGGTAAATTTAAAAAATCCGTTTCTAAAAAAAAAGATGAATTGTTTAGAAAATTTTAGAAAGTGTTAAATTTATGAGTGAGAAGAGAAGAAAGATCGCGACAATTGGAAATTTCGAAGCTCTTGAGCGACCACTAAATATTCATTGGCGGGCTAGAGCTTTCGCGAGCTTAATTTGAAAATTATAAAGCGTAAAATTCATGGGTGAGAAGTGAACGAAAAAAAATCGATTTTAAAATGAAAATTTGAAATTTTAGAAGGCTTGAGCGACCTCTAAATCTTTTTGACCGCTCGCAGCTTTCGCGACAATTTTTTTTCTTCAAGGAATCTTCATAGTTGAAAATGACCAAAAAATTGATTTGTTTGCATTATCCGATAGTATTCACGGTTACAAACGTTCTGTCCTATTTATAAATCGAAATTCGAATTATTTCGGTCGTTACAGCCTTTCTTAGAAAAAGTTAAGCCTTTCTTAACAGCCTTTCTTAGAACTTTAAACGCGTTTTTTCTCAGAATGGTGTTTTTCAAAACGGTGGCCACTCTCAAAGGAAGAGTTTTCAAGCTATCCGTTTGAAATTTTATCGAAACATTATTCACATCATTCCTTATGTTGCTATGGAAGCTTTTTTTTAATCTTCCTATTTTTTTTACGAAAAACTGTCGAAAAAAGACTAAATTTGATACTTTTTGTTCAAACGGCCGCCATTTTTTTCAAATTTCACGAAAAAAACATTTTCATCGAAGCATAGCGGTTTTCTATAGATTAATAATCATTTTCAAATGTCTGTTTCGGATAAAATTTGCGGCCGCAATCCTGGCCATGGGACACCATTTTTTTCCATGCAATTTTCCGCAAATAAAAACAATGCCAAACAATAAATAAAGAAATTTGAAAGAAAAATAATAATTTTGTATTCTTACAGGTGCTTCAATTTGTAAAAAAAACAATAGTCCGATTAGCTTATCCTATCCACCTAAAAAAATCGCGAAAATCAGCTATTTTCGGGCTGTCACAGTGTGATGATTCCTTAAGGGTAGTCCCTTAAGGAATCATCATACTGTGATGATGATGATGATGATTTTCAGCCTTCACACTGTACCAGTGTGAAGGCTGAAAATTAGAGAATTTTTTGGAAGAAAAGTACTCAATTAAATGTTTCGAAAAATTAAAAATATATTTGGCTATATTTGACCTTTATTGCATAATTTTTCCATAGAAAAATATTGAGATCCAAGCGACTTATGCGCTGCCTTCGGAGGCGCCAAAAAAAGTTCCTCCACTGCTGACACGATTCCGGCCGATTGAGTAGCTGAAACCGAAAAAGGAAAAAAATGTTAAACTAGAAGGTATTTCCTGTAGAATGACGTAGGATTTTCGAAAAATATCAAAATCTAACAAAATGTCGTAGTTATGAAAAAAGTCTGTTTTCTTGCCTATAAAATTGTCGTTTTTTTCAATGCCAAATCGTCAATTTTCATCCAATTACAAATATCCTACGTTATTGTCGAGTAAATATATTCAAGAGTACTCAGTTCAAATTTCAAGTCAATCGGATAATTGCTCTTTGAGTTACAACACGGAAAAAAAGAAATAGTAAAAAATACAGGGGCTTCACAGTTCGCATTGGACTCGAGCGATTGCACAGCGATATTACCTGAAACACAGTGCTGAAAATACAGTGTGCTCAAAGTAAATTACTACAGCTCCTATACTGTCCTCTTTGGACTCGAATCGCTCTACTGTATCTTTTACTGGAACACACAGTCCAAAATACAGTGTAGTCAAAAGGAAATTTTGACAGTTCAACACTGTAATATAAATTTAACAAAACTTGTAATTTGACAGTTAGTTAATCTGTATTATGTACACTGAATTCGCCAGTTATATCGACAGAGTTTATGTAGATGTTTTAACAGTGGAGTCCTCTGTTCTAGAAACTGGTTAGCAACAGATATAGTTTCAGTTTTGAACCGTTGCTTTTTATAGTGTGAACACGGGAAACGTTCTTGTTTTAATCCTGTAATTAAAACTTCATGAACGCCGTAATTTAATAATGCCACAACACGTATATTATACAAAATTAGGGGTAAAAATAACATTAGATAGCGCTGAAAGAACAATTGAAGCGCTGAAAGGACAATTGAAGCGCTGAAAGAACTGCCAGTCCTTTGTGTCCTGGTTGCGCCACGCTCGAGACAAGTCCTAACCAGTGAATACCGTTCACAACGTCACACTGTAAATTTGATTATAAAAATGAAGTAAAAAAATTCGGCGAAACCTTTGCTTACAATGTATATTGTAAGCAATGTAATATATATATATATATATATATATATATATATATATATATATATATATATGAAGAAAATATTACAAAATCAGTCACATACACAGGAACGTACCTTTTTGTAAATAATTCTCTCTTTTTTTATAATTTCTTGAATTATGTCGCACAAATTTCAACGTTCGCATCCTATCGACCACGTACTACTAACTGGCAATCCTTTGTGTCCTGGCCACGTGCCTCACCCCACGCGCGAGACAAGTCCTAATTAGACAAGAACATACCTTTTTTTTAAATTCTCTCTTTCTTTATAATTTCTTGAATTCTGTCGCACAAATTTCGATGTCCGCGTCCCATCAACCACGCACTACTAACTGGCAATCCTTTGTGTCCTGGCCTCGTGCCTCATGTGCAGACAGTATAAAAAACAGTGATCGCATTTCAATTTTACAGTTGAATATTTTTACTGAAATCACTGATGTATTCACAATATCAAACTGCAAAATAAACCAGTGTAACTGTAAACATCTCAGAGTGCACAGATAACGACATGAACTGTCGAAAGAAGAGTGAAACTACCGTGCCACACTGTGAAATTTAATGAATCACTCTGTACTCAATACAATGTACATTGTAACCCTTGCAGTTTGCGTACAGTATAAAAATCAGTGATCTTATGTAAATTTTACAGTTGAATATTTTTACTGAAATCACTGATTTATTCACAATACCAAACTGTAAATAAATTAGTGTAACTGTAAAAATCTCAGAGTGCACAGATTACGTCACGAACTGTCGAAAGAAGAGTAAAACTACCGTGCTACACTGTACAATTTAATGAACCACTCTGTACTCAATACAGTGTACACTGTAACCCTTGCAGTTTGCGTACAGTATAAAAATCAGTGATCTCATGTAAATTTTACAGTTGAATATTTTTACTGAAGACACTGATGTATTCACAATACCGAACTGTAAATAAGCCAGTGTAACTGTAAAAATCTCAGTGTGTACAGGAAAATTCGTCATTTTTGTAGGACAGGATTTACATTACTCTGTTTTACTGTAAAATGAAGTATGGCACCCTGTTTTTCATGCGGTTTATACTGTGATTTTCGCTGTTTCTTTTTTTCCGTGAATGTCAGAAAATTTGAAAAATCTCATTTCGAGAAAAACGCGTTTAAAGATTTAACTATCGATTTTTGCAAGATAAAATGATATTGATATAAATGATAATGATATTCTTGAATATATAAACTGTCGTAAAGGCAAAAAAAAATCGATTTTTTTAAAGTGTCACACACCCCTTAAAGTAGGTAATTGTATGGTGAGAAAAAGGAAAAAAACAGAGCTGTAATTTGTGCCACCCTACTGCCCACGTTTTCCCAGAAAAAGTTCACGAAAATTCCTCTCTTTTCCGGCCACCAGCTAGGCCCTGCGTGGGCGGACAAAAACTCACCTCTTTTTTTCAATATTTTTGGCCCTTTCCTTCATCAATTGATCGGATCTTTAAAATTTAACACGACAAAAAAACGTTCGGATCCATTCAAAATGTCGCATGCATATGAAATACACAAGGATATACAGATAGGCTCAGAGCGTGCACCAACCGCGACACTAGTTCTCTACCTAGAAAAATTTATCGCGGCATGCTGGGACGATCGAATCCTACGCACATCTATACGTATAGAAGCATTGTCGTTGATGCGTGTGCCGCCAGAGTTCCGAGAGCATCGCACCGCCAATATTTTTTCCATTTTGTGACAGGCCCGTCCCAGGACGAGAGAAAGAGAGCGAGAACACGTAGGATCCTGCCGGCGCACACCTATGCACGGGAAAAGCCCCCGCTAGAATAGCCGGTGCCTGACGTATGGCGCCCGTCCTGCGTTGATAGATACCAGAAACTTTGCAACTTTAATTTTTCCCTCGGCGCCAATTTCGGGATTTTAATCTTAACCGTGCGACCCCTTGTCGCTCTCTCATGGTCAAACGCGACCGCACTTCAACTTCGTTCGCCCCTCTCATGGTACAGCGATTTAATCCCCCCCTCGACCCCGTATCCCTCCTAGCGTCATGACGTTCTTTTCCGATACATTTTTTTCTTTATTTGAAAAGGTTATTTGGGTTTAAACATTTTAATTAACCATTTCTTTTATATTTTATTATCTAATAGTACAATATGTCTAGAATATTCCCTCGAAGTTTTAAGTCAATTGGAGTAAAAATCTAGCAGAGAGAGCCTTGGAGAATTCCCCCGTTGGGAAAGACCGGCGGGGGCGACGTAGATATGTCACATTTGTCTCAAAAAAACTATTTTTGAAGTCGGCGGACACGATTTCTCAAAAACTAATGCACCGAACTTATTGAAATTTTGCACACTTCTTCAAAATAGCATTGACTAGTGATTGAACAAAGGTTTTTTTCGATTACGGTTAATTTTACAAGGCTATACGTAGTGTAAATTGTACGAATAAATGAACTATTTTGCCAAAATTTCAAATTTCAATATCTTTTGAAATCCTTCGTTCAATCACGAGCTGTACTTATCTAGTAACGGAAAGAAAATTGGTTTTTAAATTTCAGATAAAGCTATCATGGGTTATCCTGACTACCACGAGAACACTTTTTTAGGGGTCTCCGGAAGCCAGGTCCCACCGGCTGAATTTCACAAATTTTTTAATGAAATTTTTTAAAAATATTGTCGAAATGTTGCTCTATTATGTGATTAACATTTTGAATAAAATATTTACTTTATGTGGTGTATTTTTTTAAATAGAGAACATGTGTTCAGGTAAGGGGTACGGGAGGATGGGAGACTTTCAAATAAAAGGAAAGATTTCTTCACGATTTTTGAGACTTATTGTATGTTTTAGTACCACTTATATTTGTTGCGTGGTATTTTTTTTTTAATTAATACTTAAAAATGACGGAAGTATGGCACGGCCTTCTAAACGGGTTGCGGCGGATGTTCTCAGACGGCGTGACACGTAGCGTCGGGGGGATTCATCTGAAAAAAGACCAACGAAGATTTTTCTTTCATTAACACTTCTACGCAGAATATGAACCAAGAAAAAGTGAGAAATGTTGAGAATCGATGAAATAGTACGGTTTGAAATGACCACTGCACTAAGCGTTTTACTGAAATACCCTCAGGAATCAATACCAATGATGCAATTGCTCAGAGCTTCGATATTTCTTGCCTTCGTCCATCTTTACATCTCACAAACTTCATCTACTTGAACATCGTTGTAAATACTAAGTCCCAAAAATGGTGTATAAATCTTGCCTTGGAAAAGAATATAATGATTATCAGTAATTTTTTCCTTGCTCAAGATGGGAGCCTGAATTAGAAGATCCAATAGAAGCGTTTTTTCGGATTTTTTTTTCAGAATAAAAAAAAATAAGTGAGTCCAGTAAACATTGAGGTATCTTATCATATATATTTGAAATGTATAAAAAAAATTCAACACGAAACAATAACTCACTGCAGAATTATCAGGTCTTTCCATGTGCGTCTTGCCACTGCAGCCCCCAATCGGCGGGAAAGATGGTGCTAGTAAGTCTCGACGGAAACAAAAAACCAATAAAATGTTCAATTGTCATATATTTTCCTTTTGGGTGAATTAATAAAAAGCTGAAAAAATCGTGAAATTATAACTTTTCTTAGGTTTGAAAAAATAATGTGTTAAAAAAAACACTTTAACGTGCTATGAAAATGATTTAAAAAGACTTTTTCAATAACTTTTTAAATTCACTTAGAAGAGATATTCATACTGAAGAAAATAAAGTTTGGTTTGATTCAACAGGTCATTGAGTTTTTTTTTTATTACGCCCGTCAAATTGGAAAAATCGTGAAAATGAAAATTGGAGTGCTTCAAAGTTTTCAATAGGAGGAAATATCAAAATCAAATATCAATTGCTTCTCTGCTTTTGGCCTTGTATCATCGAAAATATTTATAATTGGCCTCTGTAACTTTCTAAATATATTCTTTGATAGTTTACCTATCGATTTAAGCAATGAAAAAGAAACGATTTTTTCGGACCTTCTAATTTAGGCTCCGGCCTCAAAGGTTCCCCCCTAAATTTCTGCCTGTCGTTGTACGACTTTTCCATTTTTTCTTCTCATTGTCCCGACCACGTGAAGCTCCCTGAGCTTTTTTTAAGGACTGAAGTGGAACATTGTTGAACGGGCAGCCTGACTTGTAAATCGTACGCTGTTGCATCGTCAGTCTCAGCATTGTCAGTTTCTATAATACTTTGATACATCACGCTCGGCGCCTCTTTTTTTCAGCCGGAAATACAGCAGACGCGGCTCGCGGATCCGTGAACTTTTTGTTAGGATAGGGGTAGAAAGGGACAATCAGGGATAAAAGTGAACGAGCAAGGTCTGGAGAACGCGAAAGAGTAATCGACGTCGGGGTATGTAAATGATGAGACTATCAATCTTCGTTTACCGATCACCTCGAAGAAGCGAGTAGTGTCAATTGTCAATCAGTCTCCGGATGAGTGATTTATCTATTTTTCACTCCTTGGTTAGTTATTCAGACGTTCGTTTCAGTAATTTCATCCGACTCTCGACGATATCCACGCCAGCGCGTGAGTTCGTAGATTTGACTAACTTAAGGGGCTATACCAGTGTAAACGCTGAAAATTCGGATGATTTTCGGGAATTTTTTGGAAAAAAAGTACTCAATTAAATGTTTCGGAAAATTAAGAATATATTTGGCTATATTTGACCTATATTACATAATTTTTTCATAGAAAAATATTGAGATCCAAGCGACTTATGTGCTGCCTTCCGGGGCGCCAAAAAAGTTCCTTCACTGCTGACATGATTCCGGCCGATTGAGTAGCTGAAACCGGAAAAGGAAAAAATGTCGTTAAACTGGAAGGTATTTCCTGTACAATGACGTAGGATTTTCGAAAAATTTCAAAATCTAACAAAATGGCGTGGTTATGAAAAAAAGTTTGTTTTCTTGCCTATAAAATGGTCGTTTTTTCAATGCCAAATCGTCAATTTTCATGTAATCAAAAATACCCTACGTCATTGCAGAGTAAATATATTCAAGAGTACTCAGTTTAAATTTCAAGTCAATCGGATAATTGCTGTTTGAGTTACAATGTCAGCAATTTTGAAAAATCTCATTTCGAGAAAAAACGCGTTTAAAGATTTAACTATCGATTTTTTCAAAATCAAATGATATTGATGTAAATGATAATGATATTCTTGAAAGTATAAACTGTCGAAAAAGGCACGAAAAATCGATTTTTTGTAGTGTCACACTGGTATACCCCCTTAATACCACATAGTAACCAAAAAAATGCAAAATGGATCGAAAACGTTGAGTCACGTGCCGGAGAATTGAAAAAACAGATCGTACGGCAAAATATATAAATATAAACAATATGACGTTATCTATATGATAACGCAATGCTTATATTATTATCAATATAACGAAGTTATATTAACTATGCGAAAACACAATTAAAATTTTCGACAATTATTACGACGTTACATATATCTGACTTGCCGAAAAATGAAACTTTTTGGGGTAGTTTTTTGAGAATACTAAAAAAAAGAAATCAAAATGAGGTTTGAAAAGTTTATCCCAAATGTACTGACGCATAGAAAAAAATATTATGGACAAAAATTCACAATGGCGGCACAGTTGTAGCTACACTAAGAACGTCTTTTGAAACGCTCTGCGGGAGGACGCTCATTTTTTATGGATCAGCACCTAAATTTCAAAATTTCAAAGTTTCGGCGTGTACATTAGTCGTGCCAGATAAGTCCACACGATTGCTAAAAAATATGGGTTTTTTCGCAAAATGGCAACATTTCGAATGAAGTTTTTTTTTTTCTTTTCGCTGTTAAATCGGCTTTAGCTTCTTTATAAAAATGAGAATCGTCAATGAATCGTAAATATCGCGTATTAGAGAATATATCTAAGAAGTAATGGTTAAAATTTCAAGTCGATCGGATGATAGCTGCCCGAATTATGCGTTCTCCCGATTTAAAAAACGTGGCTTCGAGAAAAACGCTTTTCAAGTTTCAAAACTGATTTAGGAGTAATCGTTCACCCAACGGAATTGAAGCCCTCATTCGAGTTCTGCGTTTACGCATCAAGGCATTTTGACAGTGGGTTTTTAGTTGTTAGGACTGGACTAAGTGACTCCAAATTGCTAGTTTGGGAGGGCTCGGAGGCGCGTAGTAACATGAGTACTAAACATTTTAAAAATCGCCTATAATTCCGTTTGTATATCATTCTTGCGATATCTATAGGTACATCATTCAAGCCAGTAAAAAGAAGGTCATTATTGCTTTTCTATTGATGTAACGCCTCAAGCAACAATTTCCATAAGTGATGAAGCTTTAAAAACATTCACGTTTTCTATAACGATAATTCAAGATCGTCAAAAAATGATGTTTCATTTAAAACGTTACTGCAAATCTGACAGAGATGTCAATGAATTGTGCAGTCCAACTGTCTCTTCTTCTAAAGAAAAACTAACCCACATTTTTCAAAATCTCTTTTATTTTTCGGGTCCAAAAGTATATCGAAGTTTGTCTCGTGTTGGCAGCTTGCAACGATAATAATACGGGAAAATGTGTACAGGTGAGCGAGGCGAGACTGAAGCTTGGAGATGAAAGACGGCGACAGGCACATAGAGAAAGATGGCCTTGAAAAAACAATTCCCATAAGTGATCAATCTTAAAAATCTCCGCCTTAAGCAACAATGGCCGTTGGTGATCTATCTTAAAAAATATATTCACGTTTACTAAACCGATAATTCAAGATCGTCACAAAATGATGTTTCATTCAAAACGTTACTGCAAATCTGACAGAGATATCAATGAATTGTGCAGTCCAAATGTCTCCTCTTCTAAAGAAAAACTAACCCACATTTTTCAAAATCTCTTTTATTTTTCGGGTCCAAAAGTATATCGAAGTTTGTCTCGTGTTGGCAGCTTGCAACGATATTAATACGGGAATATGTATACAGGTGAACGAGGCGATACAGAAGCTTGGAGATGAAAGACGGCGACAGGCACATAGAGAAAGATGGCCTTAAAAAACAATTCCCATAAGTGATCAATCTTAAAAATCTCCGCCTTAAGCAACAATGCCCGTTGGTGATCTATTTTAAAAAATATATTCACGTTTACTAAACCGATAATTCAAGATCGTCACAAAATTATGTTTCATTCAAAACGTTACTGCAAATCTGACAGAGATGTCAATGAATTGTGCAGTCCAACTGTCTCCTCTTCTAAAGAAAAACAAACCCACATTTTTCAAAATCTCTTTTATTTTTCGGGTCCAAAAGTATATCGAAGTTTGTCTCGTGTTGGCAGCTTGCAACGATAATAATACGGGAATATGTGTACAGGTGAGCGAGGCGAGACTGAAGCTTGGAAATGAGAGAAAGGCGAAGAGAGGCACACAGAGAAAGATGGAGAGACGAGAGGGGCAGAGAGATAGCAATGAACGAAGGAAGAGAGAGAGAGAGAGAGTGAGAGAGAGAGAGAGAAAGGAGGAAAAGCAGGCTCGCCGAGGGTGGTATACGGGGGCGCTTGCGTGTGCTCGAAAATGAGGTGATCGTCGAGGTCGACGGAGTCGTCGGAGGGCGTTGCGCGGCAGGGATGGCAAAGGGGGCAATCGTTTCGCTAGCTATGGTGGCGGAAGGCGTCGCGGGGGACGGGGCAGCAGTCGACGGCGGCGTCGGCGGCTGCGGAGGGTGCGGGGGGGGGGGGTGAGTTTGGGTCTGCTGCTGGTGAAAAGCGAGGGCGCCTGCAGTGACTAGCCTCCATCGATTTACCGTAAGCCGCCATCTTGCCACCCTATACGCTTTGGGTTGACCACCCCGCCCACCCTCGAACACCCCTATGCCCCGTCGCGTCAGACATTTTGAAAAATGATTCCGCGAGTCATCGTACTCCCTGTGCGAGGTAGAATACCTTTTTTTTTGCTTCGTCCGCGAATGGACGGATTTGCCTCGGCGATGTGTATAGGTGTATACACGTATCCATCGGCGGCAAAATATATACATACTCACATATATATACATATGTATTTATAAATTGCACAACAAGAAAAAAAATCTGCACGGACCAATAATTTGCATCAATTTGATTCTGTCTGATAAAGTCGTTTTTCAGAAACTTTTATTTAACTTGACTTTCTGTGAGATGAAAAACGGAAAATCGATACTTCACGCACCTCCCGACCACTTAGAGTTCTGAAATTTTGCAAACATGCATCTAAAAAGTGACAATGCGTGAGTGAATTTAAAAAAATATTTTCATAGAATGGTCAACTTTTTATGTAAAATTAGCGAGATTTAATCATCCATACAAAATCTCACTAACACGTACAAACGAATTCGTAGCCGACTGTGTTTGTATGTGAAAAATGTATATGCAGGAATTAGTCGTAAGTTCAATTCCAATTACAGTCTTTGTTATTTTCCACAAGCATTCCATGTTCCTCACGTTCAAACTCGTAAACTAGTAAACCACTAGTTACAACTAACTAGTGAAATCAATTAAAGACTAAAAAGTAGAAAATAATTTGTATGTAAAAGAAGATTTAGAAAAACAAGCTTTTATTTAATGTACTAAAAAGTAGAAAATATTTTTTTTACTAAGTCACCTATATGAGTATATAAATGAAAGCTTGGGGTGCTCAAAATTTAGACTTATAATCTTTAGTTTACATAAATCCGTTACCATATCAACTGTATTTAATTTACGGTAAACAACCTTATATTTCGTAAGAAAAAATCCAGAAACTGAGTATACACGTGTGATAATAATTTGTTCTCTAATTACTATTGTGTCAAATTAAATACGGTTAATGAAACTGAATTGATCAAATTTATGAAACATTTGAAAATTCGAGCGCCACAAGCTTTTATTCATAGTCACATATAGGTGACTCGATAAAACAAATTCTTTTATACTTTCTAGTACATTAAATAAAAACTTGTTTTTTTTTCTTAATATTCTGTTACACGTGAATTTAAGAGAATAACTTTTAATTTCAGCAAACAAAAAAAAGAACGCTGAGTAGAAATAATTATCATCTGAATAACCGGCTGCTTTATCACAATTAGGTGAATCGATCAGCTCTAACCTTTTACTCCAGCCTAACTTTCGAAATGGATGAAAATATAACTAAAAAAAGTCTTCCAGTTGAGACAAACTTTTTGAAAAATAGTAGAAATGAAAGGCTGCTACGTTGGTTAATGGGAGCGCCGAATTTACGCATCGTATATCTATACACATGCAATACATTGAGACGAGCAAAGGAGGTGCATGTATCGGCGTGAGCTTGATGTCCTTCTGATCCTGAACAATCGATACATTTCAGGCCGGTCAGTAGACGATGCATCGTCGGAAGTGCATCGGATATTTCATGGCTATACGCGTGGTTGTATGATCACTCACGCTAGATTGGTTCTTTATTAAATGGGCAGAATCCTGTTTTTATATCATCCGACCGCATAGAAGAGGAGAAAGAAGGAACAGCCGACAAGGGGAGACAGATACTTTATATAGATATAAATGTACCTACATATACATGCATTTATATACAGGGTGGTAGTTATGGGTAGCCATGTGTTTTTTAAGGGTCTTGTGTGGAAATTTTACGATTGAGCAAAATATAGTGTCGAGTAAGTGTTCAATTCCTCTTGAAAAAATTATATATCGTATTTTAGTGACAAGTAGTATTTGTCAGAAAGTATGGAGCGTTCGGGGAAAAAATCTCAATTTAATTTTGAGTACAGCAGAATGAAGATAATTGAATTCCAGGTAAAAACACTCTTGAACAAAACTTTTTTAGTGCATCCCATCATTGAGGAAAAAAAACTAGCAGCGATGCATCCAACAATGGATAAATGGAATTTAATTCCATTGATTTTTTTTTATACCAACAGCATTTTGTAACCGACATTAAATAATCTTCAATTTGGTGAATTGAAAATGGAATTTTTTGTGCTGTTTTTTTCCGGCGAAAACTACTCATCACAAAGATACGCGATATTTTTTTAAGAGTGACTTGAAGAACGATTAAAAATCATATTTTTTTTCAGTTGCGGAATTTCGCGCAAGAGCCTTAAAAACACTTTGCCACCTTAAAATTGTCAACCTAGACATATACTACTGTGTCCAAAAAATTAGGTGACATTTGAATTTAAACTGCGCGCGTCGAAGGATTTGGAGAATTTTTTTTTTTTTAGGTTGGTAGTACTGTCAGTGACATCTATGTCAAATTTACATGTCAAAATATTCATTAGTGTTTGAGGTACGCGTCGTTTTGTGAGCTGCTAAAAGTGAGTTTTTCGTTTTTTGCGATGTCCAAATTTATTGAGCAAAGAATTTGCATTAAATTTTGTTTGCGGAATCAATTTTCTGCTGCGGATACGTTTCGCGAAAAACTCAACCCATATCGTTCCGCAACCACCGTATTCACCTGATCTAGCGCCGTGCGACTTCTGGCTGTTCAGCAAGCTCAAAAGATCGCTCCGGGGACACCGTTTTGATACGATAGAGGAGATTCAAGCCGCAGCGAAGACGGAACTGAAGGCCATCCCGGAAAGTGACTACAATCAGTGTTTCGAAGATTGGAAAATCCGTTGGCATAAGTGCATTGCATCGGGAGGGGATTACTTTGAAGGGGATGAAATTGATTTGGAAAAAGAAATAAAGAATTTTCGAAATAAATACAATGTCACCTTATTTTTTGGACACAGTAGTATATTCACACTCGCCTCATCTTTTTAATGGTGGCTATCAGCTCATCAGGCTGCTTTGAGAAACGTCCCGGAACAATTTTTAACCGAATTGGTGGTTTTGGGGACAGCGCGGTCCAAAAAGGAACCTTCACATGAATACGGTTAATACACTTTTGTGAAGGTGATTTCAAGGATATGAGGGTTTATATCATGTTCAATATGGGGCCAATATTTTCCCATGCAGGTCCTCGAAGTAAATATCTTTAAAATTACTTCTCCCGTATTTATATACTGTCCTTAAGGCCTTAGGCCACTCTAGAGGCCGAAAAATAGGCTTTTTGGGAATTTTTTTTCCAGAAAAACTACTAAATCACTCGATATTACAAAAAAG
The DNA here is from genome assembly GCA_964007375.1 of Ophion obscuratus. Lineage (NCBI taxonomy): Eukaryota > Metazoa > Arthropoda > Insecta > Hymenoptera > Ichneumonidae > Ophion > Ophion obscuratus. The sequence continues at coordinate 39,429,257 of OZ023312.1, read as the reverse complement.
GGTGTTTATCATACATATCAGTGACTGTATACAATAATTTTTTTGAAGCGATTAATTTCAAAATAGCGGCTGTGCAGCGTTTATCTAAAAACTGCATTTTTTAAGTTGGCCGGAAACATAACTCAGACAATTTTCAACGGGTTCACTTGAAATATTGAATATATATTGAAAAATACATTGTCTATGGAAGTACGTAAATTTTTTTTTTTACATTGCATAGTTAATTTGTTGTTAACAATTATCAGACGATTTTTTAGGCAAACTTTTGGAAAGTCACAAATTTGCCTAAAAAAAAATCGTCTAAAAAATCGGCCTCTAGAGTGGCCTAACCCCTTAATATAAAATTTGCAATATCAAACCTCACAACAGTCAGCTGATCGTACCCAACCAGTGACTCCCTTATTTTAGCCCTTGAAGCAGTGATGAGGTAATATAAAGATAGAGTACGAACATACTACCCTAGACTCCATGATTCTAGAAGACCATGTGGTAAAATCATTCAAATATTTCGTTGCATTGTCTTTTATGTCAAAAGGCGAAAGAATTGTGATATTTAAGAAAATAACATTGAGACGATAAAATAATAATGGCAGCCAAATTACATTGTCGAATTAACACGGCTTGCGTGAGCTTATCTGATTGAGTGTAAAGCGATCTGTGATTAGTCGCTGACAATGATTATGAATGACGTGATCGTAAAGAAAACAAAATAGAGTCGTTTAAGTTTAAAAAAATATTTTTTGAGATTGTTACTTAAGATTTATATTGAAAATAATGTTCCTAAATGACCCAAGCTTAATTTAAATAAGAAGTACAAGGAGTATTATGAAAATTGATTTTTCTAGAAATAAAGGTTTATAAAATGCGTGCTCTTTGGGGGCCTTGCCCTAAATTGTAAGTAAATCACGTGATAGTAAATGAATTTTAAAAAAAGATATTTTATCTGGTGAATTTTCGCCTTGACGGTATAAAAATCTTTGAGCGAACTCCTATTGATTCTGTGTATCGTCAAATGGTTTTTTTTACAACACATTTCACGTCACTGTACTGGATTTCATGTCGTCCTTTTCTCCTGACGTTTTGGTTTTACGTTTAAATTTTTCATTCCCATCGGTACGCGGTTAATCAAGAGTGATGTGACGCCACTGCTTGTGCCAGCACCGAAAAAAGGTGCCGCTACAAGCAGCGGCCCGCGCGTTTTATTTTGGCTGTTCTTGCATTTCTCATATCAATAAACAAACAAACAAAAAGAAACTGTGAAACGCGTCACGTTATCTGGAATTTCGAAGCAGAAATGTGGCTCTTCCCCAGTGATCCTTTTCTCCGTATTACTTGTAGGAACAGTCGGAAGTTTTCTGATCTTCGGCGTTATATGCACTTTCCGCGGTAGATTTGTGCATAAGCTCAAATATACGAGCTGCATGATCAGTATATTTTTTACCACCTTCATTGAAATAATATTTATTAATTAAAATTAAACAATAACTTTAATTGAATCCAAATAAAACAATAGTTTTTATTTAAATGAAATCAAACCATAATCTTAGTTTAATTAAAATTGAACAATTATTTCAATTGAATTGAAATCAAACGATATTGTTCATTTCATTAGAAGGGAACAATAATTTGTATTTAATGACAATCGTAAAGGTCAAATCGAATTCGCTCAGATTATAATCCAGGTTCGAACATTCCTTTGAATTCCGTTCAGCCCGTTGCGTTGTATATTACTCATTTATGAGTGGTGGAATCGCCCGATATCACGGGAGTTAGTGGAATCCCATTGGACACTTCACCCAGGCTTTGAACAATAAAGATTACGCCCTTACACGCAATCTTCTTGTGTAATCGCAGATTACACGCAAGCTTAAATACACGCCTTGTAGCATACGTAGAAAGATAGGAGACGCAGAGGCAGGGTCGATCGTTGATTGCAAGATCTAAAAAAATCGTAGCTTCCCTCTCTCTCTTTCCCACACACACACACACACACACACGCACGCACGCACACACACACACACACACACACACACACACACACACACGCACGCACGCGTACACACACACACACACACACACACACACACACACACACACACGCGCGCGCGCTCACGCTCACGCACACGCACACGCACACGCACCTACGCCTACACCAACACCTACACACACGCAGACACAGACACCTACACGCGCACACACACACACACCAACACCCACACACGAAACACACACATACACACCATCGTAGCTTCCCTCTCTCTCTTTCCCATGCACGCACACACACACACGCACACCCACACACGCGCGCACATACATACATGCACACACACGCACACACATCTGCACCCACACACGCGCATACACGCACACACACACCTACACCCGCACACGCGCGCACGCAAACGCACGCACGCGCGCACACACACACACACACACACACACACACACACACACACACACACACACGCACACACACACACGCACGCCCGCAAGCACGCACGCACACGCAAACGCACGCGCGCGCACACACACACACACACACACACGCACGCACGCACGCACGCACGCACGCACGCATGCACACACACACACATACACACACACACACACACACACAGACGGACGGACACACATACCTACACTCACACACAAACTTTTCTCCTCGAATCTCTTTCCCTTGCTCGCTCCTGGACACGTTTATCCCTCCATCGGAGTCCCTGGGCTCCTCGAAACTCTTGACTCCGCGTGGCATCGGAACCACCTCCCTCCCTCTCGCAGACGTATCGAGGGGTTGGGACCAGTCGCCGCGATCTCTATATAACTGATGGTGCTTCTGAGTGTCAGGGCCAGGCCGTCCACTTCTTTGCTTTGCATGTGGAAGCAGTGTGTCCGGGGCAACGTATTATAACACACACCGAAGAAAGATGTGGTAGAGAGTAAGAGAGAGAAAGAGAGAGAGAGAGAGAGAGAGAGAGAGAGAGAGAGAGAGATGCAGAGGGCCTTCAACTCGCAAATATGCCCATCTGCACAGAAGCATACCAAAGATAGAAATATAGTAGGAGGGCATTGGAAAATGAATGTATAGGTATATATATATATATATATATACACGAGATGCTGTGTATATATTTTAGTGATGCAGGTTCGCACTGAGAACTCGATTCGGAGCTGTGGTCTCATCATATATACATGCGTCTCGATGGCAAATATGCATGTGCCTTTCCGAATGTAGGTACACGGGAGTATTGAAGTCAGGTATGTCCTACGCACGTGAGAACATGTGTGAGTGTCCATCAGCTTGCCTGTTTGTGTAGCAAGACTCTATGCGTACGGGACACTCGTTTCCGCGTATTAACCGATCGAGTCGTATATGCATGAGAGGCGCTGGAAGCCAAATGATTCAACGACGAGAGGGTGCAGCGGAGTCGATGGAGATTTCATGGGCTGGAAGCGGAGACGAGGATGCAACGAAAGAGCCGGGAGGGGGTGTCAGACTTGAGTGCAGCATATCACTAAACCTTTCTCTCTCTCTCTCTCTCTCTATCCTTCTCCCTGCGTCTGCTCTTCTCTCCCTCTCTCTTGCCCTCTTATTCCGCAACGCCACACTTGCACCGTGGCATGCAAAAAGCCCCGCCTCTTCGTACGCCTGCAACAACTCGGCATATTCTGCAGGAATGCACGTTGGGGGGGGGGGGGTGGAATATACGAGCGACTGGTTATGACATGGTAAAGGTTAATTTCCGAAATGTAGGAACCCTGAGAGCTGGACGGTGCAGTATCGTATCTTTTTCGAACAAACGATGGATTCGACGTGTGGTATTTTTTTTTTAATGCTCTACCAGGGACTCAACGCAGCCGCGAGAGTGGAAGACACGAATGCGGAAACTCAATGAGGGGGTAAGGAGAGTGTGTGAGGAATGCGAACTTTAGGAGAAGAAAAGGTGCAGAAACTATTTACCAGAAGATCTGACGTTATCCGCGACCGAGTCGGAGCGACGAACACATTCGAAAAAAATTATGCGCAAAATTATACGCGGATGGAAAAGTATACGCTCGAGAATTCAAAGATTCACGCTAGATTGGCGGAAAAATATTCACTGCTGTGAATATTGGTAATGCGATAAGTTTATTATCTCCTGGTAAGGAGTATATAGAAAATGATAGAGTCGGAAAGAATTTATAGCGATAGAGTTTTCGCACACATGCATACGACTGAAATTGAGTTATAATGACAGCCATTGAACCATAATTATAATGAAATAAGAAAAAAAGTGAACAATTATAACTCGAAAGATAACAACAATAATAATAATGACAATTATAGAAACAGTACGTAGTAGCCAGTAGTAGTGGCAGTAATAATAATAACAATCGTCATCATAATCATGGAAATGATAACAATATTGATAATTGTAAACATAACGACGATGGTAGTAGAAATGATAATAAAAATAAACGAATTAAAAATTATCAAATAATAATCACAATAGTAATAATAATTTGGAAAACATGAATGGGTATTTTACGGTTATAAGTTAATCATCAATAATGATGCTTCAATGGCACGCATGTAAGTATAGCGTATACCTGGCGGATCTGTATCTAAAGGGTCTCTCAAAATGACCTGATATTTAAAATTGTGCGCCATTTATGGCGTACATAGAGTAGGGTCAAAGTGGGAACAGTGGCAACAACGAGTACACTGAACCTTTTCTGTTTCTCAGAAGTGGACATGTACATATGTGCGTCTGTTTCACATTAGAACCACCCTCGGGTGCCAATAAGCTTGAATCTGTCTGTGAGTCGCTCCCGTGCAATTCGGTTGTGAAGGTGATTTTATATTATTTTTGGTTTTAAAAGTTGAAAAACCTGCTGAGTTTGTGTGTTTTTTGCTTCTTTACCTATCGCAATTATGTTCGAAGTCATTGTTCTCCAGCAATATACAGCTATATTGCGGTATTTGAGCATTGTGTTTGTTAACCTAACAAAATTCAAAACTTGTCAGTACCCGGTTTAGAAAAAAGGAGAGGGTCGGTACACGGTGGCTCAATTTTTCGAGGTACACAGAGGTAAGTCATAATATGAATATTTTCGCGTTGTGATTTAGATAAGTACTGGTACTACCTCATTAGGTAGGTACTCATTGTTGATTAATATTCAATAAATGATTGTGATTGATCTCATAATATGGTGTTTTTTTTTTTCAATTAATTTTTCAATAGTTTGCTGTACAATACTCCCCATCGTATAGAGAAAAGCACTCCACTACCTACAAGTGTACATTGTATCAGGATAATTTTCTCCAAATTTTGCTTGATTTTGAAGTTCTGTTTGACTGTGAAATTAGGCATGTATCACTGTGCACACCCCCAAGTACACAGTGGATCAATGGCCATTTAAAAAAATGGTTATTATCTCAATATCTATTGTGTTTGGCCGTTCAGTGTCTTTTATCAAAATGAAGCCATTGAACATACCTCACGATTAGTCAAGGTTTCATTGTGATTGTGAAAACAGCGAGGCAGCTATAGGCCTCTAAAAAAAATGAGCCACTGACCCGACTCTGACCCTACTATTATTGGACAACTGGCATCAGGAATTATTGAGGTTTAGTCATGGAAAATTACACGGTCGAGCAGCGCATAGAAATTATTATTTGTTGCATCGTTACTGCATAGTTATTGCAGACGAAGTTTCATGGTCGTGTTATCTCGCGCCGCGGCGATGTGAATTGGCCACCAAGATCGTGCAATTTGACGCCGTTGGACTTCTTTCTTTGGGGTTTTCTAAAAAGAAAAGTATATGCCAATAATCCACATACCATTCCGGAGCACAAGGGAGCAATTGGATGCACCATTAAGGGGTGAGGCCACTCTAGAATTTTCGAAAATTCGATTTTTTTTAATGTTCCCCTAGGACCTCAAAAATGATGTCCCAAAAGATTATGACCGGGAAAATTCTCAAAGTAGTCGGTTTTCGAATTTTAATACAAGGTCGCCTCGTCCGCAGCGAGCTACTCAAAACTTCAAACGCGTTTATCTCAAAACTGCATTTTTCAAGTTGGCCGGAAACATAACTCAGACAATTTTCAACCGATACACTTGAAATGTTGAATGTATCTTGAAAAATACATTGTCTATGGAAGTACGTAGGATTTTTTTATATTGCATAGTTCGTTTGTTATTAACAATTATCTGACGATTTTTTAGGCAAATTTTTAACTGTCCATCTTAGAAGTGCGCCATTTGACCAAAAGTCAATATATCGAAAAAAAATCCTACGTACTTCTATAGCAGTTATTATATATAATCGAAAAAAATTAATTGGCTCATTATAATTCAAGAATTACAGGAGCTGTTTATCCGGCCGTGGGCCCGGGCAAAACGGAGACGTCATCGAAAAAATGCTGCACAGCCGCCATTTTTAAATTAATCGCTGCAAAAAAATTATTGTATACAGTCACTGATATGTATGACAAACACCCTTTTTTTGTAATCTCGATTTATTTTGTAGTTTTTCTTTAAAAAAAACCCCAAAAAGTCTGTTTTTTCAGCCTCTAGAGGGGCCTAAGGCCTCAATGAAATTAGTCCGCAACCATGCCAAATGTTATTAAAAATATTGTCAAAAGAGTGAACGTTTGTAAAGAGGGACACGGCGGCCATTTATTGGATATTATGTTCCACACATAACCTCCATGTTTGTACCTAATATTGAAATAAAAATGTTCATACTTTCCGAATACATATGTTTTATCGATAAATTGAAATGTCAGGTAATTTTGAGACACCCTATATAACAAATAATCGAAAGGTCGTGATTCAAAAATATGATCAATAAAGCTGCAGGCGCAACAGTCGAAAATTGAATATCGAGGGAAAAAGTGAGAGAGCAAAACGAATAATTAAATAGTAAAAATGTGCATTGATTTTTGGTGCACTGGAAAGTCTGCCGGCCTGAAAAGTTTGAGTCTCCCTGACAAATGGATCTAATTGATTACGAGTCATCGCTGCATCGCATTCGCTCCTACCCATAGACTGGCACCCCGAAACGGTCAATAGGCAAATGTCTACGTTGCATCTGGTTCGATTTGTATTGCTGTAAATATGAGTACTAGGGTGGCACAAATTTGAGCTCTATTTTTTTCTCTTTTTTTCTCACCATCCAATTATCTTCTTCAAAAAAAAAAAAAAAATTGTCGCGAAAGCTGCGTCCGGTTAAAAAACATTTGGCGGTAGCTCAAGCCTCCGAAAAATTCAAATTTTCATGAAAAATCGATTTTTTTTTCGTCCACTTCTCGCTGAAACGCGCATGAATTTTACGCTTTATAATTTTTTAATTAACCTCACGAAAGCCGGCCAATGAATATTTAGTGTCGTTCAAGGGCTTCGGAATTTACAATTTTCTACCAATTGTTTTTTACTCTTCTCACCCATGAATTTGATGCTTTGTAAAATGTTCAAAACAATTAATCCTTTTTTCTTTGACAGTTTTGCGCGCATCGTAATGCGTCCCACAGCTGGTGTCGTTAATCGAAGTGCGGACCAATCGTAGTTGTACTCTGTGACGAGCGACGCCATAATACAATAATACATAATAATACATATCGTCTAATTGGTGTTTGTTGCAAATTATTTAGAAAATGTAACACTTCGCTGTTTATTTTGTTTTTATGCTACAAAGAATTATAATGCATGCGAGATTTATTTTTTGGCGGAAATTCTGAATTTCGAAAACCTTGAGCGACCACTAGATTAACTTAAAAATCATAATGCGCAAAATTCATGGTTGAGAAGAGGACGAAAAAAGTCGTCTTTTTAAGGGGAGATATACACCTAGATGGTCGAGGTCGAGGATGTAGAAGCTATGAACATTCCGTCGACCGTAGAAAACCTACAGTATGGGCCTGGTATCGACGATTTCATGTAAGTTGACAAATTTCATGATTTATTCATTCCCAAATTTTCAAACGCGTTTTTCTCAAAACCACGATTTTCAAACCGCTACCCAAAATTTCTCGAAAACCAATGAACCAATTGCCTTGAGTTTTTTTTGTGGTTATTCTATACACCATTATCTAGTACTTGTCATAGGATTTTTTTCCGTTACTTAGTTTTTGTTTTATAGGCAAAATAATAACTAATTTTTGGCCCAAAAATCACTATTTATGTTCAAACGTCCGTTATTTTGTCATAAATCGATATTTTCAAAATCGGCTATGACAATTACTAGATTATAGTATCTAATTTAATAACCTTTTTGGTTTTTTTCAGATGTTTTTTGAAGAAACGCCAGTGGGTACCGTATACGCAGATTTTTTTACAGCGCTCCAAGGACCATGCAATATTCTTGTATATTTTTGATATTTTTAAATAAAGAAAATTAAATATATTTTTGAATGTATATACTTTTAGATAATTAAAACCCCAATCCGAAATTTCAAATAGTTTTCCTTGAAAAAAATCACAAAAATGACCTTTTTTCCGGCTCCTAGGTGTATATCTCCCCTTAATGAAAATTTGAATTTTTAGGAGGCTTGAGCGATCCCTAAATAGTTTTTAACCGCTCGCAGCTTCCGCGACAATTTTCTTTTAAGAAGATGATTGGATGGTGAGAAAAAGTAAAAAAAAAACACAGAGCTCAAATTCGTACCACCTTAATGGGCGCCCATACATTGGGGCGACACGTATAGATCAACCAGATGAATCCAACATCCCAACTCCCTCTTTCAGCCGTCTATGTTATTCCAATATTCACTCGTAATCGTCAAAGAACAGATGCGTTGGAGTATTCTAGCTCACGTGTGTCATATTGGCGGAACTTTTTGATAGCAGCGCAAATTACCAAAGAGAGTGTCAATAAAATGCCCTTTCTCTTTCTATCGCCTATGACACATGTTCCAGCCATGCCTTCACATGCTGAGGATTTCTCATCACTTTATTTATGTATATGTGGATACTGAGGAATTAAGGTCAAACGTAACTATGGCTATTGACATGTCACCAAAAGTGCGCAAAAATCTCATTTAGAAAGTCAGGATAGAACATAAATATTTTGTGGACGAATAGATGAGCGTCCAGGGCAAGTGGATTAGACGATCTAGTAATTCAAGCATGTCGAAAGTCTTTCCAATCCGATGAGAACACGCGTGGAAAAAAAATTCAGTAACAACGAAATGGAAGAAACAATCATTGAGTCAATGAGTAATACTGTTATGTATTAAGGGGCCAGTCCACTTTGAAAATAAAAAAAATCAATTTCTTTCACTGTTTTTGAAAGCACAGACATTCAGAAATAGTGTCAAAATATCATCAAAATCCGAGTTCTCTAACGATTTTTTTTACCTGAACGTCAGGACCTCATTTCGTCTACCTGAGCGTTATAGCGCGCTCGGCCGATCATAGTATAAACTTCAAACGCGTTTTTCTCGAAACAACGTTTTCAAAATCTAGCCCCATCGTATGTCCAAAACTAATAAACCGATTCTCTTTAAATTTGAACCACATATTGTAAACATGATTCGCAACAAGATGACCCTTGATCGTTTTAAAATTTTGATTTTTACTCTTTTTTTGTTGCAAAAGTTCAAAAAAATCAAAGTTGGACTTTGACTTTTTTGTTTCAGACAAGCCGTTGCCGAGTTGTGATGAAGCTACCTAGCCTACCTATTTTTTAGGCGTTACGTTAAACTATAGTTTTTGTACTTAAAAATGAATAAACATGAATTTCAAATGTTTAAAAAATGTATTTCACGACGTTGTTTATCAAGCCCAACAACTTTTATATTCATATTTTATAAAATCCTTTTAAAAAAATCGCGAAAATAGCCTTTTTTCGTGGCTCCAAATTGGACTGGCCCCTTAAAATAACAGAAAATATTGGGTATTAGATCCAACAAGGTATATGTCCATTGTAGGATATTATAGAATAGTCCATCCACACGTATACATAGTAGATCGAGTTGTTAGATATGACACCTTTCATGCTACATGTTTCATATAATTGTATTTTTTTTCACCAAATTGCATTGTATCACATCAATATTCAATAGCAATTTGTTAACAACGTTTGAAGACTGCAAACGGTTGACTCGGAAAAATGAGTTTGCCAGTCTCTTTATGTAATTGTGACGGTGATAAAACGCTGCCTGATGTTTATTCAGAATGATTAAGGGGTCTTCTCACTTTAAACCTTTAAAAAAGCCTGTTTTCATGCATTTTTAAATATTTTTCTATTATAGATATTGATATAAAAGTTGTTACACTTAATAAATACACTTTTTAAATACATTTGAAAAATGTTTTTATTTATTTAAGTCACTATTTATAGACGAAAATGGTAGTTAAAAAAATGTAGTAAAACATTGTCGGTCTGCGCTGTTCATGAAATCTCGGAGATGGATCATCCGAAACAAAAAAATCAAACGTATTTAGATTCACTATGTTAATGGCTATAGCGCATATCATACGATTTTTGATATATGCAAAAATAACAAAATAGAGGACATTTTTCGAAAAAACAAAAAAACGTGTTTTTTTTCGGCGTTTTTGACAAAAAAAAATACAGAATATCAAAATTTAAAAAAATCCTTGATATGCGCTATAGTTATAGTTGTAAAGAATAGGTGGTTTAAATTTCATAAGGCTCGGTTCAGTAGTTTCGAAGATTCTATCATCAAGCCGTTGAAAAACCTTGTTTCGAGAAAAACGCCTTTAAGGCCTCAGGCCACAGTAACGGGTATAAAATCATGTGCGAATTGAACAATTTTTTTTTTCGTATGAAAAAGTAAATCCTGACGTAGACAAATTTTGACCTAGAAGAAAAAACAAAAATTCTCGTCAATCTACATTAGAATACCTAGAGAAGTACGTACGGAATTTAAAAAATATGGTTTCATTCAAAAGTTGTAGGTATTTGAATTTAAGAAATGAATTTTCAGTGGAAAATTTCGTTATACGGCTCATAAACTGCTCATAAAATGAAAAGTTTTCGATTAATCAGAAATTCCGTACGTACTTCTCTGCGAAATGCAAGTAGGCACATAACTTTTAAATTTGAAGTAAACAGCGAGTGAAAATTGTTGAAGTTATTTGTCACGCCAATGGGAAAAAGCTGTTTCGAGAAGTTTCGAGTAGTCGACCGTTTTGTACGTCAAAAAAAAAAATTCCAACAGCTTGATATTCATACTAAATAGATGTGTAATTAATTTTATGGGTGAATCACTTTTTCACACGAAAAAGAATTGTTAAATTCCTACATGATTTTATACCCGTCACTAAGGCCTCAAAGTTTGTTTAGGTTACATAAATACATTTAAAAAAACCTTTTTTTAATGTATTTCGAAAGTGTATTTATTAAGTGTAACAACTTTTATATCAATATCTATAATACAAACCCATAAAAAAATTCATAAAAATAGCTTTTTTAGCGTCTAAACTGAGAAGACCCCTTAATTCCTTTGCCCCTAATTTGATGCGCATTCGATATTACGTACGTGCGTACTCTGGGATTTGTGTTATACCAACAAGATATATGTGCACATGTAATGTACACCAGTCAGGGTCCTATTTTAAATCAGGGAGTAATTCAATGTTAATTCCGACAGAGCCATTGGATGCGATTTTTGTTTAATCTCAAGAAAACAAAGTAGATTTCCTGCCCCAATCATATCGTCACGAACTAATGCGCTTCATAAATACTAATATAAGAACAAAAATTCATGCCCGCAAAGTGTCCTTTACGTGCCCCTAATTCTTTGGTTTAATTGTGTAAAGAAATTAACGCGATAAACTCTGTACTTTGCGTTAAGGCCATAATGGGACCGGTGGAGGAAACACACACACGGGGATTCGCGTACAAAAAGAGCGCGGGAGAGGGTCATTTCGAAGGTCCAATATGACTGTTAGGGTACGGAGAGAGGGCGAACCCATAGAGTTTAGAATGTTCAGGGAACCCCTGGCGCTTCCGTATTCTCCATGTATACCCTGACTGTTCGACCCAACATCCTGATGTCCGCAGAGAACGCGAAGGAAAACACGAAGAGGTGAATAGAGACGAGAGAGCAAGAGAGAAGAGGAAAGAGAGAGACTACTTGTTCTCCAGCGAACGTTCCATGGTACTATTCGCCCTTTAGTCCCTCCACGAGTCCTTGGAATCGCCTACAGAAGAACAGCCACCGACTACCCGGACCTCTATAAATTCCCTCGGGATTTTTCTTTCCTCCACTTGCCTTAATTAAAGCCGTCCCTTACTGGCTACCCTTACGACTGCCCCTGCGGGACTCACCCTTTCGTCCGAACTTCCCTGTCCTTTTCTCCTGTCGCCCACCCCCGCCTCCTGTACACGCTTACACATTCGTGGAACACCCACATACAGCCTTGCCTTTCCATTTTCTCACCCTTTCACCCTGCGCCTTCTCCACAAAATCAACAAGCTTCGATACAGCGCGTCACGAGCGGCGCATCGCTCCGTGACCCATTCTAGAAAGGGCGAACGGTCGGGAAAAAAAGTGGAGCGCGACGGCGGATGTCTGTGATGCGCAATGACAGGTTCGTGGCGACGCGTATTCGGAACAGCAAAGAAACGAGAGAAAAACAATGAGGCGAACGCTGTACGTCTAGGGCAGATTAGTGGCTTTCGTCTAAACGGAAAGGTATTCAGACGCTTTTGCGCCGCGTCATTCATCGACCGTTGCAGTCTGAAGCTTTTGTGAGTTTATTGAAAGACAAAATATCTTTCAAGTCCAACAGCCATGCAGTCCTCAATCGCATTCTTTGCACTTGAGGCGGGCATCCACTTGGCTTTTTGGATTTAAAAAAATCCAAAAAGTAATTTTCGATCTTAGGAGATCGAAAATTAGATGACTTTTTGGATTTTTTTATTGTGAAAAAAAAACGGAAATTTCCGCAACTCTGACAATAATTTATTCATATTTCCATACATCTCTGGTAATTTTTTCAAGTTGTTTCATGCATTAACCCGAGCAGAAATTTGTTCAGGGTGAAGTCCGGACCGGATCAGGCTGCCACAATAGCAAATCCGGGCCGGGTCAGGCAAATTTAGTCCGGCCCTGATCAGGGATGTAACGCTTTTGCATATTCAGGTCCGGATCAGGCACCTTATCAGGCTCTGATCAGGTCCGGATCAAGCAACTTATCTGGCCCGGATCAGGCATCTTATCAGACCCGGGTCAGGCTCCGTATCCGGCTCGGATCAGGCACTATATCTGGCCCGGATCAGGCACCTTACCAGGCTCGGATTAGGCACTATATCTGGCTCGGATCAGGTGCCTCATCCAGCCTGAGACATGCGTGTCATCTGGCTCAATCATTTGATTAATTTTTTGTTTAACAATAGATCAACATTTATTAAATTATTATCGCAGTTACACGTTATCAAGTTTACTAACGTTATTAAAAATATGAAAACATTTTTTTTAAAGTTTAAGTTTTTATTTTATTTGACTTGATCGTTTAGTTTTTATTCCGGTTTTGGCGATGACCGTTCCAATCTTTCGGACTGTTTATGACCGCCGCTAGCCCATCCGAAATTTGTTTCTCTTTGATAGAACCTGCGTGGGGAGTACCATCATACTTTGTCAAAAATTAGTAAATATACATAGAAAAATCACATCTTCACATTAAGAGCATATATCAGTCGAACCTAGGGAGCGCCACCGTTCCCCCGTCGGGTATATCTATATTTATCATAAGTATAGATATATTCGACCAGGGAAAAGTGAGCGATATAGGCTCCGACTGATATATCCTCTTGAGATAATTAAATAATTAATAATTATTTAAAAATGGTGTACCTCGTAGTGGCGTAGCTCAATCTCTTTTCATCGTTCTCGCATCATTTGTATATATATATAGTGTTGTATATATATTATTGAGAAAAAAATGTTCGACGGTACAAAATGCAATTTGCGCAATTATTTCTCGTAATCTGGTCCTTGCACGTATGTATGAGTACATTTATGTACATATACGTATGTCTGTACTGTTGAACATTTTTTCTTGATACGAAATATATCACACTATATATATATACAAATGGTGCGAAAGTGACAAAGTGAGGTTAAGCTACGCCGCATAGTCTTCGCCCACCAAGTCGTATTTTATATATTATCACTGTTCATGTGTAGATAATCTACAGTATAATCGCAAATATACTTTACCTGAGATTTTGTATGCACTGCACTTTATTGAAGGGCTTGCCTTTCTTCGGGAGAAATTGATGAACCGAACGAGATGTGTCGATGTAGCTACAGCGTGGCTGTTGCGCTTTCTTCTACGTATATATATATAATGTACGTCTTCTACGTTCTTCTACGTATATATATATAATGTATACGTATAGATAAAAAAGATTTTGAAACAAATTTTAACGACACGCACTTTCGGTTGATAACCATTGTTTTCATATATTTCGCGTGCCTGCGTGTGCAGCTGTCAAAATATTTCGTGAGGCTTCGCCGACGCAGAGGCGCTATCTAGTCCTAGAGAGGAGAGGTTACGGAGTGACGAGCTTCATGCGAGGCTTCTATCCGGCGCAAATCAGGCGTGCCTGACTAGGGTGCCTTATCGATGCCTGATAAGGCTCCTATCCGGCGCAAATCATGCGTGCCAGATCAGGGCGCCCTATTGATGCCTGATCAGGGCGCCTTATTAATGCCTGATCAGGCTCCTATCCGGTGCAAATCAGGCGTGCCTGATCAGGGTGCCTTATCGATGCCTGATAAGGCTCCTATCCGGCGCAAATCATGCGTGCCAGATCAGGGCGCCTTATTGATGCCTGATAAGGCTCCTATCCGGCGCAAATCAGGCGTGCCTGATCAGGGCGCCTTATTGATCCCTGATCCGGGCCTGATGGATCCTCAGGCAGCCTGATTAGATTTCTGCTCGGGAAGGAGTGAGATGCAGTCAGAGGCGTGGAAAAACGAGCATTTTCAATAATTTTCGTTTTTATATTAATTAAGTTTGTTTTACAAAAGTGGTCAGACGGACTTTTTATGTTATATTTCAACTCGACTTGTACAAATTTTCAAAGAAAAGTATTGATTATTTATAAAAATATCGCCATCTTTGTCGGACCCCCTTCACCATGGAGTGCTTTGCGGTGGCCATAATGAAATTTTACTGGATCATCTGAAAAAAAAACAAAAAAAATAATTAGTTTACTCATATATCTAGTTCTTAATCGAAGCTTTTTTTTCAAAAATTAACAAAATGGCGGCTTCCGACAGTTAACTTCCGATTTTCGACCAAAAAATCGCTCGTTTATTGTTAAACAAAAATATAAATTTTCAACAAAAATGAAAATCCTTTGATTAAGGACCAGTTTTTAATGCTATCAATGAGCACACCAAATTTCATAAAAATCCATCGAGTGGTTTTTGAAATATGGTAGGTTTTTGAATTCACCGAGTTGAAAAACATAGTTTCGAGAAAAACTATGCTAATCCGCGGAATCCGAATGTCACCATTTTTGCCGAAAAGTCGAGCATTGAATTGTTTATAGCCAATTGTTAAAACAATTTTTCGAAATATTAAAGTTTTTTCGGGATGAATAATTTTTTAAAAACATTTTGGGCAATTTTGGACTAAAATATTCTTTATAAAATTTGGCTAAAGTTCATAGTTTTTGAGTAATACATTTTTGAAAATTTCTGAAAAATTTGTCCAATTTTACACTTGATTTACGTATAGAAATACTAATTAAAAAATTACTTACATCGAATCATCAATTCTTGGCCCATACAATAGAACTTCTGCCGATGTGGAAGCTTCCAAAATATCAATTTGTTGTTATCTTCGAAGCATTCTGCCTTCCCGGGTATTATCGCTTGCGCGTTTGTCAGCCGATACTTGCCATGGGGACCCGACGCCCCTTCACTAATTATGGGATATCCCGGAAACTAATCATCGGATTGACTTGAAATTTTCAGGGAATATTTTCGAAACATCATACTTCAAGAAAATGTAAAAAATCGATTTTTTGAAAATTCTGACTGCATCTCACCCCTTAGGTAAGGTGTAATCCGCTGTGTCCCTTGGCGTGTCCTCATCGTCGTTGTCGATTTGCGGGAATTGTGCAGCTCGCAATTCGCATCTGAAATAGTCCAACAAGTTTTTGTACATTTTTGAGATGTTTTTTTAAAAACATGAACCTAAATTTTGAGACAAAAAATCGAGAATTGAATGTCGGAACGTGTTTGAAAAAAATGACCGATTCTTAGCATTTTTTCCCGGAATTTTGCAATAATTAATATGTTTTAAACAATCTAATCTTTTCAACTTTAGGTTCATGTTTTGATAAATTATATTATGTAAACGTGTTCCAAATTTGGAGATTATCCATCAATTCGTTTTTTAATTATGATTCCCGCAAATTGAAAAAATGTTGTTTCGATAAAATCGCGATTAAAATTTTTAGTATATGTAAATTGTTGCGCTACCTGTTCTCACTAAATCGTCTGTCACTTGGTTACTTTTCGATATTTTAACTTGATTTTTTTTTCACGTATTCTCGAATGTGTGCACTCTGAGAAAAAGCAAAATAAAATCGAATATTTTCACCCGTCACAGTGGTTGGGACTCGAGCGGAGAGACTTTATCAATTATATACATACCGTTAGAAGGAATCCGAATATTATTTTGAAATTTTCAGGGTGGATTCTTAAGATATTTTGCTAACGATTTATGAAGTTAAAAAATATATATATATTTTTCGAAGCATCCAAAGTGGTTTCCCGCCTTAAGGCGGGATGTACATTTACAAAGACCGAAAAAGCTATTCCTTTTTTTTTCTTTAAACGATAGAGCTGTATATGTAGAATATTTTCCTAAAGTTTGAAAGCGAAATTTGAAAAACTTCAAATGTTGTAGCCCGTCAACGCTGTGCCTCACCGCCCGGATTCGGAGCGGGCATGAACTTCAAACGCGTTTTTCTCAAAACTGCATTATCGAAATTGGCGTGCAGGATTAAGAATCATTAAGCCGATTGAGTTGAAACCTGATAGAAATATTGACAATATTGGTACCTTCCACTTGACAAGAATTATTTTCGAAAAATTGTAAAAAAATCTACTCTTTGAATCCACATTTTACAGAAATGTTGCGTGAAATGTCGATTTTTTTTTCGTAAATGCGTGCTATTTTCTTAAATTTGCATTTTCTTCATTTTAATTACCGTCACATAGTAACTATACATGTTCTAACTGAAAACAATATTTTAACTTTTTTTGCAAATCAAAGTCTACGGGAAGCTAGACTGCACGGCGATTCGCAACTCCCGCGGCGAGCTTGCTTGTCATTTCGATGATGAATTAATTGAAAAAAATTGTTTTGTATACTTAAATATCCTATTAACGTATACCTAAAGTTTGATGATTGTAGAATAATTATTTCCCAGTTTAAAAAATCCCTCCATATTGCTTATTTTTGTCCTCTCTAAACGTATATCCCGCCTCAACGGCATTGGACCACCGTAAATAACGTTCTTCATCCCGTCGCCAACCCAAAGCCCAAATTTGCCCTACTATCCTGAAAACCACGCTGCTTTTCAGCTATCTAACGATAACTCCCGAACAAATTGCATCGGTCGGTTACTTATTGAATTTGAAATTTGTAACGAGCGGACATATTTACTCGCTGCCGTGGAGCAGCTTCCAGGGAAAATCGCCCCGTCGAACCGGATGTGCAAAAAAAAAACAGCGTAGCTCTATACAGCTAGGTGTACGCAGCCACGTACATATAGCATTATACAGGGATACGGTTTAGATCTATATACAGTTCATCGCTTCCGCAAGCTCCGATATGCCACGTCCATATTATTTCAGGCTGTCCTGCGCGCCACCGAACCTCCACCTCCCTCATCCACTTCTCCGCCATTCCACATCCCTCGAACAGTTCGCCAAAACTTTCGAACTCTCAAGCACGACCGATTGGGCTACCTCCACCAACGTCATCTCGTCCCAGCTCTCCCGCACAGGCACCTCCTTCCC